>PVHT021183648.1:7977347-8291675 GCA_004024745.2 Catagonus wagneri
GCAGACGCGGCTCGGATCCTGCGTTGCTGTGGCTGCGGCGAAGGCCGGTGGCCACAGCTCCGATTAGACCCCTAGCCTGGGAACCTCCACATGCCGCGGGTGCGGCCATAAACCCGCGGCCATAAAATGACAAAAGGCAAAAAAAAAAAAAAAAAAAAAAAACATCCTATATATTTCAATCAGGAGCTGATTAACAGAATGGGAAAGTCTTTATGCGATGTCAAAGTAAACTATAAAGAAAGAAGTTCCTCTTTATCAACAAAGAGGCCCATATGACTAGGCAGATGGGACACTGGTGAAAGGGCAAGCATGATCACCTGAGTTCGGAGCATGGTGTAACCTATTAAATACACAGGAAGGGAGTTCCCACTATGGCTCAGCGGAAACAAACCCGACTAGTATCCGTGAGGACTCGGGCTCAAACCCTGGCCTCGCTCAAGGGGTTAAGGATCCGGTGGTGCTGTGAGCTGTGGTGTGGGTAGCAAATGGGGCTTGGGTCCTGAATTGCTGTGGCTGCGGTGTAGACCAGCAGTGGCAGCTCTGATTCGACCCCTAGCCTGTGAACTTCCATATGCCGCAGGTGCGGCCCTAAAAAGCAAAATAGTAATAATAACAATAAATAAATACACAAGAAAAGATCCCATTTACCTTAGTCTCTTAGATGATGGGGTGGAAAACTTGCTCCTTAAATCTGCTATGACATTAAATTTGATTAGCCAGTTGGAAATCAAATTAAACATCAAAATAATACATCTGGCATGAGGAAAAAGGATATTAAAAGGATGACGTTCAATTAGGAAACATATAAAATAACTCTCACAGGAGGTAAAAACACACTGCCCTAGAAGGGTAGGAACTGCCTTTGCCAAAGTACGGTCCAAAGGGATCATGGAGTCCTAGTGGACCACAAGCCATGTGAGCTGTCAAAGTGGTGCTGCTATTTAAATAGGGAGCCTATGTGGGGACGCTAAAGAGAAATGTGGTGGTTGGGAAGGTCCTGTGATGCGTCAGCGGGAAGGCTTTATGATCACTGTGCTTTCTCCTGTAACTCACGCGTGAAATTTGAGAAGGTTCAGAAAAATCATTAAAGATGAGGGGAGCAAGTCTTACGGTGAAAGATTAACAGACTGAGTGTATTTAACCTTGAAAGGAATACCCAAGGAAATTCCTCTATCACTGTACTTGATCTAATGTTTTGAGTGTCTGCCCCTACCACCAGATATGAGACCAGGACACCTCCAAAACCTTACAGGTACGGTTCCATGAAATACGGGAACACACAAAATACTAAAATTATATTTGCTGTTTATCATTAAGTAGGTGCCCTGCATTTTTATTTGCTAGATCTGGTAACCCTACTCACAGGGTAATTGGTAACCATCCAACAAATATTGCTGAATTAATTGCTATTATGTGTTAGGTAATATGTTAAGTGCATAGAACAGAAAAACTTAAGCAAAAAGGCAGGCAGATGATATGAGAGAAGGCTTCGTTAATCTAAGGAACTGTGGAAAGTGGCAGGACTCTGCTAGGAGAATCCAGGCTGAATGGGGATGGAGGGAGTTTCTAAAGGGTAGGAGGGGCTTGGGGAGAGACCCTGAGATTAAGCACCACTGGTACAGCTGGCAGACAGAGAGGTATGAGTGGGGGGCGGGGGTGGGCACAGGCCAAGTGGCAGGAAAACACTCATCATGCAAACAGCAGGGTCCATGTGCAGGCAGGGAAAAGCAGGAACCTCCAGACCCACAGGGAACCATACATTTGGGGGTGATAAGTATACTGGAGCGAATCTCCAGTGGTTGGAATGTAACCCATTGCTCATTAGGCCCTCATTACAGTAAAACTAGCCTCGCAGATAAGAAGAACCCATCATGCATCGACGCCATGACACCTCTGATCAAGGCTAAATACGGACAGAAATTCCTCCTCCCTTTGGGAACGTGGAGCTAAAATGAAAATCAGGGAATATGACCCCCAACCCCCTTTCTCCCAGTGAATACACTGTCCGTTCATTTGTACGTCCCTCATAACCAGGGTGCCAAAGAAACCCAGGGCAGCTGCTCATCTGTCTGCCCGCCTCCCCTCTGGGGGCGTATTTCTCACTTCAATAAATCCTCACTTGACTATCTCAGTTTCTATCTTGTTTCTGAATTCCTTCTGCGACGAGACAAGAACCTTTTGGCAGGAACACAACTGCTGGTCTTTCTTATCCCTCGGCCTCTAGGCCTTAGCCATGGACAGCCTGGCAGCCCTTAGGACAGACGGGGACAGACGGCGTGGTTGAACTCAACTCAATGCTACGGAAAGGTGAGAGAAAGCATGCTTGCACAGAGCTGTTCTGATTTTCCCACACCGTGTTCCACTTAGTGGTTTATGGGAGGTATTTAGGGTCTATCTACCGAATAATGTGTGAAGAGTAGATAGACTGAAATTGATGAGACTGATTATTTAAAGGGTTACATTACATTAGGGTTACATCACAGGGACAGGCAACCTAAGGGGCACTAACACAGTATGTGTGAAGTGTGAACTGGCCAGTGGAGACCCTAAATGGTGTAGAAGATGGAAAGAGAACGCTCTGGCTTAGCAACTGAGAAGAGGACCATTGGGTCTCAGGCCCTCCTGAAGCCACATCTAACTTGACATTCTGGGAGTTTCCAAGCACCGAAGTATTTCCTTCATTAGTGAAGAAATGATGATAGAGAGTAGCAGCTATTTATAATAAGAACATAATTTATATTGCTAAATACTCTAGTCAAAATGGCATTAATGGTAAATTAGGAATGTCATAAATTCTCTGATTTCATCACTAATTCACAGGGCAGGGAGTTCCCTGGTGGTCTAGCGGTTAGGATTTGGTGCTCTCACTGCTGTGGCCTGACTTCAATCCCTGGTCTGGGAACTGGGATTCCACATCTAGCTGCTGCACGTCATGGTCTAATAATAATAATAGTAGTAGTAGTAGTTAGCAGTGTAGCTAAGCTAAAGCTCTTGTCTATACTTCTAAGAGAACTTGAGTTAGGTTTATTCTCACTGGGAGTCTGACAACTCTTGTACAATACAGACCATGCACGGAGGAAAGGCTTTAAGAGGAACCCAGGTTTGTAACCTGTCCACTCCTATAAGAAACTGTTTGGGGTAGGGCCCAGTTGCCCAAGGTAATTGTCTTTTATCACAGTGATGGGTGACATAGATTTAGAAACGTCCACTGAGCTCGTACTCTGTTACCTAGAAGGATGCTCAGTGCTTTCTCTCAAAAGCCCCTCAGGTTGGCTGCAAGGTGGTCCTGGGACCTGCAGCCCGTGGCAGGTACCCTCCTCCAGGCACTCCTGGTTCCAGAGCAATGCTCAGGGAGCGCAAGCAGTGCAGTGATGACGCCTCCATCCTTCCCTGGACACCGTTGCAGCCCTGACAGAGCACTGGTCCTCCCCACTCCCCACATCTCACTGAAACAGACAAGTGCAGGAAGTGGGGAGGGTGGAGGGAGGACCACGTGGTGAGTCTAGAGTGGATTAGGAGCAGTTTGTCTATGGCTTTCCAGGCACATGTTAATCATCTTCTGGAAACAGCATGGGCTCTGTGAGATGGATTTAGGCACAGACCTCGTGTCTGCCACAGGATCCGAGCATTAGGGCCCGAATTAGTATGCATGGGGCGTGCAATTCTAAGCACTGTATGTATGGTAAATATACAGGATTACACATCTTAAATCAGCACAACAGCTAGAGTGTAGGTAATATTTCACCCCCATTTTATAATTAGGGAATTGAGGCACCAGAGGGGTTTGGCAACCCAGCCACAGCACATACTTTCCAGTAGCTGAGTCTGAGTTTTCACTTCTGTAAAGCAGAGGTAGCATCTGCCAAAAAGGTCTGGGAGCGAAGTAAAGGAGACAGAGAAGGTACAGAGTCTGGCCCAGGAGGGCCACCCGTGGTCACAGATAGCTAGCCCACGCTGAGACTGTAACTCCCGATGTGGTTTTCTAGGGTGATTCCATGGATGATGGCCACGGTTGCCAACACTGCCAAGGAACACCTCGCACAAACATTCATTTATTTCTGGCCCCGGAAAGGCAATCTTCAATCGTCAGGCTCCGACCTATGAACACATTGTCCTCAAGAGTTCATTTATAAGTCAGCTGTTCCGAAACAGAAATACATGTCTCCAGAGAAAGAATACTGTGGATGGCTAGCTCATTAAAGGCAATTTAATCCATAAGAAAGCAGAACTTCAGTGTTAATATTATTAGCTTCTGTTCTGGGGACGTTCATTCACTCAACACCCTTCTAGGATGTACCAGGCTCGATCCCAGGAACTGACGGACAGAGTTATTGAAAACATTTCTGCTGCCTCAAGGAGCTTACAGTGCAGTGAAGGAAATGGCCATCTGATCAATGATTCCAGTGGAGGGTGAGGGAGGTGGGTTCTGGCTGGCGGGTGGGGTACCTGGTTCTGGGGTAGGAGATGCTGATGGCGCTGTGGAGGGAGGGGAAGGGCTTTCCCTTGCTTGGGGTCAGGGCTGGCCTCACACTTCCCTTTCTATACTCACACCCCGCTCCCTGGGCTCTGCTGTTTTTCTAAGCTCCCTGCCAGGGCATCTAAACCTGATGGCCCCTGTTTTTCTATGTGATCCATGTCCACAAAAATCAAAAGCCCCATTTTTTTCCATCCAAAGGGACCACATCTAGGTGTCAAGAAGGAGACAATGTAAAAAAAGAGTCTCACAAATTTGTGATTAAACCACTACTCAATGTCCCCAAGGTTTCAGCACTTTTTTTTCTTTTTTTTTGCTTTTTAGGGCTGTACCCGAGGCATAGGGAAGTTCCCAGGCTAGGGGTCGAATGGGATCTACAGCCGCTAGCCTATGCCAGAGCCACAGCAACAGGGGATCTGCGGCTCGTCTGTGACCTAAACCACAGCTCTTGGCAATGCCAGATCCTCAACCCACTGACAGAGACCAGGGATTGAACCCGCA
The DNA here is from genome assembly GCA_004024745.2 of Catagonus wagneri. Lineage (NCBI taxonomy): Eukaryota > Metazoa > Chordata > Mammalia > Artiodactyla > Tayassuidae > Catagonus > Catagonus wagneri. The sequence continues at coordinate 7,982,323 of PVHT021183648.1, forward strand.
TCCTCATGGATACTAGTAGGATTAGTTTCCACCGAGCCACAGTGGAACACCCAAGATTTCAGCATTTTAAGAAGCAGGTAGTTTAAATTTTTTTAGTTTTTTATATCAATGTTTAAACCGGAAGTATGATTGCATGAGAGCATTTGAAGGCAGCAGTGGTCATGTGCACCCATCACCCCGCTTGCCGACTGACCAGGGACCATCTTCTTTCAGGGCTTCCTCCTTCATCACTGAGCCATGCATCCATCCCTCAGATGCTGCAAGAATGCCGAGTTGTTCTTTTTACGTGTACGCAGAAGCCCATGGGGAGCGCCGGTACCACAGAGGGAGGGGGAGTGGCCGCTTGTCTGGGTCATCTGTAACCCAGAGGGACCATCCTGAGTGTACCGGGTGGTGTGGGATTTCATGGTGCTTCGATCTGAAAACTGAGGACGCATCATGAAGATGCTGCAGGAGGGGCTGGAAAAGTGCCGAGCTTCCCAACACCAAACCCTCCTGGTTCCACTTGTGTCGCCAACACCATACCGCTGCACAGAGATGCCCGCACTGCTGTGAGCTGTGTCTGGCTATACCACCCCCGGCAGAGGACCAGGGTGACATTTACATGATTTACTTAAAAGCCTCTTTTCGAGGACTAGGGCTTGAGAGGGGAGATTGTAATTTCACCTCCCGGGGAGGCTCTGAGGTCCTGAGGGAAGGTGACAAAGTGAGGGGCTCAAGGGAGAAGTGAGTCCTCACAGCTGCAGTGACTGGGGAAGACAGTGACCCTTGCTCTGTGTATTGCAGCTCCTGAATGAATGGGACAGGCCATTTCCAAATAAATCAGTCTCACCATGTGAGATCTTAGCGTTCATTCATTTCCTCGCGCGCGCCTGCGTGTGTGTGTGTGTGTGTGTGTGTGTGTGTGTGTGTGTGTTGATCGATTTGCGCACTTTACTTGGTGGATCATTCTGTTTGCCTTTGACTCCAGGTATTCTGCATATTGATGCACTGATGGTTACACCTGACCTCGAGCTTTCAGATGCCCACATGTCCGGTGAACTGTTATTTATGGTTGTCAGACTATCAAGCATCAAGCGATGCTGCCTACCTTGTTTGGACCCCAACTAGACCCAAATCTAGTCAGACCCAGTGGTGACTTTACACATCAGAGCCTGATTTGCACCCCGGTAGCTGGTGCTCTGGGAGCCAGTGTCAGCTTTGCCTCTGCCTCCATCCTCGCTTGAACCTTCTCAGCCTCCTCCATCGGCATCAGAGGGTTAAAGCGATTGTGCTGGCAGTCGCCTCTTCTCATCAGCAACCTGGAATCACTGCTGTGCTGAAGGCTGCATTGCTCTCCAGCGTTTGAATATCAGTTTGCATAATGAAGCAGGTGAGAGCGCCTCTTGCCCGTTCAGGCAGCCCTGATTGGCAGAGAGAAAGGGATTTGGCCATAATTGGCCGCAATTAATTTGACACGCTTTTTATAAGGAGAAAAAGGAAAAGCAGAAATTGCTCCGCGTGTCCAGTCAAAGCCGCATCTGCACCCTCTGGTATTTGCGTGATGGCGGTGGTGATGGGTGGGTGTGCCACGGAAATGCATTTAAGCGGATAACCCTATGTGCTCAAGTGCAGTTTTTTCCCCAGGAGCAAGAAGAGGCTCACTCCCCAGCGGTGCCTCTGCCCAGGAGGTCCAAGGCTGCAGCATCCATCCTAACCAATGCTGTTTGCCATCTTGTTCAATTTGTATTTGAGGTCACTAGGAGACATCATTAGACATCACAGCGTCCTTTCCTCAGTACCAGGATGACACCCAGCTCAACGTCTCTTTTGTACTCAGTCCAATAAAGGCCAAGTCCCCAGCTGTCTCAGGATTTGCTGGCAGGAAACGGGACTGCCTTATACTTAACTCAGAACCTGCTGCAGTGCTAGCAACGAGCTGGGAGATGTGTGAGGAAGTTTAAGGAATTAAGCATTTAGCATGTGTATCAAGGCAGCTTATACATTTAAGCTACTCATGGCCCCCTTGCCACAAGTACTTCAGAAACAGTTCAGTGAATATTGTTCTTGCTTTAGTTCCCTCCTAAGAAAAGGATGATGCTAGTGGTGGGAGCGGGGGAGGGGGGTGGTGAGTAGGGTGCATTTCTAGCCTCTCCAAATTTCCTCATTCTTGAGAGTGGGATCTTTCCCTTTCTGTCAGGATTAAAGTATGGATACTGGATCCTTCCCAGAAGAGAGGAAACATGGCGCCCAGCAACATTCAATGTCTCTGATTCTTTTATCCAGTCAGCTCTCACTACGTGGTTCCTAATGTAGGAGGGGCTGTGAGTTCTGAAACAAAGACAGTAGACTCCTTGGATCTTTCCAGATTCAAGTGAACCAAAAAAAGTCTCTTCCAGGTGCCTGTGCACTCACAGCTGTGTAGGCTGTGGTCTACCCACACTCCATGGGTCAGTGGGGATCCATAATCACCCACCTCGAGGATCTGAGAAGCCAGGCCAGAGAGGGTCCCATGACAGAGGGCTTAACTGGAGTCTACCGCCTCGGGCCCAGGCTTCTAGAGGTGTCCACACAAAGATGACATGGGGTTAAGGTAGTGCAGAGTCAGTTCTCCCGGGATCAAATCCTAACGCCCTTCCCTCCTGGTTGTGACACCAGTGCCTTTGTTTAACCCTTCAATGACCCTCCTCCTCTACAGAAAGACGCCGATACTCTCCTTCACCAAGGGTGGGATGGGGATTACAAGTAGCGACATGAAGAGTTTCCCAACAGTCGCATAGTACGTGTTCATTAAATAGTTCAATTATGGTTCGCTAATAAGAGGCAGGCGCTTGGGGCCACGGGAATCCCAGCCACTATCAGCCGCTCAAGGAGTCCAACCCCAGGTGAAGCCGGCTCTCACAGGGCCTGTACCCGGGCTCTGCTCTCCCATCCTCTGGGGGCCTGGCATGCAAGGCAGTGAGGAGAAGGAGCCGGGAGCAGGGGAATCGCCCACTCGGTGCTGTGGTGGCCCGGCACTGATGCTCCCTAGGCCTGACCATAGCAGGCCCCTCTCCCAGGCAGGCAAGTTCACGGGTTCCTCGAGAGCCTCTCAGGGAGAACCGTGGCCTCAGCGCCACGGAGGCAGCTGGTTGTCTACTCAGACCCTTTAGCCCCTCTGCAAGGTGCCGCCCCTCCAGCGTATTTCTGGTTGGGCTGCCTTTGCGCGAGCAGGAAGCCCCGTGGGCAGGTACCTTTAACACGCCTCCCTCCACCACTGGTGCCTGTGGCTTGACGTGGACTTGCCGGACGCAGACCTGACGTGCCGTCACAAGAAGTCTGACCCAACCACCAGGGAGGTCCTCCGGCCAAGACCTGTCACCTCGGTCTTTTCAGGTTTGGGTCAAATGTCGGCCCCTCCCCAATTCTAACCGCAAGGGACGAACCCCAAGCTCTCCCAGTGACCCCCCTCAAAGCCCCTTTGGTAGTTCTCAGGGGAGTGGGAGAAAAACGGCAGGGGTGGGGGGCACAGCCCTCCAATAACTACCCCCAGAGTAGTTTCGTCTCTCAGCCCTTTAACGTGTGTCTGCTTTTCTGGCCGTGCGCTGGCAGGTCGCACTCAGGCAGCAGCTTTGACCATCTGCCCTTCTATTTCCAGCTGGATGGACAGAGTCCTATTTAGTCTGAAAGGCTTCCGCTCTACCTGGCCCCTCCCTGGGCGGCCACCCTTTCCTGTGTCCTCCTCGCAGACAGGTCTACACGGACAGACTAACCCGAGACCCCGATCTTCCTCCTCCTGACTCTGCCTCCTGACAGCCTGAGCTGCCCGCCCCTCGGGGGCCCTCCACGCGGGCAGGGCTCAGGATCACACTGGCCTGGAGCCACTGACCTCGACGCTCTGAAACTGAGCCACTGGCCCATATAGGGCTGGACGAAGATACCAGAGGAAATGTCTGAGGCTGTGGGGTTTGCAGAGCATGTGTGGTCTCTCCAGGGCTCTCTGGGACACCACTGCAAAGGAAAACTTGATGCTGAATTGTACACAATACAGTTGGGCTGCCCCAGCCTCGGGCACACTCAGCCCCCCAGCCCCCCACTGCCCCTTGGGCTCTAGCCCATGCCCAGCTATGCAGCATGGGCAAAATACAACAGACTGCACACGGCCCACAGAAGCCTTGGTGCACCCTCACCAATCGTTAGAGCGGGGCAGGCCCGGAAGGGTTAACAGGCTGAGACGTTCCAAAACCCAGAGCCAGCCCAGGCCACAATTTTCACTGTGAATACAATTCTGACCTCTCTAAAACTTGATTCATTTTTAGGCCTGATGCCTTTGGCCACATATAAATTTTCAAGGCTGCATTAATTTGTCTCAAAGGACTTGAACTTCTTTGCCCACAAGTGGGACACTAATTCTTAATAAATCCTCAATGCACAAGCCAAGATTTCATCAGCCTGCAAAAGCTGAAGCCCCCGCCTTGTACCGAAACACTCTTTTTTTTTTTTGGCTTTTTGCCTTTTCTAGGGCTGCACTGGCGACATATGGAGGTTCCCAGGCTAGGGGTCTAATCGGAGCTGTAGCCACCAGCCTACACCACAGCCACAGCAATGCCAGATCCGGGCCACATCTATGACCTACACCACAGCTCACGGCCAGATCCTTAACCCACTGAGCAAGGCCAGGGATCGAACACGCAACCTCATGGTTCCTAGTCGGATTCATTAACCACTGAGCCACGATGGGAACTCCCAAAACACTTATTTCTAATTTTTGTTTTTAACCTGAGCGCGAAAAGGATCCTGAGGCAGTCTTATTTTCTTTTGATGTCAGTAAACTTCCAAATGAGGGAACTGCTTTCAGCAGTTCAGTTAGCTGAAGGCGACGGCTCCCTCCTCCTGGACTAGAGACTTGACCAGAAGTGGGGTCTAATGTCCGTGGGGGTCCCCTGAACCAACTTGCTCCTCCCAGCCTGGAGGAGACAGCCTGACCCAGACAGGCCCGCCGTGGTGGCTGCAGAGATAAAGTCAATGATCCGAAAAGTTGAGGGAAGCTCTCGCTCACTACTTCCTCCCACTGCCAGAGCACCCAGAGCTTGAGTCCCGCACAGGGTGTCGTATCCTGTGATTTTTGTTTATGAAATTGTTTGTTGTCTATTGCTGGCTTTCATTTCGGGCCCGGTACAATTCAATTCAGGTGAGGAAGCTTTGAATTCATTCTCATGCTAAAAAAGTGTCATGGCTTCAGGAAAGCTTCTATCCCGCCAATGCCGTGATAGAAAGCACCAGCTTTCCTTATTTATTTATTTATTTTTTCCTGGCCACACCTGTGGCATGTGGCGTTCCCAGGCCAGGGACTGAATCCCAGCCGCAGCTGTGACCTACGCCACAGCTTTGGCAACGCTGGATCCTTAACCCTCTGTACCACTGTGGGAAATCCAGGACCACCTTTCTAGAAGACTTTTTTTTTCTTTTTCCTTACTTCCCTTATTTCTTCTTTCTCTTTCTTCCTTTTCTTTCTTTCCTTCTTCCTTCATTTTTGCTTCATGTCACAAAAAGATGGTTCCACTAATATCAGCAGAATGAGGCAAACCTTTCTTCTCTTTCCAGGTAAAGGCAAACCTTGCTCAGATCAGTTTTGTAAAATGTAAGTTCTATGCACATAGGAAGCTTGTGTTCTTTATGCAGCTTTGTTAAGTGTCAATTCCTAATTACCTGGCTATCTTCTTATCGTTATGTAGTTTTGGGAGACAGAAATCCGTCTATCTACCTATCATCTATCTATCTGTCTATCATCTATCTGCCTACCTATTATCTATCTATCTATCTATCTATCTATCTATCTATCTATCATCTATCATCTGTCATCTACCTACTATCTATCTATCTATCATCTATCTATCTACCTATTATCTATCATCTATAATCTACCTACCTATTATCTATCTATCTACCTACCTATTATCTATCTATCCATCATCTATCATCTATCTACCTACCTATTATCTATCATCTATCTACCTACCTATTATCTATCTATCATCTACCTATTCTACCTATCATCTATCTATCTACACACATACATATATGAATGTGCACTCCTGTGTAACAAGGAAGATATATTCATCTACATGAAAAGATACCTGTTTGTCTTTGATGAGAAAAGTATCACCTGTGCCTGATGATCAAATAAAGTCCCTTGCAGTTCTGTGATTGACCAGCACAGTGAAATCCAGAATATAAGAAGAATGCATTAATAATATTTTGCCCAGGAGAGCTGTGAAAATGATACATCTTACAAAAGCATGTCCTCGGTCCCCTTGACAATGACGTTCCTGCTCAGAGGTCTAGAAGAAGGTTGCGTGGGGTGTGTGCACACAGATAACATGCTACATACTGTGAGAAACTAGCAGTAATCAGGCTCAAGGACGCACAAAAGGGAGCATGCGGCGACCTGCGGGTTTTTCATTGTCTCCCTAAAATTAAGCAGCAGGGAGAAGACTTCCTCTGGGTGTAAACCATGTCTCTGCAAATCTTCAGGGTGATGCAGATCTGTTCTCCCAAGCAAAGGAGATTAGTGGGAAGAGGACTGAAGCAGATTCTGCGGTCGGAAATACCCGTTTTGGAAGGACGGGGCTGGGGGCTGACAGAGGAGACTGAGATGAGTAGGTGAGAAGGAGAAGCTCTGAGGTTTGCAGGGGCCAGAAGCTGAGAGTGCCAGTTACACCTCTGCCCTGGGTTAGGGTCCCATGGCAGCCCTAACAAATCTCTTTGCTTGAAACGACACGGATGTGCTCTCACACTAGTCCGGAGGCTGAAAGTCCGGAATCAAGGGGCCCAGGGAGCTGTGCTTCCTCAGAGGCTCCAGGGTAGAATCTACTTGTCTTTTCCACCTTCACATGGCCCCAGGTGTTTCTGTGGCTGCCACACTCCAGTCTCGGCCTCTTCTTTCTCCAGGGCCCCTCTTCTGTGTCAGTTTCTTGCTCTGCCTTTCTCTTCTACTGCTTCTTCTTTTTCTTCTTTTTTTTAGAATCTTAAAGTTTTATTGAAGCATAGTTGATTTATAAAATTGTGTTAATTTCTGCAATACAACTATATGATTCAGTTATACACTATACAAAACCATTCTTCTTCAGATTCTTTTCCCATATAGGTTATCACAGAATATTGGGTAGAGTCCCCTGTGCTCTACAGCAGGTTCCCGTTGACCATCCTTTCCATATACCATAGTGTCCGTGTGCCAGCCCCAAACTCCCAATCCATCCTTTCCCCTGCCTGTCCCTTTTGGGACTGACCATAAGTTCGTTTTTGAAGTCTGTGAGTCTGTTTCTATTTTGTAGAAATGTCTTTCTCTTCTAAGGATACCTGCTGGATTTAGCAGCAATCCAGGACGATTGTAACTTGAGATCCCTAACTTAATAACAACTGCAAAAGATTTTTTTTTTTGTCTTTTTGCCTTATCTGGGGCCGCACCCACGGCATATGGAGGTTCCCAGGCTAGGGGTCTAATTGGAGCTGTAGCTGCCAGCCTTTGCCACAGCAACGCAGGATCTGAGCCGCGTCTGCAACCTACACCACAGCTCACGGCAACGCCGGATCCTTAACCCACTGAGCAAGGCCAGGGATCGAACCCACAACCTCATGGTTCTTAGTCGGATTCGTTAGCCACTGAGCCACGAAGGGAACTCCCAAAGATCTTTTTTTTTTTTTTCCCAGATAAAGAAAACATTCACGGGTTCCATGGATTAGGATGTGGGTGTATCTTCTGGGGACTACCCTTTGCCCCGCCTTGGAGCCCTGTCAGTCTAGCAGAGGTGGGAGGTAAGGAATCCCAGTGGGAACTCATAGAAGGTCAGGAAGTAGGTAGTCATTAAAGGAGAAGAGGCAGACTGAAGCCTGATGCTGGCAACAGGACTGGGCTAGAGAGAGAAAGGGGACACTGGGATCCCCTCAGGAGCCGGGCAGTCAACATCAGAACACTGGGAGGGTGACCACTGCTAAGCCCCACCGGGTGTCTCAGGCCAGCCAGTCAAGTCAAGAGTGGACTTGGGAATTAGAGTTCAAGGGCGTCAGCTGGGGGCCATTAGAGAATGGACCGTAAAGGCGTGTATTCTCAAACAAACCTAGAGAAGTGATGAGAGCTGAACCTGAGCGATAAGCCCCAGGGCTTTGTTCTGCATCCATCTGGATGGAGACCCCACTGACAGGAACGAGGGGGCTCAATACTAGGGACGGTGGTCCATGGATAGTGTCAGCCTGGTTAAGCTAATTAGGAGACAAAGGGGCCGACATCCCCTCCTCCACCCGTGTGTGTCCTGTACACTGTTTACTCCCAGGGTTTGGGGAGTTTTCGTCTTGTCATTTCCTCCAGAGCTGCTCTTGACTAGCTGTTACAAAGGGATCAGATGCCTGAGAGCTGCAGGGGACCCTATGCAATGAATCATTCCCTTATTTTATCTGACCAAGGCGGTCTGGGCCACGCCCAGGATGTGACAGCTCAGGCTTGAGGTCAGCTGTCTCCCACCGGTTTTTGGCCCAAAGTTAATAGGGTGAGGGAGTCCCATTTGTACAGTGGAAAGCACGGCCCATTTCCTCCTCCATGCTCAAATGCCATCCAAGCATCACACAGCCTCGTAGCTGTGGTGTCAATATGCTGATCACTGGGCTGGTTTTCTTCCAGAACGCACACTGATGCACCTGTTTGCGTGCTGATTTAAAAGTCATATACTGCTACCTGCTGAAAAGATCTGAGGCAACTTCCAGACCCTCTAGACCATAAGGAACTTCTCAGAAACTCAGAAAAATCATTATCTAGAAGAGCCACCAGGTCCTCAGTGTTTAGAAGGCTGTCCTGATTGCGCCTTTAATGGTGTGGGTTGAAGACGTCTGCCCTCATTACCTCCATGAGCACCTTTTGACATTTAAAGTTAGTAAAGTTCTTGTGGTTCCTCGAGGAAAAGAACTGCAAAATATAATCCGAAGGAATGTCACACTGGTGGCAGGAAGTTGTGGGGCAAGATGTAGCCAGATACCCTTGGGAGCCCAATGGTCAGAGGGCAGCCCCTGGTGACCTCGGCAGCCTGACTTCCTGGAGGCCTCCTTCACTCCCGGACTCTATAACTGATCCTTCTCTCTCCTGCTGCCACCCACCTCCCACTCGACAGTGGCTTAAAGCTCACAGTCACAATAGGCCCAGGCTAACATCAATTTGCCTGTCGTTAGCCTGCCCAAGTCCAGGAAATGACCATTCTTCTCTGTTCCAAATAATGCCTCTGAAGGACTTCTTAAATAAAGGGCAAAGGTTAAAATACTGCCTAATTATTTTGGATCAGTTAATCAGAGAGCTACATTTTTGGCAGAGGAAAAGGCTCTCACTGGCTAAACCTCGGGAAGGTAGGCGGGGAGGTTAGGAAGGGAGAGAATTAACTGGAAAAAGCACTGGTATCTGAACAGGACGGCGCACTGTCGAGGGGCTGTTAGCCAGCCCGGGACATCAGGAGGGCGAATTACTTAGCCTCGCCAGGCTTCAATTTCCTCATCTGCAAATGAAGATGTTAAAAGCGCCATTACATAAGATAATCTGCGTAATGTACTTGGCCTAATGCCTAGCTCCCGAGAGCTGAAAAAATGTTCAAAGAGATATTGTTGAAGTTATACGACTAATAATGATAACTGTTTTTATTATTATTATTATTATTATTATTATTATCAGTAATAGTTGCAGAAATAGCAGACCAGTCTCGGTGGGGGCAGTGTACTGTGTCTTGAGGAGGGTTAGGTTAAATGGAGCCAATACTGAAGGTCATTAAAGGAGAGGGTAGGGGAGTAAATGAGAAAAGAGGGGCAGGGGTGTCAGCAACCAGTCCTCAGCTATGTCACAGCTCTGTGTGGGGTTAGTTCCAAGGGGGACATCCTGGCAAAGTGAGCTTTCACGCCAAACACGCAGATGCTCAAATATTGGCTCTGTCACTTGATAATGTGTGACTTTAGGGAATCACTTCCCAGAGTCTCAGTGCCCTTATATGGAAAATGGGAATAACCATGCCTGTACGGGGATCACTCATATAACACAGGCATAACACAGCTAAGGAACCCAGTGCCCAAAAAGCATGTCCCCTCCTTCGCCTGGCCAGGCTGGTTCCCCTCCGTACTGTGGGTGGGAGACGATGCAATGAGAATTCCGTCCGGAGAGCTGAGAATACGGGAATTAGCATCGTGACCTCTTTATTAAGAGAAGATATCACCAGCTTCCTGACATCCTTCTCCCACTGAGGGAGATGATGGGATGTATAGCAGGATCGCTAAGTGTTAGAACTGGCACCCATATTTAATGATAGCGTGTAGTGGGATCTGAATTCACTGATGTAATGTGTTGTGGCAAGATGGAAGCCATCCAGTAACAAGGAGCCCCAAGACAGGATTTCATGGAAATTTAACTCTGAACATTCTGATCCCGTATCTTAACAAATATGAGATTTGGGACCATTTTCCTGCCATAAAATTAAACATAATTTCTTAAAATATAGAAATTTAGTAACTACAAATATCTTCCCATCATCATTCCAAAATATTTATATTCTGGGTTACACAGAAGATAACGTCATCCGTGACAGTCAAAACAAGTCTAGAAATCCTTCTGCACTTTAAATGTTACCTTCCTTGATGAAAATTTAATCACCCTGCAAAAGGTATCTTCAAAATTACTTCATTTCTATTCTCAGTGCTATTGCTTTGATGACTTTATTATTTTCTTTTTCCAAATTCACAGAACACACCTCCTCTCATACAAAGTCATTCCCAAGACATAGTTTTCTTTAGGTGTTGTGAAGTAAAACTGATACGAATTTTGACATTTGAAAAGCACTTTAGGAAAACTCTGATTTAGAGTACTGTTCCTGACACTGACGTGCAGTTGTGTGTCATGGCTTCCTTCAATGTTTCCTATAATTATGTAAATTATGTTGACATTTTCTGGTAGGATGCTTACAATTTACTATTTTGTCATTTGTGGGGTTTTGAAATGTATCAAATAACCATTTTCAAATTAAACAGCTGTTAAAGGGTTCTTGCTCTCTGGCTGATTCCTTTGCCTGTAATGCTTAGTCCACAGCTCTGTGCAAGAGACTCTTGAGGAAATAGACCCACTCTCCCTCTCTTCCCATAGGCTTTTTATAAAAATGATAACCAAGGTATGGTCACTGACCTTGTGGAGCTCATGGTCATGGTCAAATAGAGGGAGATACGGTCAGATACAGGGCTGCAGATGACAACGAGGGAGGCAAGTGTTTCAATTACAGGTGTGACTGCTTGCCATGACAGAGGAGAGAATGGCTAACACCTCAGATGAGCCCAGCTGAGAAGGCTTTACAAATAAAGTGACCTCTCATCTGTGTGTCTTGCAGTTTCAGTAAGAGTCTGGTGAGTGAAGAAGCGAGGGGAAGAACAGGCCAGGCAGAGGCAGAGGCATACTGTTGGGAAGGATAAGGTGGCGAGGACGCCTAGGACATGGGATGCAAGAGTCTGTGCACTGGCTGATGACAATTGCAATGGGAAGCATTGGAAGAAGCTCTGAAAGCTACATCTGGAAAAAAAAAATCGCTTTATTCTATAAGCAAGGGAGCCACTGACATTCTTTAAGCAAAGATGGGACCCAGCTTTTTGGAGTATAATCAACATGATGAGGTGAACAGAGAGGGGCATAGCCTCTCTGGTTCAATCATCCTAGAACGAAATGTTCTTTCACAACCATCGAAAGGAAAACAACCTCCCTCCATCTCAATTATGCTTAGTTCAAGAAGAAAATCACGCAGTTGTTGCTGGGTGGCCGTCGAGAGGATGAGAAAGATAAATACGGTGTCCTAAGCAATTCCCAGAGACGCTGGAAGGAAACAACGTGATAAATGCGGCGGATCCATTGCTGAGCAGCCCAGAGTCCCGGGCAGGGCTGTGGACCACCAGCCCCGGACCGTGTCATGGGCTGTGTGGCCACGTGGTCCCACCACACTCTGCGTGGGGACACTCTCCGCCACACCTCTGCCATTTCCTGAGGTGAGGACACAGTCCCCCACCTCAGCTACGCCGCATCCAAGTATGGAGCCCTGAGGAAACGGCTGTTGCCAGCCCCTCGATAGCCCAGGTGACAGAAACGGACACCACAAGCAGCTGTAGAAGACAGGGGAAGGGAAATGTGTCTGACTCAAAGTTTTCCGGGAGGACGGTGATGATGAAGGATGTTGACAAAAGGACAACGAGAAGTGTTTAAAATGAATTAAGTAATAAATGGATGAATTTATAAATAAACACAGCATCAATCGTGAGTTAAAGGAAGTATTTTTTTAAAAGCTTAAAAATAAGGGACAAGGAAATACAAAGGAGGGAATATTTTAAAAAGTAAAGGAGAAGAATAAAGGAAAAAGGAAGACAAATCACAGAAAGAGATAACATAAAGAGGTAAACATCATGAGTGATCCAATTTGGGTGTGTGAGTGTATATATGTATATATGTATGTACATATAAACATACACTTTTTCATTTCCTTGTTTATCTTCCTTATGCTTTGAATGTTTTTGGTGAGTAGTGATGAGTGGATGAAGAAATCACGAACTGAGCCCCTAGACAGGCTATCCCTCCTTTCCATTCTTCTCAAGTTGTGCAAGGTTTTATCTTGGGAAAAGCAGGCCCATGTAATAAACCATGGACTATATGACCCAGCGGGTCTGAACACCCATCTGCCAGTATCACATAGTTTCATCCTGGGAGAAGGGGTGGGAAATCACATTCTCTAAATCTTAAGGAGACACAGAGTACGACCTGTGTTGCAGGCGAAAGCCTCCAGAATGACTTTGAGGTGCCCACTAGCTTTAATGGGACACCCCAGGGAGGTAGGCCCCCAGCACTGGTGTTGGACCCTGCCAGTTATCGCGAGTGCAGGTGACAGAGCGTCCACAGAAGCTGAGATACTTCTGGCTGACCAAGAGAGTCATGTGGGTGGAGCGTGGGTTTTGAATGTGCTCATCCAGAAAACGTGGAAACCAGCAGACACCCCCCTTCCTCTCTGCACGGCACAGGCCAGCAGGGGGGCCTGCAGTTGGCATGGGGGCAAACCCATTCATCGGCAACACCCGGAGCAATCATCAAGTTAAGTAGCAGTTACTTTTCTTCGGGACACAATGAGCACAATCCTCCTTTCTCAACACTAAGAACACACGAGTGTGCATAGGAACAAAGCGAGAGCCCGCAGGCGAACGGCACTGGGGGAAAATTGAAGGCCATAATGGCCCGGTGCCTGCAGTGTGGGTGCGAGGGGCGGCCCTCTAATTACACCCCGAACGGGGAGCCCTGTGCCGATCGGCCACCTGAGCGTCTCCAACAAGAGGAACCGTGTACTCAGGAAGCCGCTAACATAACAAGCCCCTCATTTGCAGCCCAGGGCGCGCTCGAGACAACTTTTCACAAATGGGAAGGCAAACGTGGAGTAACATTATTTCAGTGGAGAAACGGATTTCTGCTACCAAGTCCTAATTTAAGGAACCATACGAACGAACTGTCGACTTCAAAGATTTAGAAAATTAACAGGTACATGAGAGCTCTGAATACGGCTCAGAATGGGACTGAGTGACAGACGGGCAGTTTCAAAGGCTGCTCCTACCTTTTTGTCGCTCAGGCCGGAAACCTGGTCCACATACTCCTCTTGGATCATGAAGGCAGCTAAGTTGGCAGTGTAGCTGGCCAGGAAGATGACAGCAAAGAAGGCCCACACCGACACCATGATCTTGGACGTGGTCCCCTTTGGGTTCTGCACGGGGACGGAGTTGTTAAACACCAGACCCCACAGTAACCAAATAGCTTTGCCGATGGTGAACGATGGGCCACCAGGCTCTGAGGGGACAGAGAGACAAGGATAGAAGGTTACGACAGGGTCACTGGCTTTATTTAAGTCAACAAGTGCACAGTGAATATTCTGATGCACTGAGTCCAGAGAGGGGCTTGAACCACTGTATCTTTCCAAACACTGCAGTTCCCGAAGTGGCGCAGTGGAAACGAAACCGACCAGTATCCATGAGGACGTGAGTTCGATCCCTGGCCTCGCTCAGTGGATTAAGGGTTCGGTGGCGCAGTGAGCTCTGGTGTAGGTCGCAGATGCAGTTCAGATCCTGCATTGCTGTGGCTGTGGTGTAGGCCGGCAGCTGTAGTTCCGATTTGACCCCTAGCCTGGGAACCTCCATATGCCACCCCTGGGGACCTAAAACAAACAAACAAACAAACAAAAAAACAAAACAGACTGGTTCTCTACCTTGGTTGCAGGTTAGAAAACCCACCCCACTCCACACCAATTTAAGAATCTCTGGGGATGGGGTGCCAGCTAAGTCCCAGCACTTCCACAAACAGCTTTTTCAGTAGACAGCTTGTGTCTCTTCTCCCAGGACCCTTGAGAAGGCAGAAGAGGGTCCCTTAGGAGAAAAAACAGAGGCCTGGGGTGTGTGTGGGGGGGGATCTTGCTCCAACCAATGATCACGACTCAGCCAGGCCTCTCTCTGCAGGACCTGGCTTCCTGCCCTGCTTCCAGACCTAAGGGCACGGAAGACCCTTAAGATCACATCAAAGCCAAATAACAAAGGCAACCATCCCCACTATGTCACGCTTACATCCTCATCAGCACTGTTCCTAAAATTTATATTTGTATCTACCGAGACAATTTTGACTTCACCAAAGGTCAGCAAGGACCGTGTGGGGTCTTTTTCTCCAATTAGTCACCTTTTCCCACTTTACGCACGTCTATGCCGGATGGCTTGGAATGCATTTGATCCTGATGCCTCTTTGGCTTCTCGCACTTGGCACTAAATGTTTCAAAGACAGCTATGACATCACTGCAATGCCAACACCTCCCGTCTGGTTTCCTCCAATAGCGCCTGCCTTCTGTATAAAGTCCTATCGGGAGGCCTGGAGAGGAAGCCACAGGTCTCCGCCCAGCCTTTACACAGACCCTGCAGGGTTTCTGCCCGTGAATTTATCGGGACCTCACGGCTTTCTCTGCTTGGCGGTGGCGAAATCCTGCCTGTTGTCTGGGTCCACGTACAGCCCCTTCGCTGCAGGATCGAACATCTGCCTGCACAGCTTTACAGCACATTAGCGCAGGTCTTAACGATATGAGCTGTGATCCTAAGAGCATCTGCTCAGCCACCTAAATCATCAGTGACGACACGTGTCACGCCTAATACCTAACTGTGCACACACATCTGTGCGTGTGGACCTTATTTCACGGAACAGATGCCAAATGAAAAAATTGTTTATAAATCAAAGTTTTGTACGTTGTAAAATGCGCTGAAGAGACTTGATATTTAAAGCGGCCTCATGTTGAATTCTTTTGTTAAGTCAAGCAGCCTTTGGTAAAGCGAGTAATTCTAAGTCCCTGCTCTGAATTTGGTGTCTGAGTCCTGGCTTCTCTGATTTTCTTCGAGGGCAGGGAGGATGCATGCTGACTTTAGTTCTTGACATTGTCCATGGATGCATGCACTCTTTTAAATTTTTTTTTTGTCTTTTTGCCTTATCTAGGGCCGCACCCGCGGCATATGGAGGTTCCCAGGCTAGGGGTCTAATTGGAGCTGTAGCTGCCGGCCTTCGCCACAGCCACAGCAACGCAGGATCTGAGCTGCGTCTGCAACTTACACCACAGCTCGTGGCAACGCCGGATCCTTAACCCACTGAGCAAGGCCAGGGGTCGAACCTGCAACCTCACGGTTCTTAGTCGGATTCGTTAACCACTGAGCCACGACGGGAACTCCCTCAATTTTTTTTTTTTTACGGAAATACAATTGATTTTCAACATTGCCTTAATTTCAGGTGTACAACCAGGTGATTCAGTTATACATGCACGCATATCTAATGTGTAGTCTAATGACTCTCAGATGTTTCACTTGTTACTAAGGCCCCCCAGGATGGGAGCACCTGTGGCTTCTGGACGACCCTCTGGTATAGGCGGGAAGCCCCCGACAATTCCATATTGTGGAGACACCCAAACTTGTGTCCCAAAACGCACACCCCCAATCAGAAGGTAGGTCTGCACCTGGAAATGCTTCAGTGCAGGGGTGACTTGGAGCCTGGACTGTGAATTCAAGGGGAGCTTTTACAAAATACCACTGCCCAGCACCCCATTCCCAGAGGCTCTTAAACTGGTGTGAAGTGGGTGGCTATTCTAACATGCAGTCAAGGCAGAGAACTGGTATTTGCAGATATAGTTGTTCAAGCCCCTCTCTAGGCTCAGTGAATCAGAATATTAGAAAATGAGACCTACGCGCCCTTGTCTTTTAAGGTACTTCTTAGGTGTAGTTGGGGCGAAGACTCTTTCCTCTTGGAGGCCTGGTTCCAGGAGAAGCCTCACAGTGTGGCTGGGAGAAGACTCAGAGAAGGAGTAATATATCTCGTCCTGGGTTCTCAGGAAGTTTTAGAAGAGATCTGTATAAGGGCCCCACTGCCTGCTTCGGACACCTGGTAAACGTTCTGTGAAGTCGCATGGATGCCTCTGGCACAGAAGCAGCCCTCATACACCCGGACCTTACTAGCCAGGAAGCGGGATCGCCCTCCAGAGCAGCAGTGGGGGAGAACTGTTATCTCCTGGCTGTTTTATTTCAAATACCCATCCCCTCTACTCCGTGGCAGAGGGCCGGGGGCCGGGGACACAAGCTTTGGAGATCTCGCACCTCCGAGGTGCTCCTTTGCCTGTGGAGAACTTTTTCAGCCACAACTAGCCTGCCCATAACCCCACGTTACCTATTTTTTCTTATCCTTTTTTTTTTTTCTAACGCCTCACCTGCGGCATATAGAAGTGCTCAAGCTAGGGGTCGAATCAGATCTGCAGCTGAGCCCCATGCCACAGCCACCACAGCGCCAGATCTGAGTCACATCTGTGACCTACGCCAAAGCTCACTGCTACACCGGATCCTTAACTGAGAAAGGCCAGGGATCGAACCCGCATCCTCACGGACACTATGTCGGGTTCTCAACCTGCTGAGCCACAACAGGAACTTCCATATTTTTCCTTCTTCTTGATACATGTGTCTAATATGCTTGTTAGTCTATCTTATCGGACAGACTGCTCATAGCCTAAGGTTATCACAGTAGCTTTCTCTAACATATTTGTGTTACGTGTACCTACTGCCAGCTTGGCTCTCACTTGCCTAGGGGTGGAACTGGGCTTGGCGTCAGGCTTGAGCCAGGGAGGGGACTTTCAGCGTCAAACTAACATCTTAATTGGGGTCTTTCTAACGAGTCGCCAGGGTGGCGACAGAGAAGACTGAGGATTCCTGCCCGGGAATGGACAAGCTAGGGAGGGGGCAGAGGGCAGAGGAGGGGCACAGCGCTTCAGAACTGAGAACCAGAGAAAGGCAGAACCGCAACGGCCTTACCTCTGCCGTCGGCGAGGCACCTGTTATACCCCACAGGGCTGAAGTACTCGAAGACGAAGACAGCCACGGCCGACACGATGAGCAGCATCACAAACATCATCACCCACACGTCGGCACTGAACGGCTCTGGGGAAGGAAACACACCAGCGCTCAGCGTTAAGACAGAGGACACGCAGCTCCTGACTAACTCACCTCCAGAGACCTGAGGGAGCCAGGCCTGTGCTAGGGACGAGTAAGAGGCTGTGCCTCAGCTGCTCTGCTCCCCCGACGGGCATGTCAAGGCCTGTTTCCTTTCAAACCCAGGAGCAGGACACCCCCTTGCCTGTCCTTTTTGAGACTGTAGAGACAGTTTCTGCCCTGATGCACCCATAGCTGGATCTTTTGGGAAGCGGTGGGATTAGAATTAAGGACCAGACATGGAGTCAGTGAGTCACAGTGGACTGGCTCACGGTTCACGCTCCCGTCTGGGAGGCCACACGCCACACAGTGGGAGCTGGGAAAGCTTTCACCGACACTTCCCAGCCTTGCGGCCAAGTTCATTCTCAACAATTCTTTCAGGCTTGAATTGGTTCGGTAACACTTAGGTACAGTGAATAACGTCTTTGCCCGTCTGCTTCCCTTCTCTTAAACTTTCCAGCCGAGATTTACTTTTCCAATCGGCTTTGATGTGGTATATTTTACTAGATGTCACTAGTGTATGAGAATATAGGCCCATGTTTAAAAAACTCCACCCACGTTGAATATCAGAATCCACAACACTGGGAACTTAGCAAATGGCAAAAAGGATGTGCTCTGGCTGTGATTAACAACACGACCACAATCTATTACCAGGTGACAGGGTTGATGGGATAAGACCAGGCAAGAGAGAAAGAATTTCTACACGTGTTTCCTTAACTTCTTTAATCATCTTTTTTTTTTCTCTTGTTTTGGCCATACCCAAGGCATATGGCAGTTTCTGGGACAGGGGTCAAATCAGAGCCGCAGATGTTATTTATATCACAACCACTGCAACACCGGATCCCAGCCACATCTGCGACCTATACCTTAGCTTGCGGCAATGCCAGATCCTTAACCCACTGAGTGAGGCCAGGCATTGAACCCTCATCTTCACGGAGACTATGTCAGGTTCTTAACCTGCTAAGCCACAAGGGGAACTCCAACTTCTCTAATTCCCCCCCCTTTTTTTTTTTGGCTGAATCTCTTTCAGTTGATCTAAATCGCTCTGGCTTAGAGGTGTCCAGAAATTGAACACTGAATACCAGGAGCCATCTCTCTGGAGGCCTATAAAAAGGGACAATCACTATTCTGTCCCTCATAATACAATGCTTCCTCAATTGTGTCTCAAAATAGTTCTGGCCTTTTTAGCTGTCACATCACATTGTAAACTCAGAACTAAGTGAATTAACACATTGTTTTCTCCATCTTCCAAATCATTAATAAAGATGAAATTGAAAAGGGGGAAAACGGGCTAGAAATTAGAGACTATTTCCTTACTTTGAAAGCTACTTTACTTTTGAACTCCCAGGGGAATTACAAAAGCCTAGTCATTTAATTAATTTTAAAAGGAACTTGATAAGGCACACACCAACTGTGAAATGCAAAATCTTTCAGTAGCAGCCAGAGAAGCGATGGTGGAAGGTATTCAAAGCCAAGAGGACCGATCATTCTTGGCTCTAATTGACTGCAATGCTCCCCTGATTTCACTGTATCCGAGATAAGGGAATAACAAGGTAAAAGCAGTGTCTCTATGCTTTCTTTCTCCCATTAGGCCCAGGGCAACTTTCAGCACACAAGATAAAAAAATATTTGTGTTAATCTTTCCAATTAATTTTTTTCAGTTATAGTTGTGAATTTTATTATTATTTTTATTTATTTTTTTCCTTTTTTGGCCACAGCCACGGCACATGGAAGTTCCTAGTCCAGGGATTGAAACCAAGCTATTACAGCTACAGCAACGCCATATCCTTAACCCACTGCAATGGGCCAGGGATTGAACCAGCAATTCACAGAGACAAGCCAGATCATTAACCCACTGTGCGCGGTGGGACCTCCCAGTCTTTACAGTTTCGAAAGTGCATTTACCATATAGTTTCTACAGTTCTTGCAATGCCCCTTTCATTATGGGTTATCATATCTGTAGTACAGAGCAGTAAACTAAAACTCAGAAGTCCCGGTCCTTTGCAAGTTCATACTCAGACAGTGACAGGGCTTATAAACTGGCGTCCTCTGAGGGCTAAAACCTGTGCTTTCCCATTGTATTAGATCACATCTTAGTTTCGGCCCACAACGCTGGTTCTTGATTTAGGAGTCGAGCTCTGAAATGTCCCTACATATATTAGACACAGGCTGTGCAGACAGCCACATGTGGGTTTTAATCCTGGCTCTGCCCCTGACTAGTTGAAAGACTGCTGGAAAATTGCATAACCTAAGGTTCAGTTTCCCAAGCCATAAACGGGATATAATAATAGTGTCAAAGAAATAATATAACCAAAGTTTGTGCAGTGATGCCTTGTGTATGACATTGTAGGTATTCAATAAATACTGACTTCTCCTATCCCTGTAATTAACTAGCTGTTCCTCCTCCAAACACACTCACACACACCCCTTGCCTGGCATTTCTATGTCCTCCTAGAGCTGTACTGATGGGTCATTGTCTTCTCCGGCTCAGAAGTTAAGGTTAGTGCTAAGCTTAGAATTACAATGTGATTTTATTTGTATCTTTTAATGTTCCAATTAGCCTTGTAAAGGAAAAAAAGCGAATAAACCCATCAAGCTGCTCTGAGGATTAATGCATAGGGTCTGTGCTGTCCAATAACATTTCACAAAAACCTGGCAGGGCCAGAATTCCCTTAGAGTAAGTCTAGCTGAGAAACATGAGAAATTATGGAAAAATCCTGTGGAACCCGTAACTCCGTTTTGTAGTGCATTCAGTGAATAACCCACCCCCCCTCCCAAACTGGAGCTGGGAGAAGTGTCAGTTATTGTCTACTCCAATATTCTCACGAAAAAGCTCTGATGTCCTTTAGAGAGACTGTGACTGGTCCAGGACCTTTCAGCCTCTTTATGACCAAACCAGCTTCCTATCTCCTAGCCCAGGGGTCTGTTTTCAAGTTTTATTTTCCAAACTCTGGCTCTCGTAGCCCCCGCAAAAAACATGAGGTATGAGCTCACAAAAACCCTCATCTAATTGAAATCTTGGCCTTTTCTCACCCAGTCTTATATCACATGGAAAGCTTTTGACATAAGTGATGCTAGAGGCTGAGGTCCAGCATCGTGTGGGGCAGGACCAGGCAGGCGGGAGGGAGAGGCAGAGAAAAGGCTTTATGTGGCAAAGCCTCCAAAAACTCATATGAAGCCAGAAAACCTAGGACTGAGCTCTGTTCTTGAAGAGAATATAAAATAAACAGGTATTTGAGTGATAGCCAGAATTAGTGATGATTATAGCAGGAAGCAGCTTGAGATCAGCTAGGATGAGGAAACTAGGCCTCAGGACGGAGCAAGTCTGTTCAAGATCAAAAGATGAGTAAGTGGCAGACGTGGGACTCGGTTAGGACCCTGGTGATCGGTCCCGCACTGCTTTCTTAGAGGGTATCACGCCTTCCTAGTTTGCGGGGGTTGTTTTTCAGTTTTCGTGTTGGAGAATGGTCCGTTTTGAGGTACCCCAAGTGAAATCCCTGGCGGAAGGAAGCTCCTGCACCTGCTCCGCATCCCGTCCACCTGTCCCCGTGCCGTTTCCTTCCCACCTGCAAGCCCATCGCTCACCTAGGAAGGCAGAAGGGGAAACAGTCCCATTGCTGCGTGACACCATGACACTGATGCCGGTCTCTATGAAGGGCACGGAGAAGTCAACCACCTCTGAACGCTCCTCGTTGATGGTGAGCGACCCCACCGCCATGTAGGCCCTTTTCATAACCACCTGCGGAGGAAGGCGCGAGGCTCCGGTTAGAGCTTCTGGGGAGGCGAGGGGTTGCGATGGGGAAGTCTCCCAGGGCCCTGCAGTGTTGGGCATTGTAGAGCGGGAACATTTCATTTACAGTTGTCCCTCTGTATCTGGGGTGATGAAAATCTGAGGACGCCTCCATCCCACGGTCAGTCCTCCTTCCACCAGCGGCAGATTGTAAATACAGTACGGGACCAGCAGGTGGATGAATTCGCTGATGCAGAATGCCAGATAAGGAGGGGCGACCACGTATTTACTGAGAAAAATCCACCCATAAATGGACCCACTTAGTTCAGGGAACTGGACTGTTTTGTATTTTCCAAAATTTATAAAATGAGAGATTTTTTTATGTTTAAACAAAGCAAAATAAATGAAACACGGAAATGGTCCTTAATCCCTCACACTCACCTCTCCAATCATACCATTCCAGGTTCCGTTGATTTTCTTCCCATGCTTGCCATTGGTAACCAGGTAAAGATCATAGGTGAACTTCACAGACTTAGAAATTTTCTTAAGGATGTCGATACAGAACCCCTTGCAGCATTTTTTGATGTAACCTGGCTCTTCATCCGTTTTATTTCTAACCATTAAAGAGACAAAACACAAAACAAAATTACACAAGCGGTAAAATATTACCCTTGCCCATTAAAACTCCAACCCCAAAGCAAGTGTTCCCTCCAACCCCCACACCCCTTTATAGCTCAGCACAATTTATATCAGACCTGAGTGAGGAAATAAATCAGACCACAAAACTGAAATAATCTCCTTATTACATCACCCTGGACGATGTCGTCTCATAATTTTTAATGCAACTTTGAAGTATAATATACATCAGGAAAGCGCACATTTTCTAAGGATTCGGTTGGCTGACTTTGCATACACTGAACCCACCCACTTACCCAGAACCCAAATCCAGATACAAAAGAGTCAGCAAAACCATAAAGGCCTCTTGTTCTCCTTCCCACCCTCACCAGAAAGAACCATTACCCAGATTTCTAAGAGTATAGATGAGTTTGATCTATTTCCAAAAATGTTCCTAAATCTCAAAATTTCCAGACATGCTGGTGGTCCAAGAAAACATATTTCAACACCAGCATGAATTTTAATCTCCGTAAACTTGAGGTCCTGGTCACTGGGACCCGGCAAGGCTCAAGAAATGATCACAGAGTTAACAGAAATTCTCCTGGTCATGATCGGAACAGGGCCAGATGCCAGACCACAGAGCTGCCAGAAATTCCATCACTCAATAGTAACGAAATTCTGACATGGTGCCCAATTCACTCTGTGCCTCAAGTCCCAGCCAAGTGCTGAAGTCAAGACTGACTGTCCCGTGCCACCCAGAGCCACCAGGGGAGGTGACGTACTCAGAGACTATGCGCTTCTGGCAGGGGACCGTGTTCCTCATGCAGGTTCCACTCAGAGGGTCCACGCTTTCCACAATGACAAACGGGGCCTCCTCCAGTGTGACGATGCTCAGGTGGTCGTCTTCCTGCTCTTCCGTCTCAGGACACATCCGGGGCCACACGTAGTACTTCATCTGCAGGGACTTGTCTTTCCACTTCCCCACCTGCACCGGGATCAATGACAGACTCAGAAACCACTGGTGGAGACAGAGCAGCCTCTCCTGGCATCACCCGGGAAGCTGCTAAACCAAGGCCAAAGATGCCGGCCTTGTTCATAGCAGAGAGAAGAATCCTCTTTAAACCATATGCTCAGAATGAGACTACCGTGTCCAAATCGAAGAAAGGTAAGATATTCATTTACTCACTCACTTAGTGATCCTTTTTAATAAAGAGGATCTACTACATGCCAGGCACCTCGGTAAGCCCTGTGGCTCCAAGGAACATTAACGTCCTTCATCAAGCTTACGCTGAGTGATGGATTCGGATATGTAAACTGCATCCTGTGATAAGTGCTAAAACCAAAACCTATCCTGAGTGCTGGGAGGCTGCCAGGCTTTCCTGCTTTGAGTGCCTGTTGGTGTTTTCTACTTAACGGTGACAAGGAGCAGGACAGTGAGAGCAGCAGATAGCTTTGGAAAGGTCAACAGAATGACTGGAGCAAATGAGCCAGAAGGATGTGTTTTGGCTTGTAACGAAGGTCCAGTGGGAAGCTGTGTGGAGAACTGGGTGCATCTGAATTGGGATAAAATGGTGAGTCAGGATGAAAGAATATGGACGCAGCTTGGCTGGGGGAGGGAGTGCGGTCGAGCGGGTGATGAACGCAAAGGTCAGGGCAGATACACACCTGCTGGGCTGGGTGGGTGCCCTGGTGGTCCTCTGATAGGTCTCTGTGAGCTGCCACCCATGGCCACACAGGTTGTGCACCCCAGCTTCACATATGCCAGTGTGAAAGTCAGGGGTGCCCCTGGGATCTTGCACCCGGTGGCCATGCTGTCAGTCATCCGGGGAAATGTGTGGGTCCCATTATTTTTCAGAAGAGCCATTCATTCCTGTTTTTATAATAGAACATCCCTGCCTTGTTGGCGGGTTCTTGTTCTCGCTCTGCCACTGAGTTTATTAAAGAGGGAACACCTTTTCATTTTCTATAACCAAGCATCTTCAATTATCACACGGAATTAGGGATTGCAAGTTCCTGCATTTTCTCCAGCTATAATTTCCTCCAGGCAGCAACACAAATTAGTAGCACAAGTGAAACACCGGGACTACAAAACTACTGGCTTTACTAACTACAAAAACTGACAAGGAACAACAAGTGGGCAGTCCTTCATAAATTTTCAAGCAACTTGGCTAAGATGTTGCTGCTAGTCCAAAATCAAAATTCACTCCTTTGTTTCTGCTTTTGTCTATGTGTAAGTTTCTACCTAGTTCCTCCCCAGGTGTGGTTTATACATGTCCCCCCCCCCCCCAATGTGTCTGGTACCTGCTGCTTACTTCCATGCCCAAATTAGGCCTGTACAGACACTGCCTTTGTTCTCTGGTGCCCCTATAACAAGGGCAGAGGCTTGGTGGCCTGGGCCCTTTGGTTTGGCCTTAATCCTGATGCTAGCTTTCTTCCAAGTGCATGAGCCACATTTCAACTTCAGTGTTCAGAATTCTGCACGGAAACAGACATTTGCTTTCCTTGACCTGGATAGTCTCCTCCATACTGTCAGTCCTGATTCTGGTGCAAGCCTGTTTTTTTTCATAGTGCTATGACTACTCATATTGAAAACAAAACTATCCAAAGAGCTTTTCCAGCCATGTGGAGATGTTAACGTCTTCTGCCTGTGACTTGGGGGAGGTGGGGCTTGGGGAAGGGAAGACCCAGCCCTGCGGGCCCATGGTGTTGGGTCATTGGGCATCTCTAAGCAGCCCTAGTTACCCTAATGGCCAAACTGATATTATTTTCTACATGTCCCATTATGTGAAAAAGGTTGGGAAGCCCTGATGTACATATTTTAATTTGTTTACAACTACCACCTTCCGCTAATAGTCTCTGATTTTTTTTTTCCTTTTAAATCCAAATCTATTCTCTTCCATCTTTAAAGCTATGAGCCAGCAGCCCACTCTGGGATTACTGCAGGCAATTTCAAATCTCACATAAGGTCTCCTCTAGAGTCCACTGTGGACACTGCTGCCAGACAGCTCTTCTTATAACATCAGTTCATCATATCATCCCTATTCAAAAATGCCAACAACCTCCTACCACCCCCAGGATGGTGCCCAAACTTCTCACCTAGATGGTCATGCTTTATGCACTGAGCCCAACCCTACCTTGATACAGCTAACATCACTATTTTGAGACATGAATCCTCTGTTAAAGTTGGAAAAGGAAGTTGCCGATTTTGGAAGCTAGCATGGGTTAATCAGGAACAGGTTTCAACAAGCTAGCTGCATCTTCTTTTCTAATAGCCTTACTGTATCTGTGAAACAAACACGCTACAGACATAGCAACTGGGCCAAATTTTCTCATGAAACTTGTGAACAAGATGGAATATAATACAGACCATTGTATATTTGATAGATTTGAAAGAAACTTAAAATCCACATGCAGAAAGAAAAAAATAAAGGAGAGAGAGACTTTTTAATGAATCAATGCCAATGCAGAAAGAGGTCTCTAGTGCCATGGCAGGGGACTCTTTTCTTAGAAGTGGCTCTGAATAGTGTTTCAAAAAACAAAATAGAAGCCATGCTCACAAAACTGCAGATAACATAAACCGGAAAGGACAGAAGATATACTGCATTGCAGACTCAAGCCTGGAAGTGGCATGAATTTATTGGAATAATCTACTGAGTGAAATGGAGTGAAATTCAACAGCATTTATACTTAATATCTAGCATTTAGATTTGTTTTAAAGCATGGTATGAAAAAGGGCAGCGGTCTACATTAGCTATTGCAACAACAAAGGGCATATTTACAGACTCACAGGGTCTTGCACGTGGCAAAGGGGAGGGCATGGGTGACCTCACTCTGCTCTGTGTTCACTGTGCTACAGTTGGAAAGCTAGGCTGTGTGCTAGAGGTAATGAGACCAGGCAACACCTACTGAGGGCTTAGCATGTGCGAGGCACCCAACACATTCTAGCAATCTCATGAATCCTCCCAGCAAGCTCGTGAGATGGAGGCTATTATTTAATGTCTCGTTTTACAGGTGACAACAGAGGGGTCTGATGACGTGCTCACGGGCTCAAGATAAGTGAGCACATGTCCAGATTTGCAGCTGAACAGTCTGGCTCCAGAGCTCCCACCCAGCACCGTGCGTTGCTGCTCAGACTATGAAAGTATGAGACACAGTCCTCCAAGGACATTCTCGTGGGGAAAGACACTATCTATTGACAATTCTATCAAGTCAGGCTTTGGCAATTTTTCTAATCAAAGGTATAAAAAATTACTCTGGGATCCAGAGTAGAAGTGATTGTTTCTGAGCGTTGGACTAAAGCTTGACCGTGACCCTTACTTAAGCCGGGCCTTGAAATGTAAGAGATGGCTCAGTAGGTGAAGAGTGGTTTATCCGCTGAGGCAACAGCTGGAGCAATGCTGCGGAGTTCTACAGCTGCTCAACGGAGAGACCAAGGACGGTCCTCCACAGCCGGAAGGTGCGACCTGTGTGGGGAGAGCTGGTCCAGCTTAGTCCTCTTCCTTAAGACCTGCTCCCTCCAGACAGAAGAGCTCTGTTTCTCTTGGGAGCCAACTGGATTGTACTCGTCTCTTCCCAGCTCATTGTTCAATGGCCTCAGGTTGGTAGTTTGAAACTGGCCATGGGCACCATGAGGTCAGGGCTGCCCCTGCCCGCCCTGCCCCCAGTTGTTAAACATTCACCAGCTCACTACTGCCCAGAGTAACCACATCACTCATTATTTCATGCTATTTACTACCTTACTTAGTGACTTTAGAGGTGTCGTGTCTCCTAAAGTAAATTCAGAACGTGTCCTTAAGTATTTCTGTGACTGTGGACCGATTTCTATAACTCTCTGAGCCTCAGTTTCCACATCTGTGAAATGGAAGGGGGTGGTGAGTTCTAAGGTACAAAATCTCACTATCCCAGGATATCTTTAGGGCAGAGGCACCCTTCTACGTTTCCATCCTGTTTGTAAAAGGCGTTCTTAGTGGTTATTTCCTGAAGGGAGGGACGTGAGTATTGGATCTGCTTGCACAAAAGTTTAGCTTGTCTTAAAGTCTTAATTCTTTTTCTAAAATTGCTTCTTCAAGGATGATTACACTGAGAAGGAAAGTTAACAAATTCCTTCAGGACTTAAAGGAGAAACAGATTTGGAAAAAAACAAAACACAAGTCTGCTATGAATATCAGATTCTCAATGCCAACACACAGGGTTCAAGTTAAAGAATGTGTTTAGTTACCACAAATTAGTTGATTCCATTTCTTTGTGAAGCAAGACAGTTAGAAATAAGTAAACAACTTTAAATTAAAGAAAATTGAGATTATTTATGTAGAAGAATGAGGTACATTCCAAAGAGTTCTTCTTTTAAAGGGGTGAAAGTATGGTGAAAATATTATAAATAAGAAAGTTTGTAATGGTAAATGGAGAAAGAGAAGCCTGAGATTCTGACAAGAAAAATCTTGAATTCTCTTCTAGGATGTCTGAGCTGGCATGAGTACGTAACAGTGGAAATGCCGAGAGGAGGAGGAAATGAGGTTAAGGGGAAATATTTCAGAGAAAATCCAGTGAGAAAAACTGAATGAAAAATTGACAGTCAAGAGTAAAATATGTTCCAGAAAAAAAGAAGAACCTTAAGAAATAATGAAGAAAACGTCTGTAAAGCGCTCTGAATTCCTCAGAGGAAAGCACTCAGCAAACATCATCTCCACAAGCACATTTAACAACAGCATCTGTCTCTACAAAGTGCAGTTCCCTGCCACACTAACATTTCAAAAGATCTCTTGAGAGCTGAAATCATCTTTCTCAGGAGGAAAAAAAAAAAAAAGTCTCTGATTAGTTTTCTCAGGGAAAAATGGAGTCGTTTTTAGGGTTTCTGGTTGGTGCTCTCGATACAAACGGAGCACCTGTTCAGCCCGGGGTTTCTCCTCAGAAGGAAGTCTACCTCACCAACACACAGCGTGTTATTCCAGAAACCTTCCCTGAGGAAAATTCTGGAACCAGTTTCTAGTGATGTTAGACAGCACAGTCTTCCTCCAGCTAAGAGGTTTCCTCCACTCCCAGCAGTGGCATTGGTACCCATCAGCCCCCTGGGACACAGAGGAACGGTACTGTCTCTGGAGACCCCTGAGTCTGTCCCCTTGGGGAAGTGTCGTCGTGGAGGCTGGTGGGGAGAGGCTTGGGCAGGACTTGGCGGCCATGAAGCCTGCTGCAATCCTTGCACAGAGACTGGAGGACATTGTTCTCCCTGGGTGGCCTCTCCCATCTGCACCCAAAGTCATTTCTCAAGATCCTGGAAGAAAAGCACTTATTAGAGCCTCTTTAGGCGTCAAAGGTTATTTTCCCCGAACCAAAGCATTTTTGTTTCTTGCTGGAGATGACATCTGCATCTAACACTGAATGCTTGCTGTTTATTTGAAGCCCTCAGCTGACTGTTAAAATGCAGAATGAAAAACTGCATGTCATTTCCCTGAGCAAGAGGAAGGGACGGGCAGAATCTCCACCAGGCAGCCCCGATCTGCACCCTCTCCGGTCCCAGCATGGTGTCAGGCAGGCAGCTCTCCCCGTGCGTGGGGGTTGCCCCAGGGCTCCAGAACAGAAGTCTCAGGACAGCAAGTTGCTCCCATTGCTCCTCCCTCGAAGCTATCATCTTAGCTCTGAGGAGTTTTGAAGGTTAAGTGTTTGATAACACTTCATTCTGCGCAGTCTTTACGTTTCTGTATCCATCGCTCCTCTCCATCCCTCGTAACCAAGTGAACCTTCTGGTGTATGGCCATCCATTTCCTATTTTCATACAAAATACATAGACCTGCATATGAGGAAGGGAATATGGGTGTGTATGCATGTATGTGTTTTCCCAAAATCGGATCATAGTACACACATCTCTGCAACTTGCTTTTTCCACTTCGTGATACATCACGGGCTTCCTTCCAAGTGTATAGATGGCAGACCTAAATCTTTTTAAGAGCTGCATAGTAGTTCCCAATAATGAATGGGTCTCAATTTATCCAGCCATATTCCTACCGATAAACATTTAGGAGGTTCCCCCCAAATTTATCCATATACATAATATATATCTTGGTATTTCCAAAGCACCAATTCCCAGGAATGATAAAGTAGAATGAATGCATATGTATGTTTTCAAATGTTCTTGATGTCACCAAAATACTTTATGACAGGTGGAGAGCAACTGAAATTCCCAATAACTAAGCAAAGAGTGTGCCCTGCTCACATTCTCACGAACACTGGCTTTGTTAACCACTACTCAAGGCCCACCAGACTGAGGAATGAAGAACATACCTAATTGCTCTAATTCTCCTCTCCTGTCTCTCGGTGAGCCAGAGCACCCCCTGTATGTCTGTGAGCCATTCCGATTTTCCTCTTTCACCCGCTACTCACATCCTTCATCTGTTTTCTATTAAGTTGTTTGTTTTTCTTATCTATTCTTAGGGAGCTCCTGGTGTAGTATGATAGTAACCTTTTATCTCTCAGATGTGCTTGAAATATTCTTCTACTCGAAGAGTCATCTTCTCTTTTTGATATTTCTTTATGCACAAAATTTTACTTTCAGTTTTTTCTTTCAAAGTAAAAAATGGCTCTTTTTATACAGAACGTTTGGTTTCCTATCCTTAAAAAAAAAAAGATCTATCCCACTCTCACAGTGTTCTTTTTCTAATAGTGTTTGAAAGTGTTATTTGCAATACTAAATTAAATGTAGAGCTAGGAATAAACACTACAAAAACAAGGTTATAGAACAAAATGTATATGTTATAAACCTTGACAATGAAAGATTAAATAGTATCTACTGAAAGTCAGGGAATGGGAAGAAGCGTAAAAGTACACATTCATTTTAGGTGTGTCTCTAGAATTGAACATGAAAGTCTTTTTGTCTTAATAGCTAAATTTTGCTCATTTATGTTAATTAATATGATGTGTTTGGCTTTGTTTCTGTAATATTTTAGTCTTTACTCTTTTTCATTTATTTATATTTTTAAGTATAGCTGATTTATAATATCGTGTTAGTTTCAAGGGTACAGCAAAGTGATTCAGTTGTATTCTTTTAAGATTACATTCCATTAAAAGTTATTACAAGATCAGAGTATACTACAAAGCTACAGTCATCAAAACTGTATGGTACGGGCACAAAGACAGAAATATAGATCAGTGGAACAGGATAGAAAACCCAGAATTAAACCCACGCACCTATAGTCAACTAATCTATGACAAAGGAGGCAAGAATGTACAATGGAGAAAAGACAGCCTTTTCAATAAGTGGTGCTGGGAAAACTGGACAGCCACATGTAAAAGAATGAAATTAGAACATTTCCTAACACCATACACAAAAATAAACTCAAAATGGATTAAAGACCTAGATATAATACCACATACCATAAAACTCTTAGAGGAAAACATAGGCCAAACACTCTCCAACACAAACGACAGCAACATCTTCTCAGATCCACCTGTTAAAGTAATGATGATAAAAAGAAAAATAAACAAATGGGACTTAATTAAACCTAAAAGTTTCTGCACAGCAAAGGAAACACTAAACAAAATGAAAAGACAACCCACAGAGTGGGAGAAAATATTTGCAAATGAATTGACTGCAACATTTGCAAATTAATCTCCAAAATTTACAGACATCTCCTACAGCTCAATACCAAAAAAACAAACAATGCCACCAAAGAAATGGGCAGAAGATCTAAACAGACAATTCTCCAAAGAAGACATACAGATGGCCAAAAAACATATGAAAAGATGTTCAACATCACTCATTATTAGAGAAATGCAAATCAAAACCACTATGAGGTATCACCTTACACCAGCCAGAATGGCCATCATCAAAAAGTCTACAAACAGTAAGTTCTGGAGACAGTGTGGAGAAAAGGAACACTATTACACTGTTGGTGGGAATGCAAATTGGTGCAGCCACTGTGGAAAACAGTATGGAGATTCCTCAGAAAACTAAAAATAGAATTACCATTTGATCTAGCAATCCCACTCCTGGGCATCTATCCAGAGAAATCCATGACTCGAAAAGACATGTGTACTCCAATGTTCATTGCAGCCTTCTATACGATAGCCAAGTCACGGAAACAACCTAAATGCCCATTGACAGAGGAGTGGATAGGGAAGATGTGGTACATATACACAATGGAATATCACTCAGCCATTAAAAGGAACGAAATAACAGCATCTATAGCAACATGGATGGACCTAGAAATTATCATGCGAAGTGAAACCAGTCAATGAGACGCCAACATCAAATGCTACCACTTACATGTGGAATCTAAAAAAAGGACACAATGAACTTCTTTGCAGAATAGATACTGACTCACAGACTTTGGAAAACTTATGGTTTACAAATGAGACAAGTTGGAGGGTGGGGGGATGCACTGAGGGTTTGGGATGGAAATACTGTAATATTTGGTTGTGGTTTTTGTACACCTATAATTGTAATAAAATTCATTAAGTGATTTTAAAAAAGTTATTACAAGATGTTGACTATCAGTTCTCTGTGATATACAGTCAGTCCTTGTTACTGATCTATTTTATGCATAGTAGTTTGTGCTAATCCCAAATTCCTAATTTGCGCCCCCCCCCCCAGTAACCATGCTTGTTTCCTATGTCTGCTCACAGTGTTCTCTGTTCTCGCTTTCTGCACGGAGCTTTCTCTCTACTGTGTGTGGCAGACGTGCAGCTTCGCTTTCTGAGCTGCACACAGTCTTCCCTCTGTCAGCCCCTTCCACATTCTCCAATGCTCTGCATCCTCTGTCACCCTTCTCATGATGCTGTCCCTGGTCACCCCTGCCCAGAGAAATAGCTCTGTTTTTGTGGGTCAGCTGCTCCCTTTGGCTATGACATTAAAATGTTAGCTCTAGCTTGATACGCAAATTCCCGTCCCTGAATGTGTCTTTAAGCCCTCGAGGGCGGAGAGTATATCATTTATCTCTTTCTGTCCCCTGCCCTGGCTTGAACAAGTGTGTTCTCGGTAAATTATGGACCGATGTCCCGGGGCGGGGGCTTGGGATGGGACGGACACTCAGACCCTCCAGGAAGCCTCCGCTGGGCAGCCCGCCAGTGCTCTTCCGTGGAGAGTCTGAAGGAGGTGAGGGCTGCCCCGTGTCCTGTCTCTCTTGACTCGAGATTACAGTTGCCCTGGACAGACTCAGTTCCACGTGGAAGGCGGACGCACCATGGCTTGATCTGCCGCACTGCTTTCCCTAATCATGCGCGTACTTGGTGATGTCTACATCCGGAAAGCTAGCGTTTCGGAAAATGTGTTAGAAGATAATTTCCATATTCAAATTCGATCCATGACTGCCTTGACCTTTTACTGCAGTGACACTTAATCAAGCGGGGGACCGGCGGCTCTGGGCACCCCCACCCCGTCAAGGGAGGCCTCTCTCACCACTCTTCCCTGGTACCACTGTGGGTCTCCCGGGGACGCTGAGACAACAGTTGTCATCTCAGACCTCAGCTGCAATCCCAGGCTGGCCTCTGCCTCTCAGAGAGAGCCCGGGGCTGCCTGGGGGCTGTGCCGACCCACCGCTGCTGCTGGTCACCGCCCTCTGCGCAGCCCCTCTTCTCCACTACTCTTGCCTCCATTGCTCATGCTTTGGAGAGAGAAGGAAAGGGAAAGAGGGGAGCTGGGGTGGAAGATGGGGCGCTCATGCCCTCGGCACCAGAGAGCAGTTACGGTCCTTTCAGAAAACAGCGCGAACAGAGATGTGATGACATTAGAGTCACTGTGGCTGTTCTGGGTCCGGCTTTGTGCCAGCGCTTCACCCAGAGTTATGGCATTCCATTGTCACAAACCACCCGAAAGGGGGATATGGGTAGGCCTGCAGTATAGACAAAAAAAAAAAAAAAAAAAAAAAACACCCTGAGGCTCGTGGAGGGTCCAGGATGTTATTCCTGATCTGTTCAACTCTAGAAGCTCATGTTTCTTGCGCTGTGCCACATTGCCAAGAGAGTATTCCTGACCTCTCTATTGCTTGCCTTCTGTGAGCCGAGTCTGTCTCAGCTCCGCAGCCTCCCACCCTCATCTCAGCCTCCCAGAAACTGTGACTGATGGTTATGTCTAAAGGCGTCATGGCAAGTGTCAACCGAAGTCCCGGGGGGGCGGGGGGTGAATAAGCAGGATGGTGGCAGGTGGCAGTAGGAGAGTAGGAGGCAGGGCACAGACAAGCTGTGCGACCTTTGGTGAGTTATGTCATCTCTGTGTCTGGCACACGATAGTTTGATGCAAGTAGTATCTGCTATTTTTTTCTCTCCCCACCCCACTGTTACTATTACTCTTACTACTGACATTAAGGCAGCAGCTCAATGTGCTTACTGTCCTCCCAGAAGCATGGTTCCCCCTTGTAAGTGGCATGGGCGAAATATGGAAACAACTCCAACTTCTCAAACTCTTTAACTGGAGATCTGTTTCAAAATGTCAGGGTAGACTCCAGGCAGTCCTTCTGGTTTCACGCAGTATTTCCATTCAGGTGCAAATAAAAAACAGAAATCACCAGAGTAAAATTGCCATGACCTTTCTAGATTTACAAAGGCTTTGAACCCCAAAGAGTGCCATTGACCTCCTCTCCTATAAGCTCCTCCTGGGGAAAAGACGGATATTTTAGAAGGTGAAGTAATTCTTTTAGGTCAGAGCATAGTATAAATAGTTTAAACATGTTAAATTGGCTCAAAGAGGCTGAAAGATTTTACTTGTTTTCCTGAAGCATCTGATGCCCTCCTGGCCCAAGGGTTTGAAACCCGCCCCCTCAATCCAACTCCTGATCCTTGGACAGCAATTCTCAGAGTCCATCCCAGGACTTAGAGGAACTCAGTTACTGAAAGCTGAGCTCCACCTTCTCCTCAGAAACTCCTTTTCCCAAAAAAGGCCACTCCTCTTGAACACCCTGAACTGTCTCCTGGGACATGAGGGACCAGGAAGAGTCTTGTCCTGCCTCTTCTGAATTGACTTCTTCCCAAATTACGGGGCTCTAGACCTGAGTGCAACATGCCCAGGGCTTGTTGGCTACTCCAGAACTCAGGCCAGCAGGGATGCTGACTGACTGACCAATGGATGGGGTGTGTGTGTGTGACAACCTGCTTCAGGGGACTGGACCACAGGCTTCGGTCATGGATGCTGCTCATCACTGGCCTCCCACCTCATTGTTACCTCTATCCTTGGATGACAAGCTGGGAGGGTAGAACAAAATGCACAAGGCCTGACCATTCTAATCGAGACTTCCTGGGTCTGAACGCTGTCTTGGCAAGGTATTCATATGTATGTATGAATGTATGCATGCATGCATATGGGTATATGTGCATTCATTCATTCATTCATTCCCTCCAAAACTTCATTCTTCTTTTTTTTTTTCTTTTTAGAGCTGTACCTACGGCATATGGAAGTTCCCAGCCTAGGGAAGTTCCCAGGGGATGAATCAGAGCTGCAGCTGCAGGCTTACACCACAGCCAGAGCAACACCAGCAACCTACACCAAAGCTGCGGCAACACTGGACCCTTACCCCACTGAGCGAGGCCATGGATTGAGTGCATCCTCATGGATACTGGTCAGGTTCTTAACCCGCTGTGCCACAATGGGAACTTCCCTCACACTTCATTCTAATTAGTCATCTTAGTTAAATGCATGGGCTTTGAAGTCAGAAAGGCCTAATTTGAGGCCTGGTTTTGGTTCTGTTTGACTCAGGATGAGTTACCTAAGCTTTTAAATTCTGCTGCGGACACTCACTATTTTGTCTTCCAACCCATCATTCTCTGCCTGACAACCTCCCCCGCCCCCAACTCATTCTCCCCTTGCCCCTTTCCTTAGCTCAGTCTCTCCTTTGGGGAACTGCCCCTTCTTCAATTCCAACCACATGGTCCTTTGAGAGCTGCCATCTTATTCTATCTCCCAGTCCACCCTCTGACCCAGCTACAGCTGAGGGGTGGGCACTTGACTGGTTGAGTCCAATCGTGGGGATTTTTGGCCTTAGGAACAAAGAATGTTAAGTGAGTCTTTCCCCCGCAGCACAAGCCACAATATGTAAAAATCAGAAGTGGCGGGCTGCGTGTTTTATACCCTAGGAGAAAATTGGCCAATGGAGAAAGAAGAGAATGAAGTCAGTGGCCAGAGGAAAGTATATACCAGTGAGGGAGTGAGCAAGACACATGACACTATTGGCGTTCAGGGGACTCAGCCACAGTCCTGTCATGGGTTCAGGTGAGACAGTCTAGTATCCTTCTAATAAATCTGCCTTTTGCTTAAGCTCATTCAAGTTGGTTGTTTATTCTTTATAATCAAAACAGTCCTCATAATGCACTGTTTATTTCATCTATAAATGGCAATAGCTAATAACTATAACTCTCTTCATGGGGTTTTGATGAAAATTAAATGAAATAATGTATCTAAAATGTTTTGCAAAATGACTGGAATGTGGAAAGCACGAAGTAAATGATGCTGACGGTGGTGGCTGGTGTTTATCGCCAACCTGCTGTGAATGTCTCAGGGGACAGGAAGTAGGTTGCGTCACCAGTATCAGGAAGATCCCACCGCCATTCCTAAATAAGCACCCCCTGCGTGGGACCAATGAGAAGCAAGA
Source organism: Catagonus wagneri (assembly GCA_004024745.2). NCBI lineage: Eukaryota > Metazoa > Chordata > Mammalia > Artiodactyla > Tayassuidae > Catagonus > Catagonus wagneri. The sequence continues at coordinate 8,017,768 of PVHT021183648.1, forward strand.
GGCCTCCTCTCCAGCTCTCAGGTTCTTGGGTGTAGACAGGGTCAATCAGCTAGAGTTATTGCTGTCAAGTCCCACAGTGACTTGTGACTGCACCCTCTACCAGGCCCCTTGAGGGAGGACTTGAGGGCGTTACTTGAACAATCACAGGGTCGCCACTTTCAGCCAATCTCACTTGGCAGGTTCTTTGGTATCTTTTATCCCCTGGTCTACATGCTAAACTGCTGCCAGGTCCAGTTATTTCCACCCCTTCTATCACTCTTTCTATTCTCCTTGGATGCCTTTCACAAGTCCTTTTCCAGGATGAAGAGCTCATAACCGGAAGTTTTCTATAGATCTATAGAAACTTCTATAGAGGTTTCAAAAGCCAAGCAAGTGGTAGAGACAACATTTGAATCCAGGCATCCTAACACCAGGGCCCTTGCTTTTTGTCGCTCCTCTAGATTGCTTCAAGTGTTGGCTGAGGCCCATAGGAACCGTATCAGGCATGTAGTAACAACGTTCAATGAATGGCACTGATCAAGAGTAGCCCACCCGTCCTGTTCTCCTTAGGCAGCCCCACATGCCTTGGGCCTGTCATGGCATTAGACGTCCTGGAGGTCCAGAGCACAGCAGGATGAAAGACACAAAGTGGGAGCAGCGCCATCACCCAGAAGGCACCGAGTCAACCATCGGTGGAGAGCTCTGGAAGCCAGAGATGATTATGCTGCCCTTCAAACAGTGCTTACTGAACCGATCCCAGGTTCCTCTGCCCTTGGCCTCCCGATGAGTTTCATCACGACCTCCATCATGAGCCTTCTCTGAATTGTAAATGCATTTACTGTTTAAAGACAAGGCTATTTGAAAATATGCAAGATTCTACCCATAAATCTTAGACACATGAGGCTAGCACCTCTATCATGTCTGTCTCAGGACACGAAGAAAAATGATGCTGATTGTCGCACAACGAGTAAACCAAACAAGTAAGTAAAATCAGGTTCTCAGGCAAGTCTTCAGGAGCTAGAAAACATGGCCAGGCTGACAGCAAGACCTTATCAGGTGAGACTGTGGAGAGCTGTCTTCAGCACTGTGGCTGCTCAGGCACAAAAGCCAAAGAGAAAATAATGGGAGGGATTCTGCAAGAGGAACATACTACATAAGTATGATGACAATGTTTTCCAGGCCACAAATCTGAATGTAAACACTGATGATTATGAATGTGTTTTCAGGGACAATGAAGCAGCAGAGTGGAGAGTATGAGCATCCTGGAAATCCAAGGCATACGGTTCTGAATATACATGAAAAGAAACAAGGCACCGATGTTGCAAAGGCACATGAAAATAACTGAGGCAATAAGGGAGCACAAATAGAAGAGGTCAAAGTCATTGAAAATGTTTTAAAATTTAAAGAGACTAGACCACAGAGGAAAGAAAAAAAAATCATGAAGATGTGTGTTAAAGAAGGTTCCTTGAAGAATTCATAGAATAGTTTTCTCATGCCTCACTGAGACTGAGAGAAAGAAGATTAAACCCTAATTAGAACACCCTAACTGTCCAGGGCCTACCACATCTTCTTAGCCAGAAAAGGTCCATTTTGTGGACAAGCATACTGGTTCAGCATGTAGAAAACAGTTTTCCCAAGATATTCTGGACCATGATATCCCAAGCAAGGCTATCCAAAGTCATTCCTTTTCTTTCTCTCTTCCTCCCTCTCTCCCTCTCTTCCTTCCTTCCCTCCTTCCTTCTTTCCATCCTTCCTCTTCCTCTCTCTTTCTTTCTCCGTCTTTCTTTTGGGCCACACCTGCAGCATATGGAAGTTCCCAGACTAGGGGTCGAATTGAAGCTGCAGCTGCCGACTTACACCACAGCCATGGCAATGAGGGATCTGGGCCACATCTGTGACCTACGCTGCAGTTTACAGGAAGGCCAGATCCTCAACCCACTGAGTGAGGTCAGGGATTAGACACTCATCCTCATGGATACTAGTTGGGTGCATAACTGCCAAGCCTCAGTGGGAACTCTGAGTCATTCCTTTTCTTATGGAAATTCCTTCCCCTGGCTTTGCAGGGTAGAAATAACAGGAAAGGATCTCACCCTGGCCTCCATTCTCAGGTACTCTGTCTCTTGCCTGGATTTCTGGATTACTCCCAGCTGGTCCCCTCCATGCAGTCCTGTTTTCCTCTAGTTCATCCTCTACTGGGCTGCCAGAGGGCTTTCTTAAAATGCAGATCTGACCCCATCCTTCCTCTCTTCTCAGAGCCTCCTCATTCATCTTCAGGAAAGTATCCAGCCTCCCTGGAAGAGTACACATTTGTTCCCCACACTCTCCTATTCTCTTTTCCATTCCTACCCACCCTCCCTCCCTCTCTCTTTCTCTCTCTCTCTATTTCTTACCTTCCTGCTTTCCTTTGAGCTTATTTCTTCCAGATTCCTAGCCTTTAACTCTGATAATAACATACTTCACTCTTTCTTACCTAATGCCTTCACCCATGGTCTAATTCTCTATTTTAAACTCTTTCTCTTCTGGATGAAACCCCCTCAACCTTTACGATTCAGCTCATATGGAATCAAGAAGCCCTTTCTCACTGCACCTCCAGGCTGGTGGTTAGGCATCCTTCTGCGGTACTCCCCAAATATCTTGTGCAAATCTCAATCCCTGAACTTGCCAGAGATTACTGTATTTGATTGCTTCTGTGTCTCGTCTGTTCTGGTAAACTCTGAGTTCCCCAATGGCAGAGACCTAATCTTATTTCTTTGTCCCTAAATGCCTGGCATAGGAAATAGTACCACAGTGGACTCTCAGTAAGTCTGTTGGACAAATGAGTGAATGAGATTTCAAAAGAAGAACCTGATCTTGTCAGCTAATAAAGGCTAATGACAATTCTAATAACACCCAGTGATGTTTACTGAGCATTTACTATGTGTCAGGGACCATGCTAAGCAATGCACATGCATTATCAAATTTAATTCTCAGTAAAGTCTTATAAGGTAGATATGACTTTTATAGCCATTTACGGTAGGTTATTACCGTACCCAGTGACCATCGGGTGGTACCCCATGAATCACAGGTCTCAGTAGCCATACCCTGTGACTTATTTTGATCAAAAGAACAGCAAAAATTGTGACATGGGTAAAGACTTGATGAGCAATGGTACAAAGGGCCTTGCCTTCTTGGAGTGTTGGTGACAACTCTGAGAAAACTTGGGCCAGCCTTTTTGATGACAAGTGAACGTGCAGAATGAGGTCCAGCTGATAGCCAGCACTCACAGCTGGACGCCTGAGTGAGGTCATTTCGGATCACCCACCCCTAGCTGGGCCACCACATGACTGCACCCGGGAGAACATCCCAAGAACCACCCAGCTTATCCCGACTCAAACTATCTCAAAGAATGATGGACGAGTCATAAAATCGTAGCTGTTTCACTGCTAATGGTAGTCACTAAGTTTGGGGCTGGCTGTTCCTGTTCCACAGCGGAGGTTAACTGAAATACATCACCTTGGAAAAAGGCAAAGCCAATGAAGAAGATAGGAAACAAGAAGCAAGAAAAACAGAGGTAGAATTAAAAAACAAAATAACACAACATTCTTTAGAGTTCTTCGATATACATAAGTACAGTGCTGACGTAAGTCCTTCTTAAATTGTAGTACTGTTGAAATAGTGCTAAACATAGTGTTGGAAATCCTGGATTTTAGGCCAAGCCCTACCCCTGACAAGCCCTGTGACTGTGACGAATCACTTAACCTCTTAGAGACTGAGTTTCTTTACCAGCACAGTGGGGAGATATGTGTGAATGTCTGTATCCATGTGTATCCCACTTTTGTTCTTTTGTTTTTTTTTTTTTTGCGGCCACACCTGCAGCATATGGAAGTTCCCCAGGCTAGAGGTCAAATGGGAGCTGCAGCTGAGGCTTACGCCACCACCACAGCAATGCTGGATCCGAGCCACATATGTAACCTATACTGCAGCAATGCTGGATCCTTAACCCAGTGAGTAAGCCAGGGGTCGAACCCTCATCCTCATGGACACTACATTGGGTTCTTAACCCACTGAGCCACAATGGGAACTCCTTCTACTTCTAATCTCACAGGGCTTGTAGAAGAATCTGCTGTATATAACATATTGACCAGATGTAAGTATTAATGGTAGTGAAATTAGTTAATAACTACAGTTCACAACAATTAGTGAGTTCACCAATGAATCAACAAAAGCAGGTGAGACAGTGAGGGAAATTTAGAAGTTAAGCTGTCATCAGGTTTCCATGTTTCAAAGAATGTTTCCCCCATAGGTATTTCAACACTTTTAGTATCAGTGGTATCTTCTCATTTTCTTGTATACAATGCACTTGGGACAGCTTGCACAACTCCCCCCCCCACCCCAGGATTTATAATCTAGTTTCACGTCACCCATGGAAGATCAGGAGGTTACGTGGTCTCAAAGCAAGGGCACTCGGCCAGGAGTGTGGAGACTTGGTCAGGCTCTGCCTCTAACCGGCTGTGGGACCTTGTCCCTTAATTTTCCTGAGCCTAATTCTCTATCTGCAAAATATGACGGTGACAACATTTAACAAAACTCTCCCATAGGGGTTTAAGGCTGACAAATGTGATAATGTACTTGGAAAGGCCCTGAAACTGCCTACTCCCTGTACAAAGTCAAGGTAGCATCCAACAGAAAATACGCGATGTTTAGAGGTACCTAATTATTTAGAAGTATTTATACTGATGATACGCCAGACACTGGGCTAAGTGGAAGGTTCTGGAGGGAAAAAATGGGGAAACTGACATTTTGAGATGTGAGGTAATTTGCCTGTGGTCACATAATTGATAAATGGCTGAACTGGATTCAAATCTTTATCTGCCTCCCTCCAAAGCCTGGGCTTCTTGTAGAGTCTGGGTAGCCTCCAAATGGAAACTCCTTAGCCCCACAGGAAAGCAAAATTATTGGCCAGGTTGTTCACCATTAAATGGGGTCACCAGCTTGTGACTAAAGAAACAGATGATGAAAAAAGTGCTGGGGGAGAAAAAGGCCTGTTTACAAACACAGCTTAATTAATCAGTCAACTCAGATGAGGCAGAAGAGGCTGGTTTCCAGATGCCTGACATGGAGGATTAATTAGCGGAGAGGCACCAATCCTTGGCCTTGGATTCCTGTCCAGAGCACGTGGTGGGATTAAGTGACTAAACTGCCTCAAGTCCCCTTACCTAACTTAACTAGAGCCATTTGGCTGGAATAAAAACAAAACCAAAAAACACCTCATTGAGAATGACAACTGAATTGAAAAGTCTCCAGCAACTAACACTTCAAGTGCTAGTCAAGAACAAAATAGTTCCTGGTGTTTCCAGCTCAAGTGACAAAGGGTCAGAATACAAGTAAAGTGACGTTAGGTTACACCCCACTAGTGCCTGAGAATTCCAGGTATGTACCTACTAAGGTAAATAAAACGCAAACACTCGAATTCCTACCAGGCAAAGCCACCACCTTCACTGCCATCGTCTTCCTGGTTGCAATGGAAGTGTGTTTGGGAAAAGCCAAAGCACCCAGACCACTGCCTCCATTTTCTACTTCATGTTGTTTATTTAAAAGATAAAGGATTATTTTGGAAAGAGAGTTACTGTACTCCTAAGTTGCGGTACATATAAGCCATCCTTTAATACCCTCTGATAGCCTAAGGGTATTGGTTCCAGGTCCACCTTTCCCCCACAGATACCAAAACCCAGGGAAGCTGGGATGCTCAAGTCCCTTAGATGAAGTAGCGTAGTACAGTCAGTGCTTACATCCTCGAATACGGAGGGCCAACCATTCATGTGAAATTTGTTGGGATCACGACAAAATGGGGTTGGACTTGCCTAAGGGAATGAAAAATATGGAGTCAATATTAAAAGAAAAATGTGCTGTTCCAGCTCTCCTGGGACTTTATGGATCAAGGTCACTTTCCAGGAATGGTCCCTTCTCTGCTTCCACAGGTGACATTTCCTAGGGGTTCTAAAACACTCCTAATTCGTTGTTTATATTTTTAATCAGTGAATTTCCACATATTCTGCAGTTGTTTGGGACCTGTCCTCTACCTAATTAAGCAGAGGAAGTTAATGAGGTATGAAGTGACTTCGTGCCACATAGTAGCTAGAATACGAAGCGCACAGGGAGAAGCAAGCTAGGGTCAGGGCAAAGAGTCAAGTGAGGTTTGAGGGTTGGGTGTGGGCAGAGGATGGCGGGACAGAGAGACTGGGCAAAACTCCACAGGAGGAGCATAGACTCTCAGGTCTGCAAGTGATCTAGGGACATTCAATGATTTTCAAACAGGCTGTATATTAGAATCACCTGTAAAGCCATTGAAATGCTGATTCCTGGGCCCAGCACCCCCAACCAATTATACTGGAATTGCAGGCTGTAGTCTAAACAACTGCGTTATTAAAAACTTCCCCCAGGTGACTCTCCTGGGCTGCAGGATAGAGGACCACTCATCGATGGTGACCTCTTCATCTGACTAAAGGGGAAAGGAGGTGACACATATAGGGGCACAAACGAGAGCTAGCGGGGACCAACAGTGTTGGGTGATGTTTCGCTGAGTTGCCCCCAGCAGCTTTGCTCTACACCCACAGCTGCAATCTGGCTTGGCGGGAGAGGGAGTTCCCACTGCCAGGGGGGTCCTTCCGCTTGGCAGGTTGTTGCACGTGGGCACCTTGGTAGACTCCTTCCTTAATGTGGAGTGAGGCGGAGGGGATTCAGAACAGAGTGGTGCCTAAAGTGTGCTCCCCACACCAGCAGCAGCAGCAGCAGCAGCAGCATCACTTGGGGGCTTGTTAGAAATGCATGTTCTCAGGCTTCACTCCAGACCCACTGAATCAGCAACCGTGGAGGTGGAACCCAGAAATCTGGGTTTTAACAAGCCTGAGGCACGCTGAAGTTTGCAAACCACTGGTTTAGACCGTCATTTTTCAAAAGTGGGTCTTGGGAAGCAGGAAGCAGAGTGGGTGGGACTGGTACTAAGAGGTTCACGAGGTTCATTGGTCACTGCAACTGAGGATGGAGGGTGGTGGGTTTTCTCTGGAGGAATCAAGAACCACAGGGAAAAACTCTTCCCCATCTACGAGGAGAGTTTTAATATTAACCATGTGTCACCTGTCTGACTACAGCGAAGTGGTGGAAATAAAATGCCTTTTCTTCCCTTGAAGGGGCATGACGCCAAACTGATGCATTCCCGCTTCAGTGAAGTTTCATTTTTGCCTGTGCTGGGGGTTATTCAGCACCCTGCTTGGTCTTAACTTTCCTATTTCTATTTCAACTCTTATGTCTCATAATAAAGAATAAGAAAATTCATATAATAGCGTAAAGATAATCAACGTTTTACTTGCTGGCAGAATGTATTCGCACCCAGTAACACAAGCCCCCACCCCTAATCCCACCCCCACTTGTTTGTCATTTTCCCTTGGCTCAGGGCCCTTTTCAGCGCCTACCACACAGCTGTTGACAAGAGGAATATGATGAGATGATGGAAGAGCTGGGTCACAGCAGATAATCCATTTACGGATAATAAAAAATATGTGTCACACTTCGCTGACCACGTCAGTTCTGAGCTGCTATACATACAGAAGAGATCCTTCATACCCAAGACGGATTTCAAGGCAAAATGAAAAGCCTATACGATTTGGCCATGTTCCTACTCGTGTTTTAACTCACCTTAGAATAAAAGGTAGAGATTAATTCTCTGAACCAACAACTACTTATCGACCACATGGGCTGTGCCGGGCTCTGCGTGAGACTATTCAGGGGCTACAGAAGGCGCTGACCTGACATAGATTCTGCTTTCAAGAAGCTTGCACTCTTTCCTTGTTATCCCCTGGGAATTGGTTCCAGGACCTGCCAAGGATACTGGAAATCTGCAAATGCTTGAGTACCGTAGTTGGCCCTCTGTATCTGCAGGTTCGGAAGCTGCGGATTCACCCAGCCCCAGTTGGTTGGATTTAATCCTGGTTGAATCTGAGGATGCAGAACCTGTAGCTGCAGAGGGCTGACTGTATAACAAAATGGAGAAGAAATACCTGTATGGAAAAACAGCTTATAACATCTGGTGCATTAGCTATGCTAGGCTAACTACTGTAACAGGCAGTCTGTGACGTGTCTTATAACTCCAGCACAATAGAGTTTCACCTCGAATTCGCGCAACTGCAACGAGGTGGGCAGAACAGCCTCCACCACGTAGGGAACTCAGGCCAATGGGGACCCTTTCGTCCTGAACACGAGGCTTTCAAGGTCCCCACACAGAGGTGTTTCCATTCCAGCTAGAAACAGGAGCAGCACAGTTGACCTTGTGTGGGAAGATTTTACGGCACCCATCATGTCTGCTCATGTGGCATGGGCTAGCCATCAGTCACATGGCTACGCCTAACTGTGAGAGAAGCTGGAAAATAGGGTCCAGCTGCATAGTCCAAGAAGAAAAGCAAGTATTTTGGTAGCCCTCTGCCATACTAAGCATGGTTCGGGAGGGTGGGTATGAGCCTTGGGGGGTGGGGAGGTTGTAATAGCTTTCTTTATATATGTTTGTCTCGTTTCTTTGTTTCCCATTGTCGGGTTTTACTTTTGTCATTTTTTTTAAGGTGTCAATACTAGATTTTTTTTCCATTGCTTAATGAATTTTATTACAATACTTTTGTCATTTTTGAAGATCCCTTTATCCGTACTTAAGGCTACATCCTTGATTTTCTTAGAGCTCTATGGAGTGCTAGACATTCTGATCCAGAGATGAGTGTTACCGGGAGGAGAAACTGAGCAAGAAAGGGGCAGCAGCATTTAAATGATGCCAACTTTGACCTCTTTCTGTCTCTCCTTTTAGCCAGTGACTCACACTTAGCCAATGTACGCAAACCACGTGAGTGTCGGCACTTACCAGGAAAAGATGGATTTCATTCAGGGGCCTGGGCCAAGAGAGGTCCAGTAAGGCAAGACATCAACTGTTTAACTTAATGCGAATGCTTATTCTGGGGCCTTATGGGATATTAATGCTAAAAGGCAACTTAAATACACAGAGTGTAGAGGAATGTGAGAACACACCTCTTCGCACGGAGTAAAGCAGGATGGTGAAACAGTCTGTAGTACTAAAGAGGGATTGGAGATGGAGAAAGAGCCATTTGCATTTTTTCCTGTTTTCAACCAAGAAGGAAAATCAATAGACCCTCCTTAAGGGCTCCCTCTGGGCAAAGAACAGATACCGATCTCATTTCTCCTTCTTGCTACCCTGCCGGCACTTTCCCAGACACCATTTTATTAGTTCAGGGTACTGGGAGGAGCAGAGGAAGATGGAAAAGCAGCTCACATCTGGACATACAATCCCCCTGCTGCTTTTCTGCAAAGATAATTGTCTAATTGGAATCAACAGACACTCAGCATCTGTTGGAAACAACAGACGTAACGAGTCATCAGAAGGTTGAATGTGAGTGCAACCTGGGCTCTGTTGCCTGGTGCCCTGAATCCAGCCGTTTGCTCGCGTTAAGAAAGACATTCTGCTTCACTGAGTACACGTTGGAGTTCCCGTGCATGACGCAGGGAAAGAGATTTTTCAGCTCTGGCATTTGATGGTGGAAACAAGCTCAGGAAAAACTTTCATATACGGATAGCTGTAATTAGAATACAAATGTTTGTTCCTTAAACCCACTCATTCATTCACGCAACAAAGGTACCCCCATCAAGAGACAGGCACTTTTCTAGGTGCTGAGGATAGAGGTGAATAATCTAGTCCCTGCTCTGCAAAAGTTTACAATCCAGCAAGAGAGACAATAAGCAAATATATAATAAAGTGACCACTGGAGAGAACTGCTATTAAGAAAATTAAACATGGGAAAGAGGATGGTGTGTGATAGGATTTAGACAGGGCAGTCACGGAGGTCTTCTCTAAAGAGGTGACATTTGAGCAGAGACGAATGAAGCGAGGGTCACGTGTGTGTATCTGAAAGAGGGGGACTGCAGGCAGGAGACTGCAAGGGTCAAGTTCTTGAAATGGCACCTTCCTTGGAGCGTTTAAGGAATAGCAAGTGGGCCACCATGGCAGGACAGCAATTAGGGCTGTTGCCAATACAGACATGGATGCCAGGTGGCCTGAGACCGAGGCCCAGATCTGCTATTTTATGAGCCATGTGACCTCAGGAAGTTCTCTCTGTATCTCTCTGTGTATCTCACGGCTTTTCCTCTGTGAAATGCGGATATGGGTTAAGGATCCCGCGTTGCCGTGAGCTGTGGTGTAGGTTGCAGACGCGGCTCGGATCCCGCGTTGCTGTGGCTGTGGCGAAGGCCGGCGGCTACAGCTCCAATTAGACCCCTAGCCTGGGAACCTCCATATGCTGCGAGTGTGGCCCTAGAAAAGGCAAAAAGACAAAAAAAAAAAATACTGACCACTGTTGTACAGATGAAAAATAGATGAAATAAGACCTATAAAGCACTTAGGATAGGTCTGGAGTATATACGAAGCTCTCAATCAATATCGGGCAGGAAAATAAACTGGAGGGTGGGAAGTAGACGTGTGGAGAAAATCAAAAGCTGGACCTGGGACAGGTAAGTCTGAGTCAGCTCTCAGGCGTCCTAGTAGAAATGTCAGGAAGAAGGTGGGCACAAGAGTCTGGGTTCAGGTGAGAGTCCAGACCGGAGATACAAATTTGGGTATTGTCCACGTATAGAAGATTTTGCAGGTCAAAGGATGGACCAGTATATACTCACCCTTTCCAAGCAAATACCGACCATGGACAAGGAGTTAATGTGTCCTGAGAGCCAAGAAGCAAAGGCAGGGTGGCAGAGGAATGCACAAGAAGGGGTGCAAACTTGGACTTGGGTGACAGGGAGTGTTTCCCTGAGCAAGGGATATTTAAGTTGAAACCTGAGGGGAGAACTTCCACTCATAGTGGTGTCCACTGCTCCTCTTTGTCTCTTTTTGGTCAAAACACTCATGGTCCATACTGAGCAGGTTAAAAAATTTAAGTATTGAAAAGGACAATGAAAAACCTAATTGTGCATCTGTGCACATTTCCTTAAGAAAAACATCAGTTGGTCTTCTTCAATGAGACGTTCCGTCTTCAGTAAAGTTCTGGCATCTACTAGTGAAAGGAAATGTCAGAATTTCCATACGCTTTGCATCTACAGCAAGAAATAGTTCATGGCTTAGTCAGCACTTTCTCAAAATGATAACCGTAATCATGACAGTCTTGCCTAAGCTAACAAACCATTATCCTTCGTAACCTAAGTATAAATAGGACCCTGATGAAAAGGTTAACTAGTTTTCCTCCTTGTTTAGGACATTAGACCCTTAATATACACATAAAAGCTGTGTGTATGTGTGTGTCTATATATATGTATGTACAATAATATTAGTATATTATATATATTTATATATGTTATTTATAAATATTATATCATATATTTTTATTAATATTATTATAACTTTTTACGTATTATTTATATTTTTATTTATTTATTTTTGGCCGTGCCCATGGCTCTCATAAGTTCTTGGGCCAGTGACTGAACTTGTGTCACAGCCTGACAATGCCAGATCCTTAACCCACTGAGCCACCAGTGAACTCCAAAGCTGTATATATTAAGATGCCTATATTAAGATGCCTGTTTGCACAGTCCACCAAATATTTCAATACTCTTTTCCTTCTCTCCTGCTTTTGCTGCCAAAACACTAGAGTCCATGCTGCATCAGTAAATTGTTTCACTAACTCAAACAGAGCTTGGTTAAGAGTCTAGGCCAAAATGATGTCACTGACCTATAAATAAGGGTGCAGGTCTGATCCGCAAAGGGGATTTAAAAGACACAAGATTAGTTTCTCACTGAAGTGGAAAGGAAAGTTTCTACTCTTCAGAGAGACCTGCTGTCATCTTTCCACTGTCCCAGATGGCAAGAGTTATGTACTCCTTGACCTGAGCCAAAGGCGATGTAAGCAAAAACAAAGGGATAAACAATATCTGCTCAAAGAAACTGAGCAAAAGCCCACTCCAGGGGCTTAAGTGCACAAGTCAAACTTTCCAGGCAAGGACACCTCCCCTGACCCTGTTTTCTACACTACGGTTTGCAAGGTAACAACAACAACAAAATCCCATAAGAGATTAGTCCCAGTTATCCCACAATACCTGAAAATGACAATAATAGATTTAAAAGACTTTGAACTCAGTGACTATTTTTTTTCATAGGGAGTAAACCAAGTCCAGGATACATCCCTAAGCATGCACAGTACATGCTGAGTGAACGTGGATGGCTAAGGCACATGCAGGCAGAAGGAGGTGATCGCTGAGATATCTATGGACACCGACCACCGATCAGAGAGAGTAAACATCTTGGGGGAAAATTCATGCCATCCAAAGAAAGTCAGAGCTGGGGTTCCTAGTTTTCCATTGAGCCCTCTGTCCAAAGCACAAGAAAGGGTCTTAATTTGCAAATTAAACACATCTTCAGAGTGCAGGAGTCCACCTCTGTTTATGGAGGGACATCTGAACTCATTTCAAAATGGCTTGTCTTCCACGATGGAAAAGAATATAAAGAGAATGTACATACAGGTTTGACTGAGTCACTCGGCTGTACAGCAGAAATTGGCACAACCTTGTAAACCACCTACATTTTAATTAAAAAATCAATTAAAAAAAGGTCTGTCAATAATGCAAGTAGCAGAGCACAGATGTCAGCCTTTAACACTGAAGAACCACTTGGCAAACTGAAGGGGAAGGAGCTTCTAGTAAATCATATCACACCGAGAACCATGCACTCGCGGTGACCTCAGAACAGCGAGCCCCATTCGGCTCCTGTCTTTGGCAATGGAACGGGTCTGAATTTTCCGTGTATAGAACGTGACCCCTTTTTCTTATCCTGCTCTGGGCTCCCCTGCACATGGCAGCCCATGGAGAAGATGAGGCACTTTTCCCCTTTGCTGTACCCCACGGGAAGGAAAAAGGAAATGAAGGGCAATATTTACAGAATATTTCCCATCTCTCAAGCCCTGAGGAAGGTCTACCTGCCCAGTGAGGCAAGCTATAGTTTCTCCTTTTTCTTGAGGAGGGAACTCGTCTGAGGAAAGTTGAATGACTTGCCCAAGATCATCAGGCCAAAGGTTGCAGCGTCAAGATTCAAACCCAGGAGTCTCCCCCAAAGCCATGTTTTTCCGAAGAAGATGGTCTGGTTCTGATCAGGCCGATCCTATGCAAGGGCCCAGCAACATCTCAGGGACAAAGCTCCTGGATTCATTCACTGTGGCAACCAGTCAGCAGCAGACCCTAGTGCCAGGCAGCACCTTGAACAGATCGTAAAAATGAAAAGCTTCTGCAGTGGTAGAGGCAGTAAAAGCTGTCACAGTGTTCACAGACACAGAGGAGGTCAGCCCTAATACCAGCTAAATCCTGTGGTTTTCAGCAGTCACAGTGTTAACAGCTTCCTCATACCCGACAACCATCAACAGGTCACTTCTTAATGTTCACTGTCCCATTTCCTTTCAAGTTCCCACACGTGTTCCATTTACTGTCCCTTTAATCATCCTCTTGTTTTCCAACAGACACTCACCAGGTTCTCTTTAATTCCTGCGAAGTCTGCAGTTCTCAACAGAATCCAGTCCTCCAGGAAGATTGGAAAAGTACAGTACGTCTTGGAAGAAAGCTGTCTCGATCAGCACTTGGAAGGCACTTGTCGGACGCGCATCATGTCCTTTGCTGGGTTTCATACTTCCTCCCCTTTTCACCGCAGCCTTTTTTCCCTCTATTTCTGACCTATTTCTCCCTATCATTGCTCCTTCTTTTTTTTTCCCTTTTCATTGTCCTCTACTCATTTTCTCTCTTCATCTCTCTCCCTTTCACTTAAATCCCCACATCTTTTCCTTCACCCTTCTCTTCCTCTTTCATATTTTTTCAAGGCCAGTTTGCTCAGCTCTAAAGACACAGATGTTGATGGCACACAAATGTGGTTCGAAAGCTGGCTCTTACACGCAGTGTGCCCTCGTCACCCTGCTCCTTCCCTCAGTCTCTCCGCTGTAGAGACATCAACCGTATGTACGTCTAGGTCTGAATGGTAGGTGAGAAAATCCACGTAAATTCAGTTCAGGGCTTTGCATTGAAGTCGGACAAACTTGCCTGTCCCCACCCATCCTATCTCCCGTCCTGCTTTCTTGAATCTTACCTTCTCTCTGTTCCTCCTCTACCTGTCGCTTCTGGTCCCGGCTCAGCATCTGGCTCATCTCCTCCCCCTCCCCGTGTTATGGCTTCTCTTGGGCTGACTTCTCCTCACCGTCCACGCCCCTCTATTCTGAGCCCACCCTTTTGTGGGAATAATTAGACATTACAGAATACTGCACGTAGACAAAACGTGCAAGCATCTCAGGGACATGCTGATACTGATACTGCAGAATGGTAAGAACAACAATACTGAATATTTCCAGACCATTCCGAACTATCTATTAAGGGTGAGAAGGGTATGGAGGTATATGGAATAATTGGCCAATGGGGACCTGCTGTAGAGCACAGAGAACTCTACCCAGTATTCTGTGATCATCTATGCAGGAAAAGAATCCGAAAGAGAATGGATGTGTGTACTGTATAACATGAATCACGTTGTTGTACAGCAGAAATGATCACAACATTATACATCAACTGTACTTCAATAAAACTTTAAAAAATGAAGGAAAAAAAAAAGAATGAGGAGTGTACCCCCAGGAACCAAACGTGTGACTGAGCAGGCGCTTACCTCATAGGTTAAGGACCACACTCATTACCTGTCCAGATAATGAAGGTGATGAGTTTTTTAAATTGAAAGTTTTTAAAATTTGTGAGTAATATTAACCAAAGGCCTTATACCAAACTACTTTTTGGTGGACATAATTCTACTGTAAGTGGAACCATTTTAGGATGTAAACCTTCTGCAAAAACTTTAGAATCAGAGTTCTCCTTTCCATACAATGTAGGGCCCCACAATATACCCTGACGTGCATTGCTGCAAATGGTGACCTCTGCGACGTAATTGCCTCACATTTATTTCCAGGTGTTCTATAACCCACACTTCTTCTGGTAGTTCTCAGCTTGACCTGCCACTTCCATGTCTCAGACTTTTCTTGTCTTTATTTTTCTAAGTTCTCGACTTCCCTTTGCCCTTGTCTTTACTGAACTTCATCCTGTTAGTTGTTGATTACTTGTCCAATTTGTCGAGGTCATTTCCAATTCTAATCGCATCCCCTAAGGCTTTAGCCTCCACTTTAGATTCAAGCTCATCTATGAACTTAATGAGTATGCTGTTGCCGCATCCAAGTCAGTGATGACAATCTTAACTAGAAGGGGATCCAGGCCTGGGCCCTGTGTAACACCATTTTTATGTGTTTACTTGTCAAAAGAAATGTACGTGCAGGTGCTTTAATGATGTCTAGAAAATACATGCCCGTCTCTTCAGAATCTGGGGTCACTCGGGTAGAATATTTGTGACATTTTTGGCAATTCAAGTCTGTAGCTCCATACAAGCCAAATTAAATAATCCAAGCCATTGCTCAAAACAAAACATAATGTTCTTTCTTTTAAAAAAAAACTCGTTATTTTGTAATACAAAAGAACTTGTTCACAAAATAGAAACAGACTCAAAGATTTCAAAACCAAACGTATGGTTACCAAAGGGGAAGTGTTGGGGGGAGGGATAAATTAGGAGGTTGAAATTAACATATATACACTACTGCATATAAAATAGATAAGTAACAAGGACCTACTGTATAGCAACAGGGAAATCTACTCAATACTCTATTAACCTATATGGGAAAAGAGTCTGAAAAGGAATGGATGTATGTACATGGATAACTGATTCACTTTGCTTTACACCTGAAACTAACACAACACTGTAAGTAGACTGTACTCCAATAAAATTTAAAACAACAATGACAAAATCTGACTTTTAAAAATTTTGCAAAAAAAAAAAAAAAACAAAAAACAAAAACAAAAAAGAACCAACTCATTATTCTGAATATAAAAGTCAGTACCTATTTCCACTCTTCTTTCTCAGGAATCAACCAGAAGGACACTCCGCCCCCTTGAAGGGAGGCACTGGGCAGACAGGGCAAGGCCCTGTTTTTTGTTGCATCTCTGCCACACAGCGGATGACCCTGGGTGAGTCACCCAACCTCTGTCAGCCTGGACTTTATCCTCCTCAGTAAATGAGGGGCTCCGATCAGATGTCTGCAGGTGAGCCTTCCAGTTAAGAGGCTGTGATTCTCTCGTGATGAAGGGCCTAATTATTCTCGGTGGCAAATTCCTGCACACCTTCTGTGATTATAAGCTTTTCCCGTGACACTTATATGTTACAACTCTGAACACATTTAAGAAGTGAGGATTCGGAGCTCCCATCGTGGCTCGGTGGTTAACGAATTCGACTAGGAACCATGAGGTTGTGAGTTCGATCCCTGGCCTTGCTCAGTGGGTTAAGAATCCAGCGTTGCCGCGAGCTGTGGTGTAGACGCAGCATGGATCCCGCATTGCTGTGGCTGTGGCGGCCAGAGGCTATAGCTCTGATTAGACCCCTAGCCTGGGAACCTCCATATGCTGCGAGTGCGGCCCTAGAAAAGGAAAAAAAGGACCAAAAAAAAAGGAAGAAGTGAGGATTTGATTAGCTCTGCACACCGTCTGGAATGTATCTGCCAAAAGTGCGCGTTTATCGGCTTACGTATGCCTTCTCAACGTGTTCTCAGGTACTTGGATGCTAGCTGTGTGAGAGGTGCCCTGATGCTTGTCACTTCTTTGTAACATCACTAACAACCAAAATCCTCTTTCAGAATCTCATTGGAAGAATGAGGAAACTGAGGCCCAGACAGGTCTAGTGACCGACTGCACAGGGTCACAGAACTTGCTCATGATGGCGTTTGGGCTGGAATTTGGGTTTCTGGGCACAGAGTTCTCTACTCTTTCCATGTGGCGTGCTCCCCTTCTGTCTAACTCACTGTTCAAACTCGGCATAGTATATCCTCTAAAAGAAAATATCATTAATCATTTCAGGAATCAACTAAAAATGCCTCCTCATGCTTTGGAGGACCATCTCTTCTTCCATGATGAATGACCATCAGCTCAGCCGGTGGAGGCAAAAGTCATTCTAAGATTTTTTTTGCCCTGAGGATATGTTATTTTCTTTCAGATAATGGGCTCTAAGCCTGGGAAACAATCAGTTTTGCAAAAGTCAAATTCTTGGTACTAATTTATTCACAACAATAAACAATTTCCTCTTCCTCTCCCCCAACCCCCTGGACCTCCTCCTTCTTTTTTTTCCCCGCCCAGGACTTCATTTTTCTTTCCTTTTTCCCCCCACCTGCTACTAGATTTGGCCTCCAGGTAGAAGGAATGATGTCAACAGCTCTCCTCTCTGACCTTCCTTAACATTTCTACCCTCCAATTCACTGATTTCTCTGATTCACTTGAATTTTTCTGCAAGGCAAATTCTACACAAATATACATTTAACCAGTAGGGGGAAAGATGGGAAGACATCTAAAGACCTAGTTGCAGAATCTGGGGAAAAGTAAAAAGACAGACATGTATTTGAAAGGAATAGTTAAAAGACACTTGAAAGCATCATTTCACCCCAGAAATTTGTATGCTTCTAATCAGTCACCTTAAGACACTGAGAGTTGTTTTTTTCATTTTTTTTTTAATCCCCCAGACAATGCTCACTAATAAACAAGGGAGCAGCCTGCAACAGCTGCTCCATGGAATGGAAAACAAGAACCTGAAACCGTAGCAAATCACAAGAAGTTAATGATTTGAGGCTCCTCTCCCTGAAATTACAAAAGAAATTACAAAAAGAAAATCCATAGGAATACTTGTAACATTTCTAACGAGAGGCTTGGGAACAAAAGCATCAGCGCTCTCCTTGCTGATGCCTTCCTTTGTCACCTATTTTTCCCCTTCCAGCTCTACCCTTTGTCTTTGCTGCTGCTTCTTTAAGATTCTTGGAACATCTGCCTCCCTGTGTCTCCCTGAGACGAAGAAAGGAATCAACATTCTTTCCATAGGTTTTACATAGATTATCTCATTGAAATCTCACTGTGACTACTCTGGGAGATATTACAGTGGCAGATGCACCCTAAGGTGACTCCGACTGAGTTACTACCTTGTGGAATCGCCCCCCTAGGACTTGATTCTAACCAGTGGAATATGAAAAAGGTGATGGAATGTTATCCCCTTGATTACATGAGGTTAATAGCAAAGTCATGGACGTGACTGTCTTAAGATTATGTTACTTAAGATTTCTTCTTCACAGACCAGAGGGAGAGATCTCTTGGCCTTGAAGAAGCAAAGAGCATGTTGTCAATGGCGCATGGAGTGGACCACACGGCTGGGGGCTGTGTGTGGGCTCTAAAAGCTGAGAGTAACCTCTAGGTAACACCCAGAACGAACCCCAGTCAAGTAGTCCACAGGCAAATGAATTCTGCTGGCAAAGCAGAAGAAGCTTGAAGTGGATTCCACCCCCCTCACTCTCCAGATGAGAATGCAGGGTGGCCGACACTTTGACTGGAGCCTTGAAGGATCCTGAGTTCAAGACCCAGTTAAAGATGGGCCTGGACTTCTCATCTCCAGAAACTGTGAGATAACAAGCATGCGCTGTTCAAGTCACAGGGTTTGTGGGGGTTTGTTGTGCTGCAGTAGAAAACTAGTACAATCACTATTTCATGGAAGAGAAAAACAAGCTTTGGAGAACCTGAGTGTGCAAGCTTTTGAGGACTTAAGTAACTTTGTACAAGGTCCCATGGTCAGTAAGGGTGGAAGTCATATACCTTAAGTCTCCCTTAAGCTCAAAAGTCAAATACTCTCCAATACATTGTATTGCCTTTCTACGCTTCCCTTCTGGTTCACTGGCATTGTTGATGGGTTAGCGCTACATCCGGGTTACCACATGACTTCCTGCAATTATGAACCTCTAATGCATGTGGTTTTGAAGTTTAAAATGCAAGACCAAAGTTGGTTTCTTGCCCCATGCCACCTCCTGGCCATCACGTGGAGGGGGTGCCGCCCACACCTTACCCTTGAGAGGGAGGAGAGGAGGAGACCAAACTTGGAAGTGGAGAATGAAGGTGGGGGGCGCTGCCTGACTAGCACCAGAGAGAAGTTCTCACCCACTCAAAGAGGAGAATTAAACAAATGTTCTCCAAAAAAGAATGGCTCCACCTAGGGAAAAGCTCTGAGGATCACAATAATGAGCCTCCCACCAGGAGTACCCAGAGGCAGAAGCCCGGGGCCGATGAATAAGGTTCTATACTCTGGGTCAATCCTGGGTAACAATGAATCCCACAGCTTCACTTCAATGCAATTTGGTTTGACTTGGATGAAAGAACGCTGGCAGTAGGCTGACTTTGAGCTTGACAAGTCAAGGAGCACCGGTTCAGCTATCTTAGGGGCTGTTTGTTGGATGTGGGTTATAAAGGCTGAAATTTCATTGGTTAGGCTTGGCTGGGCCTGTCTCCTGTTGGGCAGAGTTGGACTGTACTTTATACGCGCCTCAGTTAAATTACTGGAACAGTAATAAACTCGGTGTATCAAAATTCTGACATGCCAAATTACATGGGCGCACAGAGGGAGCAGGATAAACCCTGGCTCTATCCTGTCCATCATGACGTTCAATTTCTACAGCTCTGCTTCAGAAAGGGCTCCACAAACAGTAAGGAACCTATTCCAGGCCAGGCTCAGGGCTGAACACTGTGAGGAGAGCGGGCGGGAGACCAGCCCTCCCCCCTCTAGAGTCTATAATCCAGCAAGACAGAGAAGCATGTACATTAATAACTACTCAACCTTCCAGACAGTGGAATTAGCCATCCTCGGAGCAGGTGACAGTGAAGGGCACAGCCAGACCCGGCTTTAACGAAGTCAATTAGATGACACTAAGCCACTCGGAAGACCAAGTGGTAGGTAGGAAAGGCCTAAGGGACACACTGTCATCTGCTATAAGAATTCCCAGAATTTTAAATTTCTTTCCACCACCACAAAGAAAAGAGCCTCTCCTTTGATGAAAGACCTTATTGCAATTACCTCCAATGATAACAGGGTCTAGTTGATAAGGGGGCTGAGTGAGATCAATGAACACTTCTGGAGTTTATCATCTTTACCTTCCAGGAAAAAGATATGAACAGGCAGTGTGGGATGAGAACTTTTGAATACAGATAACAAAGCCCTGCCCTGAAGGATCTTGTGATCCAGCTAAGGAAGATGAAATTACATGCTAAGTCAAACACCTAAGAGGCACAGGAGATGTGGGGGCCTTGCAGTCAAATGTCCTCGAGGGTCCAGTGTTCTCCTCATGTGGTTGACATCACAATGGAGAGAAGAAAAAGAGAACAAGAAGAAATAACCCTGGAAGAAGAACACAACAGACACAAATACTAGCTTTAATTAAACACTGGTTTGAATCTGGGCTCTGCCACTAAATTAACTGTATGATCTTAGGCGAGTGACCTACTATCTCTGAGCTCAGTGTCATCCTTTGGAGGGGCTTTTCTTGACCTTGCCAGGGTGTTGCTAGAAACAAGCAAGACAATGGATGTAACAATAAGAGTACAGTGGACACTTGAAAGTTATTTTTGGAAGGAAGGCAGGAAGACAGTCAGGCTGGTAAGAAGAGAGAAGACAGATGGAACACTAGCTTTTCCTCAACTGTTTATTTGCCTTGATTATTTTAAGGCTTTCCTCTGATGCTTTTCTGATTTATCCACTTTCCTCTTTCTCCACAGAGGCTGTTTTAATAAGAGGCCAATTGGTGCTGAGACTGATGGATCACAGTTCCTAGGAGCAGTTCCATAGGATGTGGGTGCTTAGCGAAAAAAAAGAATCAACATGAAAGAAACATGTTTGGAGAAATGCTACAGAAAATGTAAACAATCTTCTTTCCTATCACTTAAGAATTCTAGAGACTATATTTTTCTACTGTGCATTTTAGCTCTTTGAAGTGATGATCCAGTCGGACAGCATCTCCCAAGTTAACTTGACAAGAACCAGTTTTTCACAGTGGATCACATGAAGCTAGAGTTGCATGAAAAACCCATCTGAGGAATACTGATCTGTGTCAAGACAAGGTACCAGTGGACTCCAAACTCTGTATGTGGGGGAAACAGCAGAGGTGGTTGGGAAAATATTCTAGAAGAAGCAGCCCACCTTCCTCATCCAAAGCTGCCCTAATCAACCGTACCTCTGCCCTCTGTTTCCTCATTTGTAAAATAGGAGATTGGAGATGAGAACTCTAAGTACCGTTCTAGCTCTAACAGTTGAATGTTTCCAGGTGGAAGTGAACTATGCCATTAAGGATTCAAAAATGATACCCACTGCTGTATTCCTAAAGGAACCAGCAAGTCCCTTCCAGAAAGGCTTCAGTGCTGGTCACTGAGCATCCACCACAAGCCATGATCTGTGAGAGGAGCTCTATGTTCCAGATTCTCCCAGCTTATCCTAAGTGTCAGAACTTCTCTTATGAACAAAGTAGAAATGGAAACAAATCACTTTGGCCTGGCATTCAAGGCCCCCAGGTTCTCTCCATCTTATGTTCTTTATCTCTCAGTAATCCCAGGCTGACCACGGGCTCTTGCTCCTTCCACCCCACCATGTGGAAGCTCCTAGTCCACCGCTGTACCGGTCTTCCCAAGGGGCCTCAGCCATGAGCTTTCCTTTTTCTTTTGCCCCAGTATCTCACCTGTGATCCCCTTCTTTCTTCCTCCTCTGTCAACATAAACTCCGCCCATCCTTCAGGACACTCTGATCCCACTGAAGGACCCTCTCTATTTCTCTCTCACTTGAAATTCAACAGACCTCTCACTAAGATGACAGAAGATTCCCTTTATATGTATGTTGATTTATTTTCTCAATAAAATCTTAAGAGTTAGTGATTCAGGTCTACCAGTTACCTCCTTTTTCCCTCTGGCGTTCTGAACAAAGAAGTACATCTCAGAACCATCAACTGGCAAATGGACTTCATTCAGTTCAGTAACTTCTAATCCCCCCTCCCCCACCCTCAGCTCCCTGGGTCCCCACTCACCTTCTCAGTGAGGGCCTCTTTGGCTACTTATCTAGAATTTCAACACTCTCCCTGCTACATTTCATACTTCCTTCCTTGCTTAATTTTATCTCTAGCATTTACCTCTATCTAACACACTGTATAATTTAATTAATTCCACTATTTTCTGTCTCTCCAGCTAGAGTGAATACTCCATAAGAGCAGAGAATTTTGCCCTTTTTGTCTGTGGCTGAATCTTAGTGCTAGAGGACTAGATATGTGCCTGGTGCACAGTAGGTGCTCAATACATTTTTGAGTGAATAAATTAATGCAGAGGAGTGCCATTTAACTTAAAGAGCTTGTGCATATGGCCTTTTACTCTCTGCTGTTTTATATACCAAACCTTTCCATGAAGATGGAGGCTTTCTACTTAGCAAGGGGAAAGTCCAGGTTGAAGCATATCCAGCAGTGCCAGAAGAAGGGAATGAGAGAGAACACACTGCTTGCCTCAAAAACCTTGACCTAGGCTAGCACAGATCTCCTAACCCAAGGTAGGGACAGTGCCCAGGCCAGGATGGCATGTGGTAGAAAAGAGAGAAGACAGCAAGACTGATTTCTTCCTGCAAGAAGAAAAGGCAGAGTGGACCCAGACATGTGCAAAAGGAACCAGACATCATTCAGACAGAGCCATAGGTCTTTGATTGACATTGTCTTCCATTAAAACGGGGCATGCGGTCAATCGAATTAGTCACCAACTGTGTGGAGACAGGTGGGCCTCCATATTTCCTGCAAACCAGTGGGGAGAGGAGCCTAAAAAGAAGTTTAATTTCTTTTGAGGCAGAGAGAGAAATGAGAGGAGATGGGAAGAACGATGTCTCAGTGCAGGCTTTGGCAAGAAGTGGCAGTACTAATTTTCTGTTCTCTAATGAGCCAAGTATACAATGGTGCCTCAGTGAATGCCAGCTGATTGGTAGGCTGGTGTTGATTTTATAGGCATTAGTAGAAATTCTGGGACTAAAATAAAGGCCAGCATAAAATCCATCCACTTCACTGGGCTTCAGGATCTATGGCTGATTTTCCTCACTTGACCTAACTCTGACCCCAACTCCTCATCATGAAATCTTCCCCACCCTTTTCCTAACAATGCTCAAAACTGCTCTACATCAGAAGTTGTGTTGAATGCCGGCAGATGGCCATTGGTCCACTGGCCCATGCAAACTCTCCACAAGGTTCAGACAGACCTACGCTGCCCCACGGCTTGATATTTGCATGATCCTGGGCCAGTTATTTTAACCTCTTCAGAACTTGGTTTCCTCATCTATATCGCTGGGATAACAATTACCCTGGGAAGCTGTGTGGGTTAAATGGGATAATTTAGGATTTCATTTATTCATTCATTTAACAGATATTGAGCCTATATTATGTTCTGGGCTGCATTATGCACTAAGGATACAGAGATTAAAGACTTAGTTCCTGCTCTTCAAGAACTTGCTTTCAGAGAAATGAGACATGCAAATGTGAGCAAGTACAATACAGTGTGATAAGCATGTGATGAAGGTATGTGTTGGTTGGCTCAGGAATCTACACACTCAGTTTCTTATCTAGTCTTCGGGGAGGTCAGGAAAAGTTCACCAAAGGAAGCGATTTCTGAATTGAGCCTTAAAGAGTCATTAAGAGTTGGCCTAACTAGAGTCAGGGTGGGGCAGGAAGAGGGATGTTGAGCCTTCAAGACAAAGGGAAATGTAGGTTAAGAGCAGGGAGGTGAGCATATGGTAGATTCAAAAGAAGCATAATCACTTTCTTATGCATAGAACATTGGGTTTAAGTTGAGGAGTGATGGGAAAAGGTGAACGAAGAGGCAAGGAGGAGTCTGGAGCCAGAAGATGAGAATCAAAACTTCTGAGTGTGGCTTTGAATTTTCATCTCGATGTCACTGGAGCACTATTGCAAAGTCTGAGTCAGGGAGCAGACATGAATAAATTTTATGTTTTAGGAGGAGCCCTCTCTGACACAGTGTGAAGGATGGATTAGAACAGGGCTAGATCAGAGTCTGGGAAAGGAAGCAAGTGCAGTGATTCATGCAATATATGACAAAGGCAATAGGAGAGGGAAGAAAGAGAAGCAGGTGGATATGAGAGACAGATAGATGACAGAGAAATCACCTAAATGATTCCCAGAGTTCTACCTTGGATGACTGGGTAGACGGTGGTGCCATGGTTAATACAATAAGAGAGGAGAGTTTTGAGTTTGATGGACTGGAGGCCTCTCCGAGGCATAAGCGGAGAAGTTTTAAGGTGGTCATTGGGCACATAATGGGCATACACATTTGGAAGGCATCGCTTGCAGGTGGGGACTTCCCATAAAGTTTCTGAAGATGGGTCTGCGAGAAGATGAGAGGATCAAGAATGGAACCCCAGAAGAACACCAGTGAAGAAGGGGAGGCAAGGTGAGCGCAAGAGAGAAAGGTAAGCCAGCAGAGGAAGAGCAGACAAACAGAGAGAGAGGAAGGCACAAGAAGGAAAGAGGGGTCACTAGTGTCTACTATCAAGGAGAGGTCAGAAAGGGAATAAGTCGACTTACTGGACTGAGCATCAGGCAGTCACAGAAGCATTAGGAAGGGCATTACCGTGGGAACGTGTTATGCCGTGTTAACTCCAGACGGCTTCCATCCTGCTCAGCAAGTACACACAGTGGCAACACTGTGACTTCATCGGTGGAGACAAGTTTGTCGTTTGCAATTTTTTTTCTATTTTTAAATTTAAAAAAAAATTTACTTTACGGTGGTAAAAACACTGCAGGAGACCTATCTTCTTAATTTTTTAAATGCCTAATACGGCAATGTTGACTATGGGTGCCATGTTGCAGAGCAGATCTCTAGAACTTACTCATCCTGCATAACAAAAAATTTACGCCCACTGATGAGCAACTCATTTGCCTCCCCCCCCACCAGCCTGACTATGAATTTGGTTATTCCACATAAGTAGAATCATGTAATGCCTTTTCTTCTGTGGCAAAATATTCATAGTGTTAAATACTGCAGAATGTCCTTCTTTTTTAAAGCTTGCATAATATCCCATTCTTGCGATTAAATCTGTGTCCATCCGGTTACAGTGGGCAAGCTTTGTCTATAGCCATTGACTAACCACATTCATTGTCCTTCTTTCCCCTTCTCCACAGGATAGGTCTATGGTTCCTTTACCCTGGAATTTCTGTTGGTTGACCCAGACTCAGGACTAGGAATCTGCTTTTACCAAACATCAGTTGTACAGCTCTGCCACTTCCTTCCTGCATCCCAGCCCCTGACTCTCAAAACACACACACGAAAGCTGTACCTGCGGTTCCAGCTCTTTCCCTCCGTGACCCGGAAGCAGAGGAACTGCTAGAGAAGCCCAATGGGAACCCGCAGATAAAAGGTGAGAGAGAAAAGGGAGATGTTATTTCTGGAATTATCGTGATAAGGGATGTAATGAGATGCTTGCTGCCAGGCTAGACAGAAAGAAGCAGGAGCAGGTGGCAAGGGAAAGAAAAGCTTCCTTGGTGTCTCTGCAAAGAAGCTGTAGGAAAATATTCAAAAATGTGTGAATGTTGAGAAATAAGTAGGAAACTCAGGAATGAAAGGCTTCCGTGATGGTTAATCCCATTTACTTGTTTGGGTGTGAAAGATCATAGGGCGGTTCTTGACATAAAGCACATCTTTTAAGAACTCTGTGGCTGGGGCATTATAGCTGAGGGTCTCTGCTTCGACCTCCAGATAACGGCCTTGCAGGGCAAAGCCCACACGCAGATGGATGGGGCACCTCAGCATCAGCTCCCCCCAAATGCTTGCTGCCAGTGTCTCTGCTTCGACCTCCAGATAACGGCCTTGCAGGGCAAAGCCCACACGCAGATGGATGGGGCACCTCAGCATCAGTTCCCCCCAAATGCTTGCTGCCAGTGAGTCAACTAGTTCTGTTTCTGAGAGTTTATTTTCATTTTCGCCGAGAACCTGTATACAGCAAATGTTAAATGTGTTCTCTTTTGTAGCTGAAACCACTAAAAACTCTGACGTCCACCTGTGGCCATCCTCCTGGTGCGTTTTGCTTTTTTGGGCTGGAACTGTCCCGATCACGAAGGTCCCAGCACCCCTGCCCACCATCACCACGGCAATTACAATGAACTGAGGCTGGATTTGCCTCCAGTTCTGCACAACCCAGTCCCAGGCTTAAAAGTCGCATCCTCTCAGACGGAGGATGACATTCTGCCCCAGGTTCTGGTTACTTCTGTCATGTCTGCAACAAAGAGAAACAGAGGCTTCTGATCGGCAGAGAGGGTAGGAACAAGAAGCAGTATTTCGGATGAAGAAATGGAATTGGGAATGGCAGGGCTCCACAGCTTCTCCCAAAGCATCAAAGAAATAAACAAGTAACTCCCCAAGTTGGGCCAGTTGTTTTACCTGCCTAGTTGGACCACACTCTTGAGAAATGTGCAGAGGCTAGAAATGATGGAGTGTTAGCTGCATGTCATTTTGAGGGACTCACCATTCAGACAAGAGAAACTGTCAGGCACAAGACAGCATCTCTCTTTCTCTGTCTCAGCAAACCTGTGGGCCAAATGCTTCTTCTTTTCTCAGGCTTGTTCTCCTAACCTGACTCAGCCCAGAATAGAACCACACAGCCCGGCCAGCGATGATTATACTCAACGCCTGAGGCCAAAGCAAACATGCTGGGCACCTTTGGCAAACACGGAGCATGAGGCATGAAATTTAGAGCAGCAAGAACTAATGGGAAAGAAACAGGCCTCAGGACACTTAAAAGCTGGAGCATTGATCCACACTGTGCCCCCACTGGAACTCGGGTAGGACCAAATCTTCCCTGTGCTACATTCAGCAGTGTGTGCGGGTCAGGATCGTCTCTGGAGTCTGACTGCCTCATCCAAATCCTGACTCCTCCACCTACTAGCTGTGTGACTTTCAGAAAGTCACTGAACCTCTCTGGGCCACCTGATTTTTTTAGTTTGTTTTTTCATCTTAAATAATGACTCCCCACTTCCTAATGTCCACAACACAGGAATTTGTGAGGATTAACATAAGTTAATATAAGCAATCTGCTTAGAATAGTGCCTGGCCTGTAATACTGGCATATTACTAACACTGTTACCTGTTGGCCAGGGTTCCTGTCTCTGCAGAGAATCTTCTTTAGATGAACTGACACAGGAGTTCTCTTGTGGCACAGCAGGTTAAGGCACCAGCACTGTCACTGCAGCAGTTTGGGTCGCTGCTGTGGTGAGGGTTTGATCCCTGACCTGGGAAATTCCATGTGCCACAAGGGCAGTCAAAAAAAATAAAAGAGGGAGAGAGAGAACTGACATAAACGAGTGTTCTGACTCCCCAAGTCTTCTGATTTCTTTCCTTCGTTTCCCCTGCTTTCTGCCCTGGTGGAGTCTACACTGTTCTTTACTCCTTATTGAGAAATGGGCCCCCTCTAGCTTTTCTTGCAGGCCCATCCCTTTTCTTAGTTCTCTTGTGCCTTCTCCACCTATCTGACTATTTCTGAATCCAGCACAGGCACTAACTAAAAAAAAATTTTAAAGCTTTTTCTGTGTGTCTTTTTAGGGCCACATCTGTGGCATATGGAGGTTCCCAGTCTAGGGGTCAAATCAGAGCTGTAGCTGCTGGCCTACGCCACAGCCAGAGCAACACCAGACCCAAGCTGCGCCTGAGACCTACACCACAGCTCACGGCAACACCAAATCCTTAACCCACTGAGCGAAGCCAGGGATCGAACCTGCATCCTCATGGATGCTAGTCAGATTCATCTCCACTGAGACATGATGGAGATACTTAAAAATTTGTTGAATGAATGACTGGCAAACAGGAACATACAATTTAGTCCCAGAATACAATAATGACTTCAAAATATAAAAAGGAAAAAAAAAGCTCTCGATATTATCTCTAATTTTGAAGGATGGAATTGCAGAGAAAGAGGTAGGTGATCGATTACGAAACAATATCCAGAAACACAGAGTAAAAAGAAGAGGCTGGTTCCTAGTGGGGTCTGTGTGTGTGCTATGGTGACACTGATGTCACAGCACTGCCATGAAGGAGACCCAGATTCAAACTGCATGAGGCAGACAGTCAAGGCTTTTCCCCGAGCGCTCAGTAGTCAGGTTCGAAAAGGCCTGCCCTCCATGGTTATTTCTACGAATTACTGAGAAGGTCAGAGAAGCAGGAGACTGGAAATATTCCACCTCCCTTCCCAGCCCCCTGCCTAGAAGGTAACTGTTAACAAAGTCCACGGAACCAGTGACGGAGCCACCCATCGAGGAAATGAAGTTCTAAAAAGAAGCAATTCTTATAACTAATTAATGAATACATAGATGTCACTAAAAAAAGATGCCACAGTTAGAACACTGGAAAATTCAAACCTGAACTTGAACCCACAGATTGTCTGCACTAGAAGGGATCTGAGAGATTTAATGCAGCCCTCTTGCTTGAGAGATACAGAAACTGCAGGTCAGAGGCCTTAAGCGACTTGTCCAAGGTCATCTGGCATCACTTGGTCACTGATGGCAGGGCCAAGGTTTGATGGGCCAAGAAGAACAAGCTCACCTACTCCTGGGGTACCAGGGACAGTCGAGTCTAAACACCCTCTTAAGGAAGGCAGCAGTGAGGAGCCAGAGCAGAGAAAGGAAGCAGGAAAGAAACTGGGAACTTCATGCCAGCAGACTGGCTTCAAAGATTCAGTGGAATGTCAAGGCCGGGATTGCAAAAGTAAGATGGAGAGGAAATGGAGCAATAAAACCCACCAGGAAGATCCCTTGCTGTCCTGGAGCGAGTGTCCTGGGGAACTCAGATGTTCCAAGACTCAGCTCTAAAGGGCCAAATAGCTTTTTCATGTTGTAAAAACCGCTGGAGCTCTCAGAGAAGAAGGGCCCAGGTGCTCATCTATTATTGAGCATGTTTAAAAAGGCATTTAGGAAAGAGCACCAAGAGACCGGTTTGCAACTACAACGCCGGTCCCAGGAGGGCTGTTCTTGCTTAGAGAAGGAGCAGGGTTCATGTTCAGTGATACGGGAAGAGCCAACATGGGCAGGTGTCCTGGCATCCTTGGGAACACCTGTTGGCGTTCCCCTCCAGCAGGTCGCTGGAAAGTGAGTGATGCAGGGGGTGAACGCCAACAATGTCACATGCTCAGACCAATGAGCCGTGGCCAAGATCTTGCACCTTGTGTGTGGGGGCGGGTAGTGGGGAGAGGGATCTGTAACATGTATACCTATGTACACAGTTTCTAAGTAAAGAAATAATGCATAGCACTGAAACTTATGTGATAAGCAGATGAATATAGATAACAGATCAATTAATAGATTGATACATATTTAATGACATATATTCTATCATATTTATATTTTAATGATCTATATCGACACATGCCATTCACAACATATTGTTAAAGGGAAATGCAGATTACAAAACAGGGTGAATAATACTATCTCAATTTTATAAAGATATGCACTTGCATTTATAAAACATATTTATAATCTACAAGAGCATCGAGGAGAAAAGGTTGGAATGACACAAACCCAAATGTAAAGAGAGATTATCTCTGGGTGGTAGAATTTGAGGTGAATTTTATTTTCTCCTTTATGCTTTTGTCTATTTACTTTTCCTCAATGAACAACTACTATACTTTTGGAATCAGACATAAATAATAGATACCATTGCATAAAACAGAGGTTTATTACTCAAGATGAAATGGGATTCCTCTGGTTCTGAAAAAGAGACCCTCATAATTGTGTGTACTATACATTCAAAACCACAACTCCCCCCTCTAGGCTTTCCCTTAAGTATAGTCTTTTAAGTAGCCAAGAATTCATCTGGAGAATAAAAATATAGGTGGGGACATCTAGGGGGTCTTCAGAGCGGCTGCCTAGCATAATCACCTTCTTCCCGATATTACACCTGTGTGACATTCTCAACAGCATACATTTCTAGGGAACAGAGTGTCTCGTTTACCTTTATTTCCTGTCAGTGCCCAGCATGGGGTCCTTCATAGAGAAACCCTTGAGAACATGTTTGCTGAACTGAACTAAGGCTGCCTGACAAAAGAAGATCAACTCTGGATACAGGAAGGAAAAAGCAATGCCTACTGGTGGAACTGGAGGTTCTGCTTTCAGGTGGAAAGTCGAAATGCCAATGGAGAGCCAAGAAGAGAGGTTTATCAGAGCTTGGCAGAGTAGAAATAAATGCTGTCTACTTACTGGGGTTCTTCGGATAGCGGAAGTTGCCCTCTGAGATGGAGCGGTTCTCAGCTGAGGGGTGGGTGAGTGGGGTATCTAAAATCACCCACGCCTTAATAAAAAAATAAATAAAATCCATTGGAAACAGAAAAAAACAAAATAAAATTCCATGTCTCCAGGGCACAAAGAGACCAAGCACTCCCCTTATATCCGTACCTGGCGCCTGCCTTCAGGTCAGGATCCCGGAGCTGTAATTTTCATGATGAACTTGCCTCCTCTGACATCTGATCTCATCTGAGTGTGGTTCTTCTCATCTGAGTGTGGTTCTTCTTTTTTCTCAACTAGGCTTTCCCTCTTTCTCTCTGCATGAATTTAATCAGCCCGGCCTGATGAGAATCATCTCGCTGTCTCTCTCTCTCTCTCTCCACTCAGACTCTGTCAACTCCCGCTTTCATCACTATCAGCTTTCTGCTCTTAAGATGTGACATTTTCCCCACCCTCATCTTTGATTTCAGTTTTTCCGATTCCAGATCTCTTCTTACACCTCCACAGCCCCTTTCCTTCATTTCCCTGGTCTCGCCTTTCCTTCATTTTCCTGATTGAGATTTTTCTCTGAGGAAGCCTTCCTTTCTTTGCCAGGTAAATGCCCTTGGATTACTCAAATTCCCCTGAAAGCTCACGCCTATGCAACCTCTCCAGGATTAGGCTAACTTCCTCCAGATAGGATTATATGTTACTCGGCCAAGAAAAAAGCCCAATTCACATCTGCCTAGCACTTTTGAAGACACTGAAAGTTGCTATTTCCCTATTTCATTATCTGACAAATAGAAAGCCCTTTAGACAGGTAGTGTCTTTGGCCAGCTCCAGTTCTAAGGTGAGTTGGGGGATTCAGGACAACGCAGAACTGGGATTGCCCTGTGTACTGAGGCAGTTTTATGAAAGCGCTCAGAATTCTCAGCTGCCCCCTAGGGACGGCAAGGTGAACTGCAACAAGCAATCAAAAGGCTGTGTCTGCTCTATTTTTTTACCCAGTTCCTTAATTCCGGATATACCCATTTCCAAGGTATACATTTTTTTCGATTTTAAGCAGGGACTGACTGAATCTTTTCTGAACTCATTCCTGCTCTAGGAGTTGCAAACCCCAGTGGCTGTAGGAACTCGGTAGATCATTAATAAAAGGGATGGGGCACCTGGAGGGCATTATCAAACTGAGAGCATGCATTCCATCCAAAGGAGAATGTGAGCCCAGGGCTGCCACGCTCCTGATATGTTAGGAATCCACAAATCTGGAGTTCTCAGGTGATCTCTATATTTTTAAGTGCTAAAACCAACCGACCACTCTTGGGCCAAGTATCCTGTAGACTGGTAGTTTTAGAACCTTTCCTAAACATTTTTACCAAGTCCTCATGTAGTGTCACACTGTGTCCACGAGGTCAAACAGTGACAACTGAGGAAGGGAAATAATTGACATGAGAGCTGCAAAAAAAACCTCACATGCACTTGGAAGGGTCGGTCAGGATACGTGGCTGACAATGCAGTTCTTATTCAACAAAGCGGGTTAATGCTTCTCAATTCTTCGGATAAATCAAGCATGAAGAGTGGGATGTTCATAGCCTTTTGTGTCAACTTATAAAAATTCATATCCCAGTTCTCTAAAACCTAGTAGAAGCAGGGAAAAAGAATGGAAGCTCAAATATTACCCACATTTCCCCTGCGGCTTGTAAAGGGGTCTGTGGTCTCAAAACAGCATCCATGCAAAGTTTAAGCAGAGAACTTAGGAGCATCATTTGCAAAGTTTTTAAGTTGCTGGGTAACTTTCTAACAGCTGTTGGACACAGTCCTTAGAAATTTAGCTGGCAACTTTCTAAAAATGTTTTATTTTAAATTTTTTTTTAATTTTTTTTTTTTTTTTTTGGTCTTTTTGTCTCCTTAGGGCCGCACCTGTGGCATATGGAGGCTCCCAGGCTAGGGGTCGAATCAGAGCTGGAGCCACAGGCCTACGCCACAGCCACAGCAGTGCAAGATCCAAGCCGTGTCTGTGACCTACACCACAGCTCATGGCAACACCAGATCCTTAAC
Organism: Catagonus wagneri; assembly: GCA_004024745.2. Lineage (NCBI taxonomy): Eukaryota > Metazoa > Chordata > Mammalia > Artiodactyla > Tayassuidae > Catagonus > Catagonus wagneri. The sequence continues at coordinate 8,049,987 of PVHT021183648.1, forward strand.
CTACTGAGTGAGGCCAGGGATCGAACCTGCAACCTCATGGTTCCTAGTCAGATTCATTTCTGCTGTGCTAAGACAGGAACTCCTAAAAATGATAAGTTTTAAATAAGCCCCTTTGGGGGCTGGTCTCATGAGGTTGTGAGCCACGGTACCCTATCTTACCATCTTAATGCCACTTGACGCCATCTGAAATGATCACATTTATTGATTTTTTGATGCATTTGTTGTCCGATCCTCCTCACCAAGACATACATTCCTTGAGGGCAGGGAATTTTTTGGTCTCATTCAATACTGTTTCCCCAACACCTAGAATAGTGCCTGGTACTTAGTAGGGGCTCAGGAGATATTTGCTGAATGAATTAGCCTAATATCCTTGAGTTTCTATAGCAGACTGGAAACCATAGAAAATTCAGAATCTCCTTAAAGTGAGTGGTATAGGCCTTAACTCTTTCTTGTGGGTCTTCTGGTTTGGTCCTCAGCTTTATGGAGGGATAAAGATTCAGGTTTATTTCAAAATAAATGGCTGGAACCCCACTCCCAGGCATATCTTCAGAGAAAACTATAATTCAAAAAGATACACACATCCCTATGCTCATATTAGCACTATTTACAATAGTCAGGACATGGAAACAACCTAAATGTCCATTGATAGATGAAAGGATAAAGATATGATACATATATATGTGTATATATATATATATGAATATTACTCAGCCATAAGAAAGAATGAAATAATGTCACTTGCAGTAACATAAATGGACCTAGAAATTACCATACTAAGCAAGGAAAGTCAGCAAAGGAAAGGCAAACACGATATGATATCACTTATATGCGGAATCTAATATATGACATAAATGAACTTATCTATGAAACAGAAATCACGGACATAGAGAACAGACTTGTGGTTGCCAACGGGGGCAGGGACAGGGGAGGGAAGGACTGGGATGAAGAGATGCAAACTATTATATACAGAATGGATGAACAACAAGGGCCTGCTCTACAGCACAGGGAACTATATTCAATATCCTGCAATAAACGATAGCAGAAAAGAATTTAAAAAGCCAAAGTAAATAGCTGGAAAATAAAATGAGAAAAGAGAATAGCGACGAAGTGGCAGTCTTAAATATCTACTGAACAGATAGTTCTCTTCTTGTGAAAAAGAGATGTCTGTGGTAAACTATCAATGCGTTTTACAGGTCAAAACTCAGATTTCTAGGCCTCATCCCTCGACCTTCATGAATGAGACCTAAGAATGTGCATTTCAAATAAGTTCCCAGGTGATGCAGATGCTGCTGGTCCAGGGACCACACTTTGAGAACCACTGGTGTAAACTGTAAAGCACTATTCACCTAACAACTGTTCCTACCATTCATTCCCCACTTCACCATCATCCCCTTTATATTTAACCCTGACTAGGACATGTCCTTTTTTTTTTTTTGATTTGTAGGGCCGTGCCCACGGCATATGGGGGTTCCCAGGCTAGGGGTCTAATCGGAGCTGTAGCCGCTGGCTTACACCACAGCCACAGGAACACAGGATTCCAGCCACGTCTGTGACCTACACCACAGCTTGTGGCAATGCCAGATCCTTAATCCAGTGAGTGAGACCAGGGATCGAACTGGCAACCTCATGGTTCCTAGTCAGATTCACTTCTGCTGCACCACGACGGGAAGTCTGCCACATCTTTTGACATAAACCACCTTCCCTGTATGAGGAATTCCTTTAATGCTTGTTGGCCAATCTACCTGCAGCCCAAAAAGGAAGTCATAATGGGGAGATTGGTTGTTCTTTATTATCAACCTCAAGGCAGTGGTTTATTACTGAATGAAACAAAAGCCAAGGAGATCACATGGCACAAGGACACACGACAAGATTTCATGAACAATCATTACTGCCTAATGCGTTTTGGTTGTTACTTAATGGTTACTGAGAACCCACAATGTCCTCAGTCTCAGCTGAGTAACTTTTTAATTCCCTGATTTCGGGGAGATGAGCCCAACATGGACTGCTGTGCCATGTTGCGGACTTTACCATTTTTTATAAGACTCAATTACAAAAAAAAACCCTGTGCAAAATGTTGTTTAAGAATAAAGGAAGCAAGTGTGTGCATTGCCAATGATCACCAAGCATGTCAAGGATTCTAATTTTTGTTTCCTAGTTCCTTCCTTTCAGTGACTAAGGCAAAATCCAAACGTGTTCTGCTCATGTGTATGTGGATCATTTTTCTCTGCTTTCTTGTCTTCTATAACCTAATTTCAGTTGTGTTATCATTGGTTAAGAATATGTTCAATTATACATCAAAAACAAATTCAAAGAAAAAGAGATTAGATTTGTGGCTACCAAAGATAGTGGGTGAGGGGAGGTGGAACTGGATGAGGCAGTCAAAAGTATACACTTCTAGATTTAAGGTAAATAAATACTGGGGATATAATGCACAACATGATAAATATAATTAACATTGCTGTATAAATATAAGAAAGCTGTGGGGAGTAAAGCCTAAGTGTTCTCATCGCCAGGGACAAGTATTTTTTTCTATTTCTTTAATGTTGTATCTATATGAAATGATGGATGTTTGCTAAACTTACAGTGGTAATTTCATGATGTATGTAAATCAGATCATCTTAAATTCAGACAGTGCTGTATGTCAATTACATCTCAATACAACGGGAAGAAACAACATGTTCAAGTAAAGAAGAGGGCATATTTGCATAGCACCTGCTGCACGCCAGATATTGTGCTAGGAATTTTTGAATGAATTAAAATTTACTTGATCCCTAGGGAAACAGCTGGGGGTAAGTGCTCTTATTCTTCCCATTTTAGAGATGAGGAAGGAGAGGCACAGAAAGGTGAAGCAATATCTCTTTATACTGCTTTGGGTAACTCACTGTGTTAGGCAGAGGTGAGTAAGATATGAAGACTCTTGGCTTTTAAACTATGCCTCAAAGGACAAGTTCAACATCCCAAGGTTAAGCGAAGAGCATAGGACAGGGGCATATAGGCATAAAAGTCCAAGAGGTCTAGAGAAGGGGTAGGGTGCAGGCTAAATAATGATGGGTGAACAGGAAACAGGATGGGAATGCAGGTCGGTCTTGACTGCTGTGACTTGGGGACCTGGGTCAGAAGTATACTTCGTCCTGTGGAAGCATTTCCCAAATTTCACTGATTCAAGGACTACTGTACCAATTTTTGCCACATCTGTGCACTGCCACTTTTTAATATATCAAATAACCTTCCCTTTATAAAGACATTTATTGAAAAAATGTCATATCACTACTGTAAATGTAAGACAAGTGTCACTTGCCAGAGATAGAAGATAATTATAAAAATGAAGAGATTATTTAAATTTAAAAAAATGCTCATCCCTCTGAACTCATTCCACAGTGAAACCCACTGGGATGACACTGCAGTGACAATGATGAATCACAGAAGACCAGTGGTCTTAGCTGCTGAATTTTGCTTCTGCTTCCTCTTTTATATATACGTATTTGTCTTAATGGACCTTCAGCTAGTTGTATATCAGATGCCCAAACTCTTCTCTCTTAGCTAGTTGAGCTCATAAAATATTTGGTTGATTTTGTTTTATATAAAACAAAGTTAAAATTTCATGTCACTCTCCTGCTAAGATTTAAGGACTGTTTTGTAGGTCAGCTATTTTAAATTCCCCTTGGTGTTTCAGTGTTTCTCTGCACCTCCTGCAGATGTCTGATCAATGGGGCTGCATGGCCGCAGTGCCATTGCCATGGTGGCTGCCTTTTAGAAGAGCTTTTAATGCAAAAGCTGACTATCTGCTAGAAAATCCCCTCTATGCAATCAGGACCTTGACTGCTGTTTCTGTAGGTGGCCGTGGTCTTTGCTCTTAAGAGAAATGTGTTCTGTCCCTGCAGTTTGGAGAGATAGGTTGCTGTTCTAACTGCAAACAGAGGCTATGTATGTGTGCATGGATGTATGTGTGTATGTACATGTGTGGGAGTTTAATAACAGATAGTAAAGAGGTATAAGGATGTGGGGATGCAGAGAAGCTTTTATATTGTTGTTCTTATCTTTCTTGCCTCTCTCTCGCCTTCCATTCCTCCCTCTCTCTTTGATTTTATCTTCTCTCAGGAAAATATTACACTGAAATAGCCAATCACATGGTCTGGGCCAGTTCTACTCCTGACCTGGTCCAGGACCATTTCTTAAACACTTCATTCAAAAACTCTCACGTGCTAGGGTTTACATGTTTTCATGCTGTGATTTGTCCTCTGGTCCACAAAATTGTTCCCGCTGATACTGCCATACTTTGATCCTATTAGTCTAGCGATATTTTTATGCTCTGTGTATCAAAGCAAAAAGGATATTGGCCTTAAATGGAGCAAGACATAAATATCTATATAAATAGCTATACAAATATCTGCCACATATTAAGTGTGTGTGACTTTGGGCAAATCATGTAACTTCCCTGAGCCTCAGTTTACTTATCTGTACAAATATTTCCCAAAGTTTTAATAGGACCAAAATTAGATCATATATGCTAAAATTCTCCATAAACCACATCACAAATAAAGGGCCATATAAATGTCAGGTGGGTAGTAGCCTAATCTTCCTAAAATCCCTTAATCCAAGGCTAGGTTGCCCTAGAAACTGTACGTCTTTCCCACACCCTATAGAGAAAATTGATTTTTTTCACTGTTCTATAAAGAGAATGCTGAGATGGTGTAAATATCCACCAGAAAGTCTATCAAGAAGTCATATTCTATCCCTTCACCAGCAAGCTCCCTTCCCTATAGGATGAATGAAAAATTTGGTATATGTTATTATAGGAATAGCAAAGATGCCAATATTAAAAGACACAATAGGAGTTCCTGTCGTGGCTCAGTGGTTAATGAATCCGACTAAGAGCCATGAGGTTGCGGGTTCGATCCCTGGCCTTGCTCAGTGGGTTAAGGATCTGGCATTGCCGTGAGCTGTGGTGTAGGTTGCAGACGCGGCTCAGATCCCGCGTGGCGAAGGCTGGCAGCTACAGCTCCTGTTAGACCCCTAGCCTGGGAACCTCCATATGCCGCGGGTGCGGCCCTAGATAAGGCAAATGACAAAAAAAAAAAAAAAAAAAAAAAGACACAATACACTAAACCCTTGGCACAGAAAAACATGAAAGGCTACCAAGCGGAGTTTGGTGTAAACAGAAAATGTTGTGCTCGTGCACAATACAGCGGTCAAGAATGGTCCTTTTTCTCTTGGGTCTATCACTCTCTCCCAGATGTCTACCTTCTATATATGCTCTTCTCCTCTTTTATCTGCCTCCCCAAGACCACACTTTCCTTCTCACCATTCCCCTGGCATAGATTTACTTTAAGCTTCAAGGTTCAGAACATTTAGCTGATAGAGCTAGGACCTGGAAAGCCTGCTGAACCATCAGTGGGCGCAGAGGCCACCTGAGTCGCATGATCACAGGGAAGGAGAACTGGGGAAAGGTGTGAGAGCTTTCTCGCTCTCTCTTCCTGAAAAAGAACATAAATGTTCACCAAATTATGGACAGAAATAATTCTAAAAGGAAGAGAAAATAATAAAATCACACCAAATAATCTTTCTATGGGTGTTGCAGGAGATTTGTACCCATGTTTTTTATTAATAGCTTTTACTCTTCTTTTTTTTTCCTGTTTCTTTTTCTGTGGCTGATTTCTAGTTTCATGCCATTGTGTTCAGAAAAGATGCTTGAAATAATGTCTATATTCTTAAATTTGTTGAGGCTTGTTTTGTGCCCAAGTGCGTGGTCAATCCTTTAAGCTTTCATTCTTAAAGACCGTTTGTTTTCTTAATTGGCCAACCCTTCCTTTCAAATCTTCTACTGGGGGTCAGTCATCAGAGTTAACATGCATCTCTCTTGTACACATGAATCACTTTACCTTGGTCCTAGCCAGCTCTTGGATAGGAATTGTGACAAGAGAGAGATTGTGCATAGAATTGTACAAATCCATCCTCACTGTAGGAAAACTCAAAGCAGAAGATCTCCTGGTGGTAGGTCAATAGACAAGTGCTTGTCTATGAAGGGCATTCAAATATTGTAGCTTTAATGTCAAATTTCAGATCTCAGGGAACGGCAATATGCTATTACTATCTGTGCAAATTAGCTTGTTTGGAGGAAAATACATAAAAGAGTCCCTGCAAATGATGGTCCTGTCAGTCTTGAGGCACATGAGCCTGTGGGTATAAGTTAGGCAGGTGCTGCCCCACTGGTGAAAGAGGAGGCTCACTCTCCCTTCTTCCTGGGTCACTTGGGGCAGAGAATGGAAACAGCACTAGAAAGGATGTCACACCAAGCATGAGCCTTACTAGCTCTTTGGGAACATGGACTTGAATTTTACAAGCCTCCAGCTCTCAAGAAAATGGTGCCAGTATGTTGAAAATTGCAGACAGACATAGACCACATGACCAATCCCATTCTCTGTGTGCTGTAACTGCCAAAGAGAAGAAATATTCTTATTAGCAAGGTCAAAGGACAGAACACTCAATCAGAAGATCAAAAAGAGAAAACCCTCTGGGATTCCCAGCAGATCAGGAATCACAAAGGAGAGCCTTCCACACCCACTGAATATGTGTGTCCACTCATTGTTACTGAATTAACATAACCCAAGCTTCTCTAATTGAGGGATGTCATTTTGAATGTTTAGGGACAGTAGACCACAGAAATGTGACCAAGCCTTGTCACCTCGGGAATCAATCTTATGGCATCAAAGTTGGATTACCAAAAACTCTGAAATTATTCTCATATGAACACCAGTTTCTACCAAACATACATATGAATGTCTAGTCATGAGAGACCAGTTTAAAAAAAATATGATAGATCTTTACAGTGGAGTATGAAGCAGTCATTACGTTTCATGCTTTTGGATAACGTTAATAAAATAAGAAGATGGCCACAATCAATCAGAAAAAGAAGACTACAAACTGTTCATACATCGTGTTTCCAGTTCTATTGTATCACATCGTACTGCGTTATAACATACACACATACACACATGCACAGAAAAAAAGCATCAGTAAGAAACAGAAGGAATGTAAATGCTAATTCTTTGCAGGTATGTAAATGGATAAATTTTATTTTGTCCCCCGAAATATCTTTAATTGGCACCAACCGCATTTATAATAAAAAATCATAAGTGCTGTTTTTAACTGGTATACCAACACAAGAGTCTTGGAACCTCTACCCCACTATTTCTTTAATACCACCACTGGAAAAACATAATAATCTAGAATTAAAAAGACAGTTCAGAGGACTCAGGAGCCAACCAAAGATAACTGTCATGATATAAAAAAAATCTCGAGAAAACTTAAACAAGGTGGATGAAAGCCATCTTTTGGCTTTAGGGACCGTTTCCTCCTTACCATGTTTCCTTAAGCCATGGTTGAGCTGGCACTTAAGTCTCCAAGCTCCATCCTGCTTTTTCTCCCTCAGCAGCAGGTATAGGTTTCAAAAGCAAAGTCAGCCAAGGTTATCTTGCTCTTTTATCTTTTCAGTCAGTGGCTGATGACAGCACATGAAGACAATCAGCCTTTCTGAAATGATATTTCTGAAATCTATTCCCCCAGCACATCCCACTCTTCTTTTAGAATTATTTTATAAACATACCCAGGGGGTAGGGGCTTGACACAGTGGACTGAGTCTAACAGGGGGGGTAGACACCTTGGGGGTCAAGGGCACATTTCCCCTCCCACTGGCTGACCCCTGGTGGTCTTTCTCTGGAACCCAGGAAAAGGGTATAGGCTAAGAGCACGGGCCATGACCCTTGGAGCTGAGGGAACCAAAAGGAACACTTGGATGTGAGAGTCTATGATAATCACAACTCAGAAAGACAACCAAAAATAGGCAATCCAAAGGTCTGGTCTGTAAGCAATTGCCATTTTATTTTATTTATTTATTTATTTATTTATTGGTCTTTTTTTTTTTTTTTGCCTTATCTAGGGGTGCGGCATATGGAGGTTCCCAGGCTAGGGGTCTAACAGGAGCTGTAGCTGCTGGTCTTCACCACAGCCACAGCAACGCGGGATCTGAACCGCATCTGCGACCTACACCACAGCTCATGGCAATGCCGGATCCTTAACCCACTGAGCAAAGCCAGGGATCGAACCTGCAACCTCATCGTTCCTAGTCGGATTCGTTAACCACTGAGCCACGAAGGGAACTCCGCAATTGCCATTTTGTGTGTGTGTGTGTGTGTGTGTGTGTGTGTGTATACATACATATACATATGGAGAGAGAGAGAGAGAGAGAGTTGAGTCTTTACTAACCAACACAAAAGAGCCACTCAACTATTAGGCTACATCAAATAGACTGAAAAATCACCTTACCTTATAGAAATTTTGTGTCACAATAAGCACCTCGTTCCTTGCAATGCTCTTTTTTCCCCAGCAACTAGGAAAACTACAACACTAATTTGGTGGTAACAACACTAGGCTCACAGTAGCTGCTTGGTCATTACATGTGGGAAGGAAAGGAAGGGGGGAGGGGAAGGGAAGAAACTCAAAGCCTCATAGTTTACGCACATTGCACAGCGATAAAGACATGCCCAATTTTTCGGACTTCGAAAGTCATTCTCTGTGTGGGTAACAGTTCTGGCACTCAACACTGCTCTCTATGAAGCTAATATAAATCCTCTCTGCTTGATTTTAAGCCCACTTCCTCTGGTTCTGTCTTGGAGGAGAAAGTGAGCAGCTGAGCTCAACACTTGGTAAAATAATTCTTCGCACACTTCAATAAATGAGCAAGTCCTCACCTAGTTGCCTCTTTTTCTTCCCTCCATGACCCCAATTCCCACAGCCTTTCTCCATGAATCCTGTTTTCTAATCCCTTAATCCAGTGATGCATAGTAGCACACAGTTCAAAGCCAGCAAAAATAGCATGTTGTCAGGTGGTGGTATTGGGAGATGCCCCCCAAAGCGAGAACTTCTGCTTCACCCCTCAGACCCTCCGTGAGTCTGGAGAGGCTGGATAGCCCATGGCCTCTCCCCAAGGCAGGGAGTGGAACGCGGTGTGTGCAGGTGTGTCCAGGCCACCATCGGCTACTTCCTGGGCTGCTCAGTAATGCCTCATACTGGGTTGGGCAGGGACATGTGGAGGAAAAGCAAACAGATGTGGTTCCTGTGTCGGTGAGCAGCCCATCAGTTTGTCCATGAAGTGTGTGTGTGTGTGTATGTGTGCGTGTGTGCGCGCGCGCATGTGTGAGCACACATGAGAGGGGATGGAGAGGCTGTTTTATGTGGTCAGTCAACATCTTTCAAGTGGAATCTGCCATAGCAGCAATCCGGCTCTGCGGTGTCATCACCAAATGGATTGTCCTGGAATATGATTGCTCTAGTCCTCAGGTACCAATGTCCCAGAGCATTGCAGCCCAGGGTTAGTGGTCTCCTGGGTAGGGGGTGACTGGAAGCGTCCCTTAACCCATCTCATTCATCCCAGGCTCCAGACACCAGTAGGACCTTCTGTTTTATGATGTTGTTGCTGCTGCTGCTCTCGGGGCTCTTCCTTCTGTCAGTTCAGTTACTCTTCCTCTCTCTCACCGATCGCTATGTTAATTCACAGATGCCGCTTATGGACCCAGCACTTCCTACCAACCGCTTTGACTCCGAGCAATTCTTTCACTGGTGGGTGTGGCTGTAACCTCTCAGTGTTGCAAGTCTAAGATGGGGCTTGGGGAGCCCAACGAATGACCCACAATGAAGGAGACTGTTTAAATCTGCATAGGGAGGGGTATTTTCTGGTAGGTGGAGGCAGGGAAGACAGAGTGGGCTTATACAATACTCTCGTGTCTCTGGGGGAGAAGACACATCCTCCTGCAATCCTGACACGGACAGTCCCTTTAAGGTCTGTTTACATCTTACAGCCTGAAAATGCACCATCATCATTTCTTGAAGTCATTACTCAGAACACACCCCCACTGCATTTCATTTTTATTATCCCCATTTTAGGAACGATTAAATGGAAGCTGGGAGCAGTAGCAATGAAGCAAATCATGAGAGGCTCTGATAAAGACAGAAGCCTGAAATGTTGTTGGAACTGCTTCTGTGTCTATTTTTAAAGCAAGTTTATGCATCTGTCCCCCTCTTAAGAGAGAGACTTACAAATGGACCCACTCTGCACACAAGTTTTTTTTTCACCATCCCCTACCTTTTCCAACTCACCATGCTCTGTGTGTGTGTGTGTGTGTGTGTGTGTGTGTCTGTGTGTGTGTGTGTCTGTGTGTGTCTGTGTGTGTGTGTGTCTGTGTGTCTGTGTTCCTCTTTAAACGTTCTTCACATTTTTAATATTGGCTTTCTGTCAATATAATTCTGATCCAGAGATCTCTTTGCTATTCTAGCCCCCACCCTCATGCCTCCTTAGTGGCTACTTATATAGGATCCCACTAAAGGTTCGTAAAAGCAAGCAGTATTTGTTTTAAAGAGGGAAGTTGAATAAAGGCAGAACATCTGTATATGCTTGGGGTATTTTCAAAGCAAATACATAAGACGTTGGGAATAATGACTGCTCTGAGGAGGGGCCTAGGAAACCAAGGATCATAATGATAAAAGGATGTTCTCTTTACTGGCTATCCCTTTCTATCATTTAACTTTTTACCATGTGCAGATATTACCTTAAAAACGACACAAGGTGGGTGGCGACTACCAATTAGCATTTGTGAAATACTGGCTTTATTTCAGCCACTATTCACTGCTTTTACTATAAAGTCTCCTTTGTAGTTGGTTACTCGGAAATCTCCTTTAATCTGTATAATAGCCTTATGGAGAACCCTGCATTACCAAAGGGAATCAGACTCACGTAATACTGGTTTTCCGGTTTACATGGCTGATAAAGGGAATGTGGGCAGGTGAACTGGGCTCTCTCCGGTTTCCAAAGCCATGCTGAGTCCTCCAGACTATCCTGCCTTCACTTCCAGTCTCTCTGGAAGGAACCGCATTCATAAGACAGGAGCTTTGAGACCGCATCGTAAAAACGTGAAGGGATGCTGTAAAATCCTATCACAGGCTTCCCAACAACTTACTGAATCTTCCTCATCCTGGGGCTTCTTGTGGAACGCTGGGCACACCTGCCCCTGGAAGTGAAGACCCCCTGAAGTGCCCAAGACCCTTGCTGGTCCTCAGAGCGCCCATTCCAAGGAGGGAGGGGATCCCACTCTCACGCGCATCCCAGGGAACCACTCCCGCTAAGCCTCAGGTAGAAGCAAGAGGCTGGTCCCTACTCTAACCCTCTTAAGCATTCAGAGTCTTCATTTATTTAACAATTATCTTTCTGAGTGGTCATTCTGAGCCAGGCACTCTTCTGAAGTGCTAGAATTCTCGAGATGAATGAGGTCCTTGAGCCCAAGCTGCATCCATCCCAGTGTGAGGAGACAGGCAATAAACAAGCAAGCAGACAAGCAAAACATCAGGTAATGAGCATGTTGAAGAAAATTAAAATAAACCCGACTGGGCGGCTTCTTCAGCTCTGGTCATCAGAGAAGGCCTTCTGGAGAGGTGATATTTATCGAAATGACAAGAATAACAACTATGTCCTGGGAGCCACTGTCTTTAAAAACCAAGACGGGCTCTTCCTGTGGGCTCCGGTTCTCACCCATCTCCCATTCTGAGTTCCTGTTTACTTAGAGTGTGAATTTGTAATCTCAGAAGTTAGAGCTGGGAAGGCCTCCAGAAGTTTTCTTAATCTCATGCAATGATTGTAGACATGAGAAAAGAAAGATCTGGAGAAGTGAGCAGGTCACAGGACACCACCAGAGGCTGTCTCTTCACCCAGGCTTCTTCCACAGATTCAGAAAACTTCCCTGCTTATCTCTCCAACATCCATCTCTCCCCCCCACCGCCCTCTCTTTAATCAGGGTAGAGCTGATTTCCAGTATTGTGTCAGTTTCCGCTCCTGGGATTTCGGGGTTAGTAGATGCAAACTATGACATTTCGAATGAATAAGCAGTGAGGTTCCAGCCAGCGTCCATCTCTCCACCGCAGATACCTCACACTGAGGCCTGCCCCTCTGAGATCTTCAGACACTAAAATCTCCCCTGGACCACAGGGTGTCTGGAATGCTATCAGGAGCCCTGAGAAGACAGAGGGTTCTGGGGGCCCGGGTGACGGCGGAAGGCACAACCTCCCTACATACCTGGAGCTGTCTGTGTCTGGCTCCTGCCACCCTCCCAGCCCAGAAAGGCTTCCAAGTTTGGGAGCTGCAAGGCTCCCTGAACCCAGTGAATGCTAAAGATCTCTCGTCAGCAATGTTCTCTGATGTAACTGAGTTGGTATGAAAACGTTCTATTCTGCGATCCCAGTATCCCAGTCCCTCCCCAAATGCTCTGTCAAAAGATTAACCACAGAATTTCTTTACATAACAAGCTCCCTTCGTACACTTAAAGTACGATCTCTGAAAACTCAATCCGCATAAAGATTTTATCACCCCTTGCAAGAAAAAAAAATCTAGCTATTATATCAAGGGCAATAGCATAAATTTGGATTCTTAATGATGGATTTAGACTCTTGTATTATGTAATGGTTCTCATTCATTCGACACATATTTATTGAACTGCACTCTGCAACGAGCTCCTCCTGGTTGCCGTGAGGACACAGTCTTATAAAGACACAGCCTCTGCCCTCTGCAAAAGGGCATACACACAATGCTAACACAGGCGGATGTGACCAATGCCACAACAGAGGTGTGGTCAGAAGCTACAGGGGACAAGGGACTAAGAGATTATGTCTTGGTCAAAGGTCAGGGAAGAGGGCAGCAACAGTTGAGTCTCAAAGGATGACTATGATTTGTATACTTGGACCATTCATTCCAGGAAAAGGAAACACCATGACATGCCATAGAGGGAGCCAGACATACAGGGACACATGGTCAGAACAGAGAGGAGGCCAGTGTAGCTTGACAGGGAGAAGGGAAATGGTGAGGAAGAGAAGACAGGCGTTGGAAAATAGATCAGAGCCTTGAATGCAAGAATAGATCAAGTCTGGAACCAACCCATAAACCAGAGAAGCTCTGAGCAGGTTTTGGGCAGAGAAAGAACATAATCAGAATTGTGCCTTCAGAAGCTCATTCTAGAAGCCATGTCCAGGACTGCTCTTAATGGATACAAGTGGGCCTCAGAGAGGGAGGTCCATTTAAAAACTTATCCACATGGTTCTTGGATCATATAAAAATAAGGAATAAATTCAAGAGAGTTTTAAAGATGGGGAGGCAGGAATATAATCCCCAGAAAGGAAGGTCTGGTTTTGAAAAGGGGTGGGGTCCCAGGCCTCCAGTGCCAGCCTAAGGAAGGGAAGTGAGCACAAATGGCAGAGGCCGTGTCTCTTTAAGACAGGACGGTGTGAGAGGCCCCATACTTGAGACAGTAATCATGAGTCTGCTGCATAAAAGCTACCCAGCTGGGTGTCTTCTGATCCACGTACGAAGCCTCCGTTTTTAATAACTCCTCTTCCGAAGATAGACAAAAGTGCCTGTTGTACATGCTGGTCCCAGAACACTTCTTAAATTATTATGTGTCTCCGGCAGCAGTGAAAAGCAGCTTGATTGGGGTGAAGAGCAGAAGCCCAGGGAACAATCATTTTGGAACAAATGATAACTCAGCGAAGGGACGGCAGCTTCAATCAAGAACACGGGGCACCATATTAGCATTATAACTGCACCCGGATGTGAGGAACCCAGGACAGATCTCGGTGGGTCTTTGGTTTGAAGGATAAGGTCCCGGGGTCCACTACCTGAACCTTACATGCCCAGTTTCATAGGTGGGCATTCCCAGAACCACCTGCCCACGGATCTTGTGACAAGACTGTGAGTTTCAAGAAGTTCACCTCTGGCCTTTTTTTTTCCTGGCTACTCTCTTCATAAGCATAGAGCCTGATTTCCACCCTGGTCAGAGCCACCCTCACAGCCTGAAGCCTGTCACAGCCAAACTGGGCCATGAAGTCTGCAGAAACTGCCTCAAGTCACTGTATCCCAACGTAATTCACCAAATGTGAATTTCATGAGCAAGGGGGTCTTGTGATAAAATGCTTTGGGGAAATGCCAGGTTAAATCAAATTAAAGATGTTTCTTTCCTCTAAGACACTTCTGTCTGCAACACCATGGATGGACCTTAAGCGTACTATGCTAAGTGAGGTAAGCCAGACAGAGAAAGACAAATACTGCATGATCTCACTTACATGTGGAATCTAGGGGAAAAAAAAGAAAGAGAGAAAAAGAAACGATCTAGCTCATAGATACAGAGAATAAAGTGGTTATTGGTCAAAGGGTACAAACTTCCAGTTCTAAAGTGAATAAGTCCTGGGGACATAAGGTAGAGCACGGTGACTCTAGTTAATAATACTGTGTTGCATATTTGAAGGTTGCTAAGAGAGTAGACTGTATAAGTTCTCATGACAATTTCTTTCTGGAATTATGTATGGTGATGGGTATTAACTAGGCGCACTGTGGTGATCATGTCACATTATATACAAATATTGAACAATTATATTGCACATTTGAAACTAGTGTAATGATATATGTCAAGTATACCCCAATAAAAAAGACACCTCTGAACTTTCATATGCTAATACGTTCTCAGAATCTCCTAGACTGCATCGCCCAGTTTTACTTATTTGCAGAGTCATTTCTCAGCAAAGCGTCTCAAGGCATAAGCACCCTGCAGAACATTCTCGGAGAAACACCAGCGATGACATTACTCTCAGGAACATCTGTATTTAACTGGGACTCAGGTATCATAATAACAACTAATACGTAGGAAGTGCTTACTATGTGCCATTCGCCTTTCTAAGTCATTTACATGTGATATTAGTATTACTATTATTCCCACTTTTCAGATGAGGAAGTGGAAGCACAGAGGAAGATCTGCCCAAAGTCCCAGGCAGACCAGTTACAAAAGCCCGGAACTGAACCCAGGCAGTTGGGCGTCCAGGTCAGTTAATAGCTAATGGTAGAATTCACACTGTGATCAGCCAGCAGTGGGAAAAATCTTGAGAAGAGCCTTGCATGGCAAACCTCCAATCACAGTAAATCCAAACCTGTGTGCTCATAAATCAGGTTTCATGGGCCTCCCCTGGAAGCCGTGTAGGACGAGACTTCAGAACTGGACAACTGATTTGGTTTCTCTAGCTAATGGTGTTATACTGTGCGCGCCTACTCTTCCATTAAGACCAAGCCATGCCGCGGACCGCACTGCGACCAATCAGAATCGTAATATATGAGGAAAATCATCTCTTGATGGTTCAAAGTGGCAAGGAAATGAAGAGGCAAGGTTGAGAAATGGCCTCTCCTGTGCTCTCGAAGAATTGATCTCTTCTTGTTCTCCAGCTCAGAGACAAAAAGAACACCAAGGATCATTTTCCTCCAACCCGCTGCCCAAGTCGCCACCCCTACCCCTCTGCTTTGCTTGAGAATTGCCAAAGGTGTGTCCTACCCTTTCCCACTTCCTCTCCTTGTTCAGAAGGATGATCACCAGCTTCGGGTGCATCTGGTAGCCGTCTTCGCTGAAGGACAGATTTCTTCCCTCAAAAGTGACATTGATCAGATATCTGTAAAGAGACAATGAAAAGCAGGTTAAAAGTGCGAAGAAGGTAAGCCAGGAACAAAATAGCTACGAAGATGGAGAGAAAGGGGGCTGGAGACGGGCACGTAGACAGATGGACGACAGACACCACTGGCAAACCGGGTGCCCCTGGGCTCCCATTTCATTACCAACCAGAGTCGTCCAAGTTTTCCTATAACAAGAAAAATATGAAAAGAGAATCTAAAAATTTATTTTTTTTTTTATTTTATTTTATTATTTTTTTTTTTGTCTTTTTGGGGCCACAACCACAGTATATGGAGGTTCCCAGGCTAGGGTTCGAATCAGAGCTGTAGCCGCCAGCCTTCGCCGTAGCCACAGCAACTCCAGATCTGAGCCGTGTCTGTGACCTGCACCACAGCTCACGGCAATGCCAGATCCTTAACCTACTGAGCTAAGCCAGGGATCAAACTTGTGTCCTCATGGATGCTAGTCAGATTCATTTCTGCTGAGCCATGACGGGAACTCCGAGAATCTAAAAATTCAAAACAAAGGCACTGAGTTTGAATTTAGTCTGCAGCTATGACTGAGCAGACTACTTACACTTTTGAACCTATGTTTTTTTCATGATCTGAAAAAAAAGGGGGGTCATAAAACCTACTTTATTAGGTTTGTGAGGCTTAAATGAGATAGTTTACCACGGAGCCTGGTGCTTAAGTATTAATGATTATTATTCCAAAAAAGGAGATGGATTACAGGGTGGGGGTGGCAGAAGCCAGACAAAGTGGGGGGTGAGGCAAACAACTTTCTGGAAGAAAGCTTCTAGTTTAGGGCCTCTCTACATCCCAGAGAGAGGCATGCACTTTGAAACTCTTGTGGGGATCCTGCCTAGCTCCACTTTCAAGAGCTGCAAGACAAGTCTAGCAGTCAGGGGTCTGGTTCCACAAGATGCATGTGGAAACCAGGGCTATGGCACTTTGCAGAGTGTACAGAAGATAGCAGGGGTGGGGGTTTGGGGAGGAGGGAGAGACATCTCACAGAGTGCTCTGTAAACGCCCATCAGTTAGCAGACACTCTGGAAAAAATTAGTCTCAGACCAATGGAACTGTCATCCTTCTCAGCACCCGCATGCCCAGGTTGCCTGGTTCCCCTGCTGGCTGCTCTGGCCTGACGATGAGTTCCTGCATCCGAATTCCCACAGGTGTGCGCGTTCCAATCGTACTAGTGCAACTCTGCTGATGTTAATGAATGTCCCTTTACCATAATGGCTCAAGGAATCGATAACGCTTAGCTCTGTGTTCCCGTGATACGCCACTCAGGAGCCTGATGCTGCTGTGCTTCGTGTCTCTGCCAAGAAGCAAAAGGGCTAGCTCGTGATTGTCCTGAGCGTGCTAAAGGGCTTTGAAACTTTGTCCGACAATAGTGTCCTGCTTCACAGAGGGAGAGGAGAATGTGCTGGAGGCAGCTTAAAGCTCCTCTTTCCAGTCTTCTCATTCAAAGCCTCTTCTTGGAGTCTTCCAGGCAACAGTAGGTTAAGCCACAAGGTTGCTAGGATGCATGTCCCTCAGGCAAATCTAACGATGACTAGCCATCATCACTGGACCCAAATCCTCATGGACCACTTTGCACTTCTAGAGCTGCCTGGGAATTTTAAACCTGTTATTCCTGGGTCAAACGCAATCAAGAACGCAGGCCTCAAAAGGGCAGAGATTCCTATAATCTCAAAATCAGATGAGAGCGTCCTCATCAATTAGCCCACTTTCTTCTTGCACTCTCTGCTTCCCCTCTACCACATCAAAAAGTCAGCCCTCTCAGCTCTTCTTCTTCCTCTTTGGGCCATGCCCATGGCATGTGCAAGCCACTGCAGTGACGTCAGACCCCCTAATCCCTTGTGCCTCTCATCGCTTCTTGAATACTTCCACTGATGGGGAGCTTGTCACTGTACACACCCTACCCTCAAGGCAGCCATCTCACTGTTGAGTAGTTCTTTTTTTTTAAACCTAAAGCTGAGATCTACTCACCTGCATCTCTTAGATCCTGGGTTCTTCCTTAGATATTATACAGTCTTAGTCTAATTCTTGTTCCACATAGGAGTTCTTCCAGTATTTGAAGATATGTATCATGTATCTCTTATACAATAAATTTTAGTCTTTGAGGAAAACTTAAGCTCCTTTGCTTCTACGGTTTTAACTTGACAAATGAGGGAACTGAAGAACAGAGAGGCCAAATTATTGGCCCAAAGCTCCCCAGCTAACTGGGAGCAGAAATAACATTTTAAGTGCTGTTCCTAGTCCCGTGTCCTCTCTAATGTCCCACCCTGATTGTCACATGCCACCTCAGCTTTCACATCGCCCGTTCCTTCACATGGTTTTCCGATGCCATGGCTTCAGCTCCCTCCCTCTAGCCCCTTGGCTGCTCTCTCTGGACATTTCCAATCGGTCAAAGTGTAGAATCCCTACTTCAGCTCAACATTCCATCCCTGGGCTGCTCTTCTCTCAGCTCAGTGCCGGTCGCTCCCCCACCTGCCACCACTAGTTAGAAAGTAACGTCAGGTCCCCTCCAGTTTACAGTAACGTCAATATTCCAACCAAAGTCCTATCGAATTCATTTCTGGGAACATAATTACAAAAACACAAAACAAAATATTTTAAACCAACAGACCAGAATGTAAGCACCCAACATAATTAATTTGGAAAATATGTTTTACTACAACAATGCAGCGTCGCTTAGAGTGATTTCTGGAAGTCTTCAGAGAAGGTGTCAGAGACACATACAAAATTAGCCTCACCACTTTTTTGGAAGAAAGCATGAGAGGAGGGGGAGAGGGAGACAGAAGGGAGGAGAGAAGGAAGGGAGGGAGAGAGGGGCAGGAGAGAGGGGAAAAGGAAAGGGAAAGAGAGAATGGAGGGAGGGAGGGAAGGAGAGGGAGAAAGAAGGAAGGAGGGAGGGAGGAAAATAAAATATGTGGTTTAAGCACCCTGCTTTTCACCAGACATGGCTCTGAATAATTCTGACTTTATCTAAAATACTATTAAAAATATTTCAAAGAAAGTATCCATTTCAGAAGGCAATTATAAAAGAGAAGTTCCAAAAGTAATGTAAGTCATAAGCAGCAGGAATGGAATAAGTATGTAGCCTTCCAGATGACTGCTCTCAGGGGGGCAGCACTGAACTGGGGGGAGACGTCGAGAAATTCAAACTTTGAGAAAATAAACCGCCTTCCTGGGTAACCCACTCCAGATCCTTTTGATTCTCTTTATTTATTGTTCTCTCTCTGGGATGTTCATCCTCTTCCAGCTCTACGGGTTCCTTTTATTCTACAGGCATTTCTCACATGTTTCACTTATCACAGTGTTACTAAAATGTTATGACAGTACACAAAGTACCCTTCTCCAGAGTATCCTTCAATCATTCATACCCTTCAGGGGTGTACGGATTAATCATTCACATTGTGTTTTTCTCAGTAATCCCCTGTGACATGCCAACACTGAGCTATTAGTGAGGAGCTTGGAAATACACACCTGCCTTGAGCGAGGATGGTCTTTGAATAGCAGAGCAGACCAAGCCATTCACTGGCAGTGAAAAGTGTGCAAAAATAAATGGGGAGTGTAGTCACTTCCAGACGTGTGACCTTGGTACTTGAACTTGAGTTTTAACCCTTAAAAATGGAAACCCCATTTTTTTTTTTTTGATTTCCAGCTCATCAGATTGTGATGATCACATGAAACAGGGGGGAGAAAAACTATATAAAACATGATAAAATATACGGTTATACATCAGGAAACGTTAAAAAAGAATGTATTAGCATGATTCAAGTATCTAAGGACAAGGAACCTGCCTCATTTTGGACCTCAGTGCATAACAGTGCGATAAGTACACTTAACAAGACCAAATTATCAGAGGAACACATTGGAGAGATGGAAATTACATTCCACACATGGAGGATAAACTTGGTCAAATGGTTCTACAAATCAGTTCAACTTTCCATAAGACCTGAAAATACCCAGCTACCTTTGGATCTGGCTGCACTCTGTCAGTTTTGAATATTAGTTAAAACCTCAAAGCCTCCATGAACAAATCCTCAGTGAAGGATTAAACTGTAAGATTAAGAGATGCCACAGCTATTCCTGTTTTTCTTTAAATATGTCATGTTTAAAAGGATGCAATCAGAAAGCCCAGCTTCATAAGACTCTAGTCCCCTGGAAGGCCCATGAAGGTCTGGTATCTAAAACTATGGATGATCTGCCTCTGGAATGTAATTTGACCCATAAGAAAGCTGATGGCCTGTCTCATAAAGTTCTAATATGACACACATCTCAGATGTGGAACTAGAAGAAAACTTAGAAACAATGCATGGAGAACTATCATTTTGGAAAGAGGAACATGGGTCCCGGGCTATCTGACACTCCAAGGTGACTTGCCTGTTCGGGACTTGAGTTCCAGTCTCCTGATTTCAAGCTCAGTGTTCTTTTTGTTACATCACCAGGTCAAGTGAAATCAGTGTCGCAGAGCTCCCCGTGTGCCCCTGGGAAGTCTCACGTCACGTGCCATGTCCTGAACTACGCAGACCCCTCATACTGGATGCAGAAAACAAAACCCATCTCCCTTCCTGCCTGACCCCTGCTTATGGAGAGTCTCAGAACCCTCATGGGCTCAGAGCCAACACATTTGCTGTCTGTAGCCAAAGTCATCCTCCACTGGGTTTAATGGGGTCAAGCTGAAGTAAAATGCCCTTGTGCTTCTTTGACTTTGACCATGCCACTCAGCTCGCCTGCTGCAATGATTTAGCAGGATGCCCTGTGTGGGAGGTGTCCGAAAGAGCTCTTGCCAGGGTTTTTCCAGCAAACCAAGAACGCTGGCACCACAGTACTCATTCTGTCCTCCTCATTTTCACAAGGTACTAGATCTTTTCCTAAATAAATATCTTTTAATGTCGTAATAAGAGAGAGAAGTCTCTCCTCTCTGGTGATCCTGCACTTCAGGTGAAGCAGATGAAGTGCAGAAGGTTTTGTGGCTTTACCAAGATCGCATGACGGGGATGAAAAGAGGTGCCCTCACCCCTAGCCCAGGGATCTTTGTGCTCAACACCACGCCTCAAATATGGTGGAAATTTTCATAGTTCTCGATTTCCATTCTCTAGTTGTTCAGAGCAAAGAAATAAAGGAACACAGTTTCAGGCAGGAGGCTTGAATTACTGACCCCTTCGTTGACGATTTTCTAGCTCTGCAAATCTGTGACTCTGTCACTGTGTCTTTGGTGTCACATAACTTTTAAAGCCTTCAGCTCCCTCATCTATAAAATAGACTGTTTCAGACCATTTCACTTGCCTGAAGAGGGAAGTACAGGACTCCTCTGAGATGCTCTCTGTCTCTGTCTTTTATCTGATTAATACTGTGGCTATTACACCGCTAAACTCCATCATCCAAATGACAAAACCACCAATCTTTCAAAAAGTCTTCCTCTGCTCCTTTTTTTTTTTTTTGGTATTTTTAGCTGCACCTGTGGCATATGGAGCTTCCCAGGCTAGAGGTCAGATAAGAGCTATAGCTGCCAACTGACGCCACAGCCACAGCAACTCGGGATCTGAGCCACGTCTGCAACCTACAACACAGCTCATGGCAATGCCGGATCCTTAACCCACTGAGCAAGGCCAGGGATCGGACCTCGTCCTCATGGATACAAGTCGAGATCGTTAACCACTGAGCCATGATGGAAACTCCATGGTCTCTCTTTTTAACAATTACTATTTCACATGCATGTTTCCCCTTGAAAGAGCAGGAACAATTTCCTACAGGATTAGAAATAGTGGACTTCAAAACATTTAAAAGCTACTTAACTGGAGATCAGTATTTGGGGGAGGAAAGCAAAATGTTTAAAAATTGGATGTTCAGTGTGATGGTTTGGTAGACTAAACAGAAATCTCTGACTTTCCTTCAACATAAAAATTCAGAATAATTAAGATGAATCCAAAATGACCAACCATGGAGTTCCCGTGGCTCAGTGGTTAACGAATCTGACTAGGAACCACGAGGTTGCGGGTTCGATCCCTGGCCTGTGATGTAGGTCGCAGACGTGGCTCGGATCTGGCATTGCTGTGGCTGTGGTATAGGCCGGCAGCTACAGCTCCGATTAGCCTAGCCTGGGAACCTCCATATGCCACGGGTGTGGCCCTAAAATGACAAAAGACAAAAAAAAAAAAAATGACCAACCCAGCATAATGCTGTCAACATGGCAAGCTATGGCCTGGGAACAATTTTCTCCCAGACTAACCGATAGCTTCTTCTGGGATCAAACCCAGAAGAAATATCTCAATAGTAAGATGTCCTACCCTCAAATGAGTGACATTAGACAACGCCCCCAAATGCTGGTAGGAAGAAAACAAGGGATAAACAAGAAAAAGTAAGTTAACTGAAGAGAGAAGGAATGCAGTATGGACAACCTACACACTCCATCACCAGCAGCAGCAACAGCAGCAGCAGCAGCAGCAGCAGCAGCAGCAGCAGCAGCAGCAGCAGCAGCAAGCAGTGTGCGAGTCATTTAAGAGCAAGGACACTGCAGTCAGGTCACCTCTGTTCAAATCCTAGATCCACCAGTTCCCAGGTTACATGACAATGTTTTCAAGGCTCATAAATTATTTTATTCTGGCCAACGGTGGTTTTCATTTTAAGGAAAAGGGATTTGAAGAAGTTTTAAAGGTTTCCTTTGACACATAATGTCATATATAAAAATACAAAACCATGTTGTTGAACAAAATAATTAGAAATACCGTTTTCCTAAGCTTTCAAGTGCAGGCCTCTTATTTGTGCAAAATGAAACTTGGTAAAGAACCTCGGGAAAAACTAATTTAAAGAGCAGATTGTAATATTAATTTATAATTACTTGAGGCAAGTTTAAAAATAGTTTGTCTTCCAGTGGATGAAACCTTTTTTCTGAAGTGTTGTTTATGCCACTCATTTATTTCCCAAACCATTCTTTACAAATCATAAAAGCTTCAAGTTTGGGCTAGTCCATATCTCAGTTATTTAAATTCTAAGTTTGTAGTGTTAAATTAATGAGGTGTTAAAGTATCTTGAAGACTGCCTGACATAAATTTAATGCCGCCCCTCTCTCCTGCTGGTGGCGAGGACTGTGCTTTGGCCCCTTCGCAGTCTGCGCTGAGGGTAGACGGTGACGTGTCCACTCCCAACGATCACAGTGGAAGGGTCTTCTCAGGCCCCTCAGCCTGACTGTGAACTACTGCTGAGAGCTATTACCCGGATTCTGTGGCATGACTGTGTGCCATCCATTAGTTTCATCTGAAATGAAAGAAAATAGAGGGGCATTATTGGGAGTCCCCCAACAATCGCTACTCGGTTATAAGTGGGTAGAGAACATTTCTCCTTCCTCCAGGAAAATGTTAAGTCAGTGAGCTCTGACATGCTCTGCCACCAGCTGTGAGGGATTCATATCTACCTTTCCACCCTCCTATCTGTACTCTTTCACCAAGTGGGCTCAGTGTGGCTGGCCACGGCCAGGGGACAATTCTCCTCTAGATTGTTCCATCTGGGATCAAACCCAGGAGCTTGTTCTCCTTGGTAAGACACCCTACCCTGGAATGAATGAAAACGCCTGGACAATGCCCCAAAATGCTTAGTGAGAGGCGTTAGTAGAAAAGAGATCAAAGAAAGAGCACACCTGAAACTAACAGCATTGAAAATCAACTATACTTCAATAAAAATAAAAGTAGTGAAGACAGAACAAAAGGGAGAAACAGAATATGTTAAGTGAAGATGCAAGGAATGTGGTATGTATTAAACACATCCAGACACACACACACACACACACACACACACACACACACACACACACACACACACACCAATACCACCAACATGCAGTGCAGTGAGGTGTGGAAAAGCAAGAACACTGTGGTCAGATGACACCTGCTCGAGTTCTGAAGTTGTGTTATCTAGAGGGTTACTTAACCAATTTCTCCCTAGGTTTCTTCACCATAAAACTACGAAAAATTATAGTACTTATCTCAGAGGACCGTTGTGAGGGATAAATGCCTCAGTACACAAAAGACTGAGAACTACACTATTGCACCTGTATGTAAGGAGCCTTACATTTCAGCTGCTGTTGTTGTTATAAGATTACTTTCAGAGAAGGCTAGAGTTTGTGAGGACTTCTGGATGACACTCTGACCTTCCGAATTTAAGAGCTTAACAGAATGAGGCTTGGGATAAAGTTCAGAGTCTGGGCCTTCCAATTCCTGGATCTTTGCTTTTCCCTAAAAGCACACTTCCTCCCATCCCCACAGTATCCCAACTGTGAAGACTTGGGGACATTTGTTTTTCCCATTATGATTAGTTACCCCTTTGAGGCATTTTGCAGTGGGAATCACTTATTCATACTACTTTAGAATAAAGTTCATTTCCTGAAGAAGGAAAAAGATGACCTCATAGCCTCATAGTTTTAGTCTAGAATAAATGACTCCTCCAAAGGAACTCCCTTTTGACTCCCCAGAGTCCTGACTGGAACAGGAAATAATTCTCTTTAAAATTTCTTAAGGGGGGGGGTGTGCTCCTGCTTGTGGGTTCCTTAAGAAACTGGCGATACCAATTAATCAAGACTGTGGAACACCAAAGACGTTTCACTTAGGAAACTGTGCACAGAACTCAGAGATGGAAAAGGAATTCCTCCCTGTCCTCTGCCCATAGCCCTTAGTCACCTCTAGGATGGGAGAGATGGGCTAAGGGGCCAAGGGAAACCCAGTTATCAGAGGCAGTCAGAAAGGTGAAACCCAACAGTGGGAAGGAATAAACTAACTCTTCTGGATATTGTTATTGTCATTGGAATTCTATTTTTTTTTTTTTTCATTTTAAGGTCATGTTTTCATGTTGCACATGAGTGAAAATTACTTTCTTTTTCAAAAGCACTGAATAAAATTCCTCTTCTCTTCCACAGATGATGTGCTTAATATATCGGAGTATAGCCCAGTGTAGGCTATCAAAACTAAGCAGTGGGACCTTCTCAGAGAAAATGCCAAGATAGGTCAAAGGCCAGCTTATCACTAAGTATGTTGGTATTCCTTTTTTTTTTCTTTTTATGGCTGCACCGTGATATATAGAACTTCCCAGGCTGGGGACTGAATCCAAGCCATAGCTGTGACCCGAGCATGCTGGATCCTTTTACCCACTGTGCCTGGCCAGGGATCAGATCCATACCTCTGCAGCGATCAGAGCCATTGCAGTAGGATTCTTAACCCACTGTACCGTGGCGGGAAGTCTGGTATTTCTTCTTTATGCCTACTAATAATTTTGAGGTGAAGGCTTGCCTTTCTGACATCCATTTTAGTTCACAAGCTGGCAGCTCTACTCAGGGGCTATGCCAAAGCCAGCCAAACAATGACTGGGAAAGATTTCTCTAGGACATTCAACTCTGGCCAGAAGCCTTTTCCTTTTTGTGGATGTTCAGACTTAACTGAAAGGAACTCTGGTCATATACACCCAAGAAGCCCTTGGTCAAGAATCCAAAGTGACCTGGGCATGACATAGAGGGAAATTGAATAAGGAGGCTTTTCTCTTCCTTCTGACCTTTCTCGGTTTCCTCAATGTGTTCTTCCACAGGAGCCCCTGCCTACCCTCTCCTCTACTTTAGATGGCCAAGAAAACCAACCAACACTGGCAATACCTCCAGACACATAGCACCTGTCCTCTCTTAGCTACGATACTCTCAGTTTCACAACTTCTCCAAGCAGTTCTGCAGAAACGTGGCAGAAGAGGTCAACAAATGAACAAAGGGAGTGGCTTTAGTTCCAGGGACTGGAAGTGAAGTCTATGAGACAGTGTCATCCATGTGAGAAAAAGAGGTTATGATTTAGTCTTCCAGTAACAGTTGGTAAAGATCTTCAAAGAGAGATTTCTAAAAGTGTTGCATTGAAAAGGAGGAAATGAAGGTCAAAAGAAGGAAGCCATTCCAGGAGCAGGATATGGTTCCCAATAGACAGAGGACTCAGGATGTCCTGGTGAAGATTATGTCCTTTGGTGAGAGGGGTGCCTCGTGATTACATCATGCTACAGATGTGAGAGACAGAGGGTGGCCGGGGCTGTTGACTCATTCAAGAACACATCCCTGTCTTCAGAAGATGCTGTCATGAACCACACCAGCCACGGGAATAAAGCCTTTTCGCATAGGAAATAAGATGATTTATTTAGTCTAGGGCCCTAGGAAAAGACCAGGGGAATGAAACACAGATGCATCCCAGTTGTAACATGGAATGTAACATGGGAGGAAAGGAAGCGAACTGTTGGGAAAGTTAGTTCGTGACAAGGAGTTTGTTGATGTGGCTGCTATGGCACAGTCTGAAGAAGAGGTTTCTGGGGCTTCAGTTCTGTGAGAGGACTCACCCCTTCAAGAATGGTTGGGTGAGAAGGTGCAGGAGATGTATATTTGCCAGTAGTAAAAGGGATATCAGGGGGGCTGAAAATAATGAGACGAAACGCCTTATCAAGGAGAATACACCAAGACGGAAACTACGATGCAAAAGTGCTGATCGAAAGTGAACAGCCAAACACAGCCTAGGTTTCTAGAATTTCTGTAAGTGTTGCTCTAAATAACAGTTTCTAGACCAGGTTAGAATAGAGAGGTCAGAGGAAGATCAAACTTTATTGATTTAATTCTAGTTAGTTACTTGGTTAACAACATCCATTGATCTTTTCTAACATTCTAACATGGCTTGACCATTGAGTCAGAATTGAAGCGAGGTGAGGGCAAGAATTTATGTAAACCAAACTCCATATCCTTCTTTCCTGGTTCTCAAGAGGACAGCACCATAAACCCCTACTGCATCTTCACAGGGAAGCTGAAAGAAACATGTAATCATCTCTCCCTGCTGTACTGTGTGGGGGCTAGAACTCTGCTGTTCCTTCTTTGTCAGGGGATCCTAGCTCTTTTTCTCTGTCTGTAGGTTGATGTTTCCATGGAAACATGCTCTTTAATGCTTCTGAAATTACTGTGCATTTATACCATTAACTCTTTGTTGGCCAGGGAAGGTCACAGAGATTTATTTCCCAACTTCTGCAAAGTAATTCCATTTCATGCCTCTTTTTACTGCAAACCTAAAAAAATAAAAGTAATCGACACCTGTTGCCTTGATTTCCCCACCAACCCTCACTCCTTAACCCTTGCAGTCTTGACTTTTGCCTCTATTATTCTACTGAAACTGTTTCTATGGAGGTCATCAATAATCGAAGTCAACAAAATAAAATTAGTAGCCTTTGCTTCATCATCATTCTCCTTGACATTATACAGCTTCTAACAGATGATGCTCCCACATTTCCAGCAACTCTCCTTTGCTTATCTGTTGTTTAAAGTGGGATAATTCCTCCTTCTATCTCTCAGGCCAGGTCTCTCTCCTTTTCTGTCCATTTTCACTTGGAAATTCCTAATTCGGGGGTACCCCGAGATGTAGGTTTTCACCCCTGCTCTCTCCCTCTGAGACACATTCACAGCCAAGCTTCAACAATCACCTCTACACGAGACCTCTGAAAGCTCCATCAGAGCTCCCATCTCTTTCCTGACCTTCAGTTTGATATTTTTTATAGGACCACTCTACCTCCCTAAATGTTCTGATAATCAGGTCAAACTTAACCTGGGCAAGGCCAGGCCAGCTTCCCCTGACTTCTGGCAATGGGACCACCACTCTTAGGGCTTAACATTCTGCCACAGCCCTGGAGTCTCCCTCTCTGTTACACTCTCAGCTTTACAACACTGATGTTCTTAGGAGCTGCATTCTCAGAACCAGTCAAACCAGTTGAATAGGTGATGAAGCTTAACATCATATTCAAAATAAGCTGATTGATTTTTTCCCCCTTTTCAGATTTTGTCTCCCCAGAGTAAATGAATCTCATGGCTTTCTAGCCTATAAGTGAAATTGCTTGGAAGCCATATATCTCCTCTGGTCACTCAATTTAAAAAAACCTCCAGCCAGTTTTACCCCTTCTGGAACACATGACAAGCTCTGTTCTGGATATTTTGCAGTATTTTAAGTTCTCACAGCAATGCTATAAAATGACAGGTCATATTACAATGAAAAGCCCAAGGATGGAGCTCCCTTCGTGGCTCAGTGGTTAACGAATCCGACTAGGAACCATGAGGTTGTGGGTTCGATCCCTGGCCTTGCTCAGTGGGTTAAGGATCTGGTGTTGCCGTGAGCTGTGGTGTAGGTCACAGACGCGGCTCGGATCCCGCGTTGCTGTGGCTGTGGCGAAGGCCAGCAGCTGCAGCTCCTGTTAGACCCCTAGCCTGGGAACCTCCATATGCCACGGGTGCGGCCCTAGATAAGGCAAAAAAGACAAAAAAAAAAAAAAAAGCCCAAGGACGGTGGCACTGGGAGTTGATTCCATTCAGTTCTGAGTGGCTCTGAAACCCATGTTCCTCCCACTGCCTCACGCTAAGTATAATGTTATAATGAGAAGCAATGGCCAGGACAGAGGGAAACAAAAAAATCCCAACCTTCCAACATGGAGAACCAAAATCTAAGCCCAGTTCTGAAAGGTTCCAAAGCTTGGACTCTTGATCATTATTTCTACCATCACACATCAACCATTAGTTGCTCTTAATTGTCCTGCATGCCAGCATCTTAACGGAAAGTCCTCAGGGAAGAAGGCAATACACACAGGCTCTCCAGAGCCCTGAGAAAGACTGGAGGCACATTGCTGGTCAGGCGATAAGTTCATCGAATAACAAGAGAACTCCAGGTCCCTAGGGGCTGTCAATCTGTCATATTTCACAAGCACTAACCCAAAAAAGTGTAGAAGTGGAGTTAATCTGCCTTAAAAGAAAATGGGAGACAAACCACATAGCAGTAAGCTTGACTAAACTTATAGAGGAATTAATTCTCAGATCACGCTCTGGGAGGAAGTCAGTTATGAAAGTCTAAGACTATATTCTTGGAATTCTTGTTAGAGGCAGAAAACAAGAGCTAGAATATTTATTTGGCTCAGAAAAAAACTTTATCCTGCTTTGGAACAGAATATCCAAGCTTTCTGGACTTAAAAATACAACATTTAAGTATTTCTTTGCGCTACAATCAACTCTTCATTACCTTCCATAAGGGAGGCAGATCCATACTTAGATCTGGAGAGTCAAATACATTGATTGTCCTTGGTGCTAATCCCACTTGATTCCATCATGGGTTTAAACAGCCCCACGTCTGGAGATACTGCTAGTCTCGGTCCCATCATGTTACATTACCTTGGCTCTTTTCCTTCATCTAAGATTCTTCCTTCTCTCCCTCCTTTGCTGGATGCTTTTAATTTCTCTTTTCCTGAACTTCTGTAGGAACTTCATTACAGGGTCTCTGCTCATTTCAGCCATTCTCTGGGCACCAACTCTTCCTCCATTTTCCACCTGCATCCCAACCTCTTTCTCATCTCCCCACTTTAAGCCTTCGATGGCCATTTCTGCTTGTAAGAAATAGCTGATTTGCTCATTCCCCTCTCTGACCAAGTTGCTATTTACCGAGCACTGGGGATGGTGCCTGGCACACAGTAGGCACCCAGTGACTAGTAACCAGCCTCATTCCTTTGGTCTTGAAACCTCCCAAGAGTCTCTGCCATCTTTCGCTTCCTGGTTTCCCACGCCCCACAAGCCCCACCCGCCCCCCGCACCAAATTTCTGTTTTTACAAAATAACTCTAACATCTGTCAACTCTGGTCCTAGACCAGACCTTTATCACTTGATACCCAGACATCTGCAACAGCTCTCTTTCAGGCCATCTGCTCAGTATCAATCGCCCCACCTTCCAAATACCACTTGCATTCATCTTACAATGAGACTTCTTCGGGCTTTGCCACTGTTTGCCCAAAAATCTCCAATGGCTCCCCGCTACCTAAAGTAAAAGGCTGCCCATGGTCATGGCCCTCTCCCTCCTGGCCCTGTCTGTCTGTGCTTTGTATGAACTCCTGCTGAAGTCAAGTGGCTTCTCCGCTGTCCCCTGAGCATCACCTGTGTTTTCCTGCCTCTCTTCCATTTACTAAATATACATCTTTCTCAAGCTTGTGGACTCAGATCAAATTTTATCCCTCTCCCTACACTTTCCTGACTGTTCCAGAACCTTCTCCCCATTTCTCTCCTCCTGCCCTGTCCAGCCTCAACAGTCCACAGTTCAGCACCTTGTTTGCTGTTGACCTGATTTGTCTGGTTCAGTTTTGTTACTCAACACTTTATGTCTTTCATGATAGACTGTAAATACACTGCTGGAAGGTAAGGATCCAATCTTGTCCTTCTATTATCCTTTGCAGAATCCAAATTGGGGCCTTGCATGTGGTATATATTCAATAAATACTTATTGTTTGTTTTTGAACTTCCAGGAGACTAATCTTGAAAGCCTCTCTTACACTTTCTCACCTCCCACCTCTCACATCTACCCTTCCTAGGTCACAGATCTCCCTATCTCTGTCTCACTCTCTCACACACAAACATACTCACAAATGGCGTTGTGCATTGATACCAGCACTGAGTATTGATTTCCTGTAGAAAGTGACTCCTCTAATAATTGATTTTAAAAAGAATAACTTCTAAAGGATATACACCTACACCCACAATCCTTCTTTTTCCTTTTTTTTCTTTTTTCTTTTTGGTGTTTTTAGGGTCACACCCGTGGCATGTGGAGGTTCCCAGGCTAGGGGTCAAATTGGAGTTGTAGCCACCGGCCCATGCCACAGCCACAGCCACAGCCACATCAGATCCGAGCCATGACTGTGACCTACACCACAGCTCACGGCAACACCAGATCCTTAACCCACTGAGCAAGGCCAGGAATCGAACCTGCATCCTCATGGATGCTATGCTAGTCAGATTTGTTTCTACTGAGGCACAATGGGAACTCCATTTTTTTTTTTTCACGATCCTTCTTTTCTAAAAACAATGAGACAAAAAGTAGGGGTGACTTCATTTTTGCATTAATTCTTTTTAAACTTCTCACCTTTGAATGTTCTTCCCATGACACTGTCCATAAAACCTATGTCTGCCTGTGAGAATCATGTAACTTAGTCAAACCTTATTCCATAAGAAGAAAAAGAAATGTTTTCTTGATAACGGGGTGGCTGGCAGTGGTTTTCTGTTTGTTTGTTCATTTGTTTTTAGTTTGAAAAATAAAACCATCGTGAGAATCTGAAATATATGTAAACATAATATTTGGAGGTTCTTTACCAATGTAAGTTCATACAGTCTAGAAGCAGAGAAAAAATAAACTCATTTTGTTCATAATATTGAAATGAAGAGATCTATAAAAGAAGAAACCAGAAAACTCTCAAAAGAGAGTTTATTTGTTTTCTAGTATTTTCACATTTTAAAAATTAAATTTAAAAAATTCTAATGTCCTCAGCGGGGGAGGGAGAGAACTTTTTCTTTAGTGTTCACATGGCCGGGCAGACATAAAACCCCTCCCTCACCGCTTCCACCTCCCCAGATCCCCCAACACCGTAGCTGGATCAAAAGGGAAAGTGAGGGCGAATATTCAGATATTCACACTAAGATCTTTTCTATGTGCAGTCCAATCCTTGATAACCCAGGATGCCAATACCTGCAGAGATGCTTGTGGGTTAGTGCAAAAAATGCACAAGTGAATTATTTCAGGGGTGGGAAATTAGGAGGTGAGAGGGTTCAGGCTTTCTCCTTTTTCAATAATACCTGGACACGAAGAAGTAGTCCAGGTGGAAAGCAGAAAGGTATTGTCAATAAGTCTCTCTGAACCTTGGCAGAGGTTTAATCCCTGTGAAAGCAGAGGGGAGTTAATTTGATTAACACTCGCCCAAGTTCCCTCAAACTCTTGCGCATCCTAGCATAACGTAAAGGAATTTAGCATTTGAGTCAATTTCCTTCCCTCTCTTCAGTCACTCCCACATTGCTTTGATTACATGAAGTTATTAAAATACATTCAGTGTGACTGGGGGGAGAGCAGCAAAATAGCTTGAAGAAATGCGGTGTGTGAGGTCCTCAATTACAAGGGGGTGAGGCAGGGTGTATAAAAGGATGGAGGGAGTGGGCACGCACTGGAGAGAGAGGAAGAGATGGAGGGGAGATGAAACACATAGGACAACATCTCCATGGCAACCACAGTCCATGCACAGAGAACTGCCAAAATAAGTCAGGATCCAAGTGAGTAGGTGTTGGTGGAAAGAGGAGATAAGAACTCAGCAATGGGCAGAAGCCACCTAAAGGAGATGAAGTCTCTTTGTGAGCTTAACTCTGCTTCCCGTTTCTTTCTCTAACCATACCCGAAGCTCCCATTGGAGTGGGAATGCAACTCAAGTGTGGCTGCTGCCCAGTCTGAATTTCATCCAGGAAGGTCTCGTGGTGGCAAGAATGAGGCTTCAGAGCCCCCGGGGGAAAGTCAAAAGGGAAAAATCCGGAGTGAGGGAAATAAACTCCCTGTAGCCATTAGCTTGTTTTCCCAACTTTCTCCAGCAGTTGGGGTTTGTCTTCACCTTTCGGTCGGCTTCAAGTGGGGAAGCAACACTAATGGAGGTACTGCTGGGCGTGTAAGACGGTACCAAGTTGCAAAGTCAGTGGTCAACGGTCAGGCTGCATGTCCTTTGGGGAAATCTATCCCTGTGACATGAGGACAAGCCTTGTCCAAAATACAGTTGGGATGTCTCTGGAAAGATTAGGTGCTTGGAAAGCTCTTTCACTGAGAATTTTTAAATTACCCGGTAAATAGTATCTAGTCCTTCCTGTATAAGTTTAGGGCACCACGGATAAGAACCATCAAAAGCGCCAGGATTTTCGTGCCTTCGTGCCTTATGGAGAGCCCCACGCAAGCATCCTAAGTGGGGCTCCCCCACACGGGTTTACACTTCAGCAGAGACCCTGCTGGGTCTCTGACCCTCACCTGTTAAAAATATGAATTCCTTGGAACTAGAGACTCTCATACTAAGTGAAGTAAGTCAGAAGAAGAAAGGCAAATACCATATGATATCACTTATATCTGGAATCTAATATACAGCACAAATGAACCTACCTACAGAAAAGAAACAAACTCATGGACATGGAGAACAGACTTGTGGTTGCCAAGAGTGAGGGGGAGGGAGTGGGAGGGACTGGGAGTTTGGGGTTGGTAGATGCAAACTATTGCATGTGGAGTGGATAAGCAATGAGATTCTGCTGTAAAGAACAGGGAACTATATCTAATCACTTGTGATGGAACATGATGGAGGATAATGTGAAAAAAAGAATGTGTGTGTATATATATATATATATATATATATGTATATACATATACATATATATATATATATATATAAAACTGGGTCACCTTGCTATACAGCAGAAATTGACATTGTAAATAAACTATAATAAAAAAAATTAAAAAAAAGAAAAACAGGAATTCCTGAGCCACATCCTAGAGAGAGGGATTCACTCTGCCTAGGACAGAGTCTGGGATCTGCCTTTAAAGCTTCCTGGGGGTTCTGCTGTGTAGACAGGTATGGAAACCACCCCGCTAAAGCACACTTCCTCTCCCCCCCGGCCATTCTCTGCTTCCAAGAGTGGAGAGGCGAGCCTTTCCTCAGCCCTGGGGTGGTAGAATCATCAAGCCTGGCAGGAGGTTACCCCTCCTACACTCGCCGGGCCAGGAAAATGGCATTCTGTGTTGAGAATGAGTCTGAGACCAGCACTGGTCACCAGCCCTTCTTGTGAATCCCTCTTCCATAAATGCTGGGGGGAGGGGGATAAGGGGGAAAGCGAGCAGAGTTTATACCAGAGGACCACAGAGGCACCCCCTCCATCCTTCCTTGCCAAAGAGAGGACGTCCTTGATATCACTTATTTTGAAACTCATTTGTCCTTTCTTTAGTTAATGCTGTCTTTCTGATTCTGCTTTATACTACCAAGCATCTGAAGAATCGCCTCCCCAACTAGCATAGTCATGTCTGTAAAAAGTAAAGTGAGGAGTTCCCATTGTGGCTCAGTGGGTTAAGAACTGGTATCCATGAGGATGCAGGTTCGATCCCTGGCCTTGCTCAATGGGTTAAGGATCTGGTGCTGCCAGAAGCTGTGGCGCAGGTTGCAGATGTGGCTTCAGTGTTGCCGTGGCTGTGGTGTAGGCCAGCAGTTGCAGCCCCGATTTGACCTCTAGCCTGGGTACTTCCATATGCTGCAGGTGTGGCTCTAAAAAGAACAAAAAAGGAAGATGTACTAGGTGAGGCACCTGACAGGAGCAATGTCAAATTTACGCAACGTATGATCGTGGAGCCCTGTTACATGTCAGGCACTGTGAAATCAGAGGTAAGTGAGAGAAGTTACCCAAATCTCTGTTACAGGTGTTTTGCAGATGTTATCTTACGCTATCCCATGATACAGATTAGGAAACTATAGCTCAGAAAGGTGACTCATTTCTTCAAAGTCATGGAGTTGGAATGAGAAATGGAATTAAATTTAAGGCCTGTCTGATCCTTAAATTATACTCTTAAAATCTACCACACTGGCCCTTTCCCACAGTTTGGGGTACAAACAGAAATAAATACACAAAATTAATACTGCTGACCAGGTGTCCACTCTTCCCCTTTGTTTCAATCCCAGAGCAGGCACCGAGGAGACACGGAATTATCATGAGAAAGAAGCAAAAGCCCCTGTTCTGAGAAGAGGTGAGAAATGAGAAATGTCTATCATTCCTTTGTCAATGGCTAAGGAAAGTGAAGACAGCCTTTCCATGAGTGGAGTAAATGAATATATACATATATTGTCTCTCTTTGCCTTTCCTTTCCTTCTTCCCTTTTCATAAGACTCGAGGCTTCACGTGCACTTGAGAGGTGACTGACTCTGAAGAATGAAGTGGATTTAAAGTGATAGCAAAGAGGAGGGAATGGGGAGCTTGGGTCTTTGTGAAAAGCTGAGGAAAGATCCCCAAGGCATCTACACTGCCCCACTCCATTCGCCAAAACAGACAGGAGAGAAGCATTTATCAAGGAAGTAAAAGAAACTGGGAGTTCCCTGGCGGCGCAGCAAGTTAAGGATCTGATGGCATCACTGCTGTGACTCGGGTTGCTATTGTGGCGCCGGTTCGATCCCTGGCTGGGGACCTTCTGTGGGTGTGGTGGGAAGAAAAAAAAACTGTATGGGGGATGGGGTGGGTCCAGCAAGGGGCACAGTCAGGATAGGAAAGCCTTGGAGAACACGAGCATCACTTCCACTCACCTGGCCCTCTCTCCTCTGTGGCTTCCAAGTACTGGCATGCCACTGTCACATCTCTCAGGGACACAGCATGGCAGTGAGGGATCCAGTAGGGGGCGCCGCTGAGGAGAGGGAAGGCCTCCAAACACAATGTGTAGGTACCACAACAGCCTTACAGGAAGGGAGAGCCCAGAGGCCACATGGAAGCTGTGTGGGGAAGGGGCTTACAGCTTCCCAAGGGGGAGCAATTTCAGTAGCTCTTCAAGAAAGAGTGGTTCATCTGTGGGAGAAGAGAGGAATGGAGAGTCCAGGGAGGGTACACTGGCAAAGGCAAGTGTCTGTAGGAACATCATTGACGCTGTGACCACAGGATAGGATGGAGGAAAGGGAAAAAGGTCACTGGAGAGAAGCAGTGACAAGAGTTAAGCCTGGAAAGAGAGACGAGGTCATCAGTGAAGATCTTGACCGTGACACTCTAATCCCCTAATTAAGAATCCAAGACAAGTCTTCCCACAGGGCGGATGCGTGTTCTATTCATTTTTCCAATTAAATTTTTTTTGCTGTTGAGATAAATATTTCTTGGCGGGAAGGCAAGTGAAAGGGCCCATAGCCTAGATAAGAGAAACAATGGGAATGTGAAATCCAAGAGTGGAAATGGTGATTGAGTGCAGGAGGACAATCTAAGGGATCACGGTGAAGGGTGGGGATGGATGTGGAATGTGGAATGCAGTGGGTTTAACCACATTACTCGCTCCCTCTCATTACAGGGGGAGAAAGTCCAGCTCTGAGCTCTGCAGGCCACTCCCTGCATCTGGCATTTAGGACCTTCCTTATTGTAATGACAACCTCCTAGCCCTTCAAGCTCATCAGTGAACTAGCTGGTTCTTGTTGAAATCAGGGGAGGAAGAAGGTAGGCTGGGGGGTCATGTAGGAAAGGGAGCTTGAAGCCTGAATAAAGACCAAGAAGGGTGCAGCAGAGCCGGTTCCCGTGCTAGAAGGTTATGCCATTGTTCTTGCCCAGGGCCTCTCAAAGTCACCGCCATCTCTTTTACATGCCAGGGTATAAGATGATATATAATCCAAGTCCATGTCCTGACCTTGTCCCCAATACTAGCAGGCAGAGACATCAGTGTATTCAATTGGAGAAAGTTGCCTGGGGTGATTCTAGAATCTCCCCACCGCATGGTCTCGGCCCCACGGGAAACCTCCACTTCACTGTGTGCCTGACCTGTGCTGGGGGGGAAGAAAGACCGCACAGCCCTTTGATGCAACTTGTACGGAAGCTCGCTCCCCGTCATGACGGTGTCATGTCGCAGCACCACGTTTCAAGGCACGGCTCAACTGAGATTCTCGGCTGTGTTTTGCAGTTGTCTTCCATCCTGCTTTTCTGCTAGTCAACTCTTCATCACCAGCGCTCATGGAAGACAGACAGGGCATACAGACCCAAAATCAACAGACAACTCCAAGCCTTGTGGCAGGCCAAGGCTCCAGTTCTCCCCCACTGAGCCTTCCATAGACTTCTTATCAGCCCTTAACACTTTATCTGTTCTCTTTGCTCCTCCACACCCTCAGGTCCAAGTCCTAACAAGCAGTGAAATGACAGAAACCCAGCAGGAGGGGGAAGGGGAGAAAGCAAAAGACCTAGAAACTTCCGAAAGTGGATACTAAGTGCCTGGATGATGGGCGCTTGGAAAATCAGGCCCTGGTTGATGAGGCTTCTTTTTTCCCCCCAGATGCAATGAAGGCAAATCATCAAACAAGTTTGCACCAAGATATACATTCTGAATTGCCATGAATTACTCCCACAACTCAGGAGAGGCAAGAATGGGAGAAGCCTCAATTTTCACTTTTTAAATGTGCAACCATAACCTTAAAATTCATCCAATTCAGGAAGCAGCTTGTCTCTAAATGTGATGAAAAAAAAAAGAAAGAAAAAACCGTCTATTGAGTCTATCGAGGCTTCTGACACACTCACAGATGGTGCAATTAACATCCAGCTCAGTGTTATGTCCCTCCACCCCACCCCATCCCCGTCACTCTACTGGCTCTTTGCAACACCTGACTTCCTCATTCCTTTCGTTCTAGCCTTTGTTTTCTCTTCCATGGGTTCTGGAGTCAGTGGAGGGACTTGTGTTTCATTGGACAGTGATTCCCGAGAGCGGGAACTAGAGTGGAGAGGTTGAAGGATGCCCTGGCCTCCGTGGTCCTCGTGCCAAAAGTTTTTTTTTTTCCCTCAAGATTGTTTTCAGGGAGGATATAGCCACCTGTGAAATATTGTCTTTTAAAGGGACAGGATGCAAGTATGGCCAACACTGACCTCCACTCATTCTGTGCAGTGGAAGCATGGTCTCTGAGGTAGTAGTTTCGGTATTTCCTGGGGCATTTAAAAAATTTCACATTTTAAAAATGTTTCTTTGTGGCACAGTGGTTTAAGGACCTGGCATTGCCACAGCTGTGACCCACGCCACAGCTCAGATCCAATCCCTGGCCCCAGAAACTTCCATGTGTCATGGGTGTGGCCAAAGAAAATATTTCACTATATGAAATAAAAAGACAGGTGACTTGCACCAACTCTGCTGTTTCAGTTAATTAGAGCAAGGAATGCTGATCCTAAGAAATGCATTTTGCCACGTTTGTTGTCCAGTATTTACTCCTATTGGAAACTAAGTTTCCATACTCACTTGAACACATGCCTCTGAAATATGCACCAAAGGAACAGATAAGGTTGGTGTTTCCATCTCACGCTAGAATGAAGCAGACCCTGCCCACTTTCCTCCCTTAGTCTGTGGCACCTCTACCTGAGCCCCGGGGCATGGTTCTGTGCTAAGCACAGTCTCACAGAACAACGTCGTCTCTCACAGCTTCAACATTTAGCTGGAGGTCACCTCGCCACATCGTTATTAGCCTTGCTCCATGGTTTATGAGGCAATGAATGCATAACACACTCTGCTAAAGGATGCACGCATGTGCCGTTCTGTCCCGATGCAGCCCAATGTGGGAGGAAGCAATTTCACATTTAGGAATGTCTCAAATTCTCAGCAAATTCCTGCCCTAAAAAACAATGAAACCCTCCAAAAGCTGAGTCCCTATAGAAAAACAAACCATCAGGAAAAAAGTTCTTTCTGTAGAGACATGCAGACATTAGTTAAAGTTGTTGTTTTGATAGCATGATTCTACTTTTGTACACAATAAAATGACATATGTGTGTTTATATAAACAAAATATACTTATAACTTTTTTTTAAAGCCAGGAAGAAAATACTCCAAGCTATGACGGTATTATCTCTGAGCATGATAAAAATCTTTGTAGTCTTATATTTATGTAGAATTTCAAATGTCTCCATAATGCATATGTATTGCTTTTCTATACAGAAAAAAAAATTTTAAAGACCAAACGACTCAATCTACTTTGATCATCTGCACAGAATATTACCTAACAAATCTAAATTATTATTATAATGTGTAGAAACTTGATGAAAAGTCCATATATCAAAACATTTTCTGAAAAGTATAAATGAAAAAGTGGGCATACATTTGTGATGGCAATTATATAAAAGCAGATGAGCACAAGGTCAGAGGCTATAATAAAATTAAAATACCTGTGCTATGGTGGTGGAAATATAAGTATTTTCTTTTGTTTCCAACTCTCCTGCTGCTATCTATCCATTTATCTAACACCCATCTATCTTAAAAAATGGGCTAAGTATTGTGGCTCATTAAATCAGTTTATTAGAGGCTAGGACCAAGTGCCTCAAAAATGCAGAGGAGTTGGCTCTGAAAGATAAACTAGTACAATTGAACCTATCACAGCTGATGTGAGCTCCCATGAAACATCGTGAAGGCAGTGGGGACTTAGGAAGTCTTAAGTTCACACTGAGAGGAAGCACTAGGGACCTGGGGCAAGCTGGCTTTCCGGAGGCCCCTTCTCCCCAAACCAGTGCATTGTTGTGCTGACTGGGGACAATGTAACACACAGATACTGTCTGGAACTAATAGGTCATTAATAAAAGGTCTCTAGGTGGATCTCTCCTAAGCAAGTAAGCAGAGCCTGGAACGCTTATCAAGGTGATTCTAATGGTATAAGAAATTTGTAAATGAATCACACAATTAACAGATACAACTTGTTTAGCAGGGAATTTAGGAATGAAGGTGGAATTGACAAAGGCAATTTGTTTGTTTGAAATCTACAGAAGAACCAACGTAAATGAATTTGCTGATGGCTTGTCTACCGTGGTACAGGGAGAACGTCACCTGAAGGACAGAGACAGTCTTTTTTTGATCTAAATTCATATGGCAATGACACGAGGGTTGAGAGGGGTTCATTATAACCTTCTTACACTAGTTCCACGACACCATGTAACTCACTCCCTTTTCTAAACATACCAGGGTCTTCCTATGATTGAGCCATAGCAGCTCCAGCATTTCAAGAAAAGAGAAGCAATCAGTCAATGAATAATCACATGACTAAAGATATGTATAATGAGTCTTAGAATTCATGGGTCTCTTTCATGAACTGAAATCAGTTCTTCCATTGTCAGTCTCAGGAACAGTTTCCCATGGGACTTAACCTGACCCCTCCTCAACTGCTACCAAACACACAAGCTTTGCCCTCTCAAGGCAGCAGATTGCTCTCTTTCTGCACCATCTAGTTTCAGAGATATGTTGAAATACTACCTG
Source organism: Catagonus wagneri (assembly GCA_004024745.2). Classification (NCBI taxonomy): domain Eukaryota; kingdom Metazoa; phylum Chordata; class Mammalia; order Artiodactyla; family Tayassuidae; genus Catagonus; species Catagonus wagneri. Next base: position 8,089,311 of record PVHT021183648.1, read on the forward strand.
GGGTTCATGGTCCTTCTCTGTCATCACAGCATCCCTTGGTGCCATCCTAACCCCTGAGAAGCAGCCATATAACCCCAATCTAGTGTTCCCTTCTCTAAATCCTTTGGGTACTAGAACGGCCTCCATGCAACTCAGACCCACCACTCCACATTCACATGAGATTTTCTGCCCTTTGCATTTCTGCGTCTGTGTCTCCGTCCAATGGAGATAAAACAGTATGTGCACCATAGCACTGTCAAGAGGGTTAAATGAATTAACATGTGTAGACAGACTGAGAGATTTGCCTGGGAGACTGTGACCCCTCAAACATTTTAACCATTATCCTCCTTTATAAATACAATGCATGTCCTTGACACTTTCATTCTTCATCTCTTCCTTAGCCCCAATTCTGAGTTTCCTCCTGCCAAATGACTGATTTCAATGGAAGAGTCCCATGCCTCATATGTTCTTAGATGGCCCTTCTCCAATGCCCAGGTGCCTCAGCATCATCACACAAACTTACTCTAATCTGACCATCCCATCCATTTGCCATCTTTTTTCCTGATGGTAATTTGCTGTCTGTACCCATTTTTGTGCCTCTGCAGACCTAGTGCCCACATCTAGGAGGTACCAGTGAATGCTGAATCTTACCCCCATGGCCCATTACCCCCTTAACCTTTCCAAACCATTTCATAAGGGAATGAATGTCAAACACTCTTGCAGTTATTGGTAGTAATTAGTACCATGAGTAAACAGTAGTCCATTATTTCTGATTCTTTGGACAAGATGCTCTAAAATACACTGGAGGGCACACTCCTGCGTTGATCAGACAAAAAAAAAGAAAAGAAAAAAGGAACATACAATACAAGGAACAATGACTTGTCTTCTCTAGGTTTATAATTTAAAAGTAATTTTAGGAGTTCCTGGTGACATAGTGGTTGAGGATCTGGCATTGTCACTGTGGCTTGGGTCATTGCAGTGGCATGGGTTCAATTTCTGGCCCAGGGAACTTCTGCATCCCTCAGGCACAGTCGGAAAAAAAGTAAAACAAAAATAATTTCACAACAAAAAGGCACATGACCATGTCCCAAGGATTCCAGAGAAATGTCGTATATCACAATGAGATTAAGCCTGTTAAAATAATAAAGGACCCACAAACTTTTCACATGGAAAGTCCTCAATGAGTTCTCCTAAACAGTTACTCTGCACTCAGTCTAAATGTCTGCCCACTATAGCAATTATTTTAAGATAATGTACAGAAATTCAAGAGCTCAGAGAACTTTAAAAAAGATAGCTAAAGACACAGCAAGGAAACCTTTGATGAACAGTACAAGAAACGAGTTGTTTGGTCTAGAAAGGAGGGGTAGAGAGGTGATGAGATTTTGTCTTGAAGTTCATGAAGGGTTGTTGTTAGCGGTGTGGTAATCATTTGCTATCTATGCCCAAGTAGACAAAACAGGAGTAAATAAATTAAATTCCGTCAGGAAAGATTTCGATCAGACATAAGGAAGGACCTTCTAGCCCATTAATTACTAGAATGAGCAACTCGAGGGAGGCTGTCAGTTTCTACCTCCAGAGTGTTTTCAGGAGACAATAAAACAAGTCGGTCTTGGTGGGCTTCGGAAACCATCTACCTGTAGGCACCATGATCTCCAGAGGTCCCTTCCAACTATTCGATTTGATGAGTCTCACAGTGTTTACTGGTGTCTCATTGATCACAGAAGTATATTGGAACTGTCAGAAGGCTGAGAATCAATAAGGCTGAGGAAAAGCAGGGATTAGTGGTAGAATAGACATCAAATGTGCCATCCTGGAATACGATCATATTTTAGCATGTTAAGATGAAAAGAAAAATGCTTAAACTCATACTTTCCCAGTGGGAGACTAAATGGTTAGAAATGAAATAAAGTTTCTTCCAGTGACCTAAGCAGAACTCAGCCAGTAGAGAAAATACAAAGGTCAAAATGGACTCATTATTTAACTGCATTTTCCAGTAAACCAACATGCGTCACAGATCTGAGCTCCAGCCATACGCTGTGCCATTCTATGGACAGTAGTACCTCCCATGAGTCTCACACATTTCTTCCTCCAACCTGTGCTTACAATTCCCAAACCCCCGTGTCTGACCATCAAAGCCCTAACCACATTTAAAATGGAGTATTTCAGAAAGAGAAAGACAAACACCATATGACATCACTTATATGTGGAATCTAAAACATGACACGATGAATCTATCTACAAAACAGAAACAGACTCACATGGAGAACAGACTTGTGGTTGCCCAGGATGGGGGAAGAGGGAGGGAGTGGGATGGACCGAGAGTCTGGGGTTGACAGATACAACTATTACATTTAGAACGGACAGACAACGAGGTCCTACTGTTTAGCAGAGGGATATCTAATCTAATCTCCTGGGATAAACCATGACAGAAAGGAATATTAAAAAGAATGTACATATGTATATAACTGTCACTTTGCTGTGCAGTAGAAACTATCACATTACAAATCAACTATATTTCAATTAAAAAAAAAATCCCAACTCAGATGCTACATTCTCTCTAAAGATTTACCAAATCTTCCTAAGCCAGAATGCACATGTCCTTCAGCACCTCTCTGCCTGCCTCTGGGTCTGGGTTACTGCACCCGTCAGGGCTCTCTGATGCCTGCTTGCCTCCGCTCCACGTGGCTACAGAGTCCATTACAGCAGGAGGAATTTTGATCTCCCTCATTCTAGAGCATCTCCCCAGGCCCAGAGAGCTACCATGGCTGCCTTCCCTCCCTCTGACGCAAGCGCCCAGGACACAGCCTCCTTCCCCTCCTCTCAGGAACCTCCACCACGTTCATCAACCCCTTGTAAAGGCTCTTTGCTCGGGCTTGGCCAGGCAGTGGAGATGAGTCTTTCCAAACTTTCACTTCTGCTGCCCATGAAGACCAGCAGATAAGCCTCTTTCTGGTCAAAGACCTTTTCTTAATCACCATGGGCTTAGAAATGGGAGTAAATTTTTAAAACACAGGATTATAAGAAATATTCTTGTGGTTTGGGTTTGGCTGCTTCGCCTGAATTCCCTTCTGAGATGGTAAACGGAAGTCACGTTTTGCTTTCATTCCTGAAAAACCTACCAGATGTCAGTCCCATCACCTTTCATCCTATTAATGAAGGCCTTGTAGTTCCTTTTTTCATTCTAGAGCGATTTAGTCAGAGGCAGACAGCAGAAGTACCCCAACATCAGGTGGCACTCGGAAGATCTCCAGACCGGACAGCACCCAGCGAAGGTCTCGTCACACCCTCGAAGGGATGTATTTCAAATGAGAGCCTATGATTCTGGCTTCTGACCCCCTCCCCTTTCCCATATTTAATCCTTATATCCTCTCCCTGAATTCAGCAGCTATGGTGCCAAAGAGAAATAAACAGAACTGAAGATACTTCTAGAGATGACTATTTGCTAACGTGTTGACATAGTTTCCAGGACGTTAACATCATCTTCCCATAGACTTTAGACTGTTGTGGGAGTCTAAAGAGAAGTTAAATTGGGAGTTAACATTATGGCTCAGTGGCAATGGACCCGACTAGTATCCATGAGGATGTGGTTTTGACACCTGGCCCAACTCAGTGGGTTAAGGAACCGGCGTTGTGGTATAGGTCACAGATGCAGCTCGGATCCCGTGTTGCTGTGACTGTGGCATAGGCTGGTGCAGCTCCAATCTGACCTCTAGCCTGGGAACTTCCATATGCAGTAAGTGCGGCTCTAAATAAAAAAAGAAAGTAAACTTATCGTGTTGTATCAACGAACAATTAAATCAAGGCTGTCAAGGCATATTTCTGAACAGTTACCAGATCTTTTGCATGAAGTCTGAAATGTTCACTTACACCTATCTGCTTCAGGGCTTGGGCTAGGTGGAAAATGTGAGGATAGACAAACATATGAATGCTTGGTGGACAATAGTGTGAAAAATACATGGCTAATTTAGCTGTTTGGAAATGCTGCTGGGGATACTTTCATTCAATATCTGAGAAGAAGGACTGAAAGAGATAAAACTCTTTGGTTGAGAAATGCTGCCTGAGAATTAGTGAAATGTGGAGCCAGGTTTCTGGGCAATAATGGGGGAGAAAACAGACTTCTATTTTCTATAGAGCTCTGGTAGAGTTGCATCGGTGTGGACCCAGGTTGAGTTTCCAAGCAACTGGAAGCCTGATGGATGAGGTGTTTTGGTCTGCAGGCACCAAGGAAGTCACAGGTTTCATACAGTAGGAGTATGAATAAAGGCTGTGACTCAGCAGGCAGAGTTGTTCAAACCTCGCCTGGCTCTACCGGACCAAAAGGTCAACAGCAGCAAAACTAATAAGGCTGCCAATTTACCACTGCCCATCAGAGTTGGTTTTGCAATCAGCTGGCAATTAAAAGATTCTCTTTGACAGGCTGGGAAATGAGAAGAGCAGACATCTTCCTATTCCCCCCAGCCCTCCATGATTTTCATCCCAGCACACTCAAAACAGCTCCGTGGGAGGTGTTATTATTCCTACTTTACAGAAATAATTTGGCTTAACCTGAAGGTTAAAAAAATTTACCCGCGAAGCCCTACTAACTTTAAAAGCCATGAGAGGAGTTCCCGTCGTGGCTCAGTGGTTAACGAATCTGACTAGGAACCACGAGGTTGTGGGTTTGATCCCTGACCTTGCTCAGTGGGTTAAGGATCTGGCGTTCCCATGAGCTGTGGTGTAGGTCTCAGACGTGGCTTGGATCCACAGTGTTGCTGCGGCTGTGGTGAAGGCCGGCAGCTACAGCTCCTGTTAGACGCCTAGCCTGGGAACCTCCATATGCCACGGGTACGGCCCCAGAAAAGGCAAAAAGACAAAATAAAAGCCACGATAATAAGCTTTTCATTTGAAGATCCTTTTCCTTAAGAGAGAAGACAAAAGGAAAATAGGAGCAGAGTATTTCTGCTTTCATTTGCCATGTTTACACAAAACCAACTTCCTCTTGAAATGAACCCATGTTTTGGTTAGTCTTCCTGATCTCAGTTTTTTAGTTACCTTTATTGTCTCTGCATCTGAAGAGGAGTGGAAAGGAAATGTTGAATCCATGCTTTTTTCAGCACCTATCATGTGCTAAATACTTCCCATATTTTTTCTGCTATGAAATAAGTATCATTTTCCCATTACATAAAGGTCAAAGATACACACAGGGAAGTTAATCAACTTATACAAGGTCACAGGTATTGTTTATTCTAATTACCTGCTTATAATAATGCTCAGTGGACACTAGTATATTCTTCCTTGTTTATTAGCTTATTTTTTATTCATTTCAAAATATTTATTGAATGCTTTGATATTTATTTAGTTCTAGACAGTTTCTGAGTACTTGGAATACACTCGTAACATAACAAAGATCGCTGCCCTTAACCAGACATAAATGAATAAGTGCGTTTCCTTTTGTCTTGTGAATATGTGCTTTTGAAATTCAAGCTTAATGGTTCTGATTCCAGGTACAATGAAGAAAATACATGGCAACTTTTCTCTCCCACTGAAAACAACTATTAAACCTGAAAAGAATGCATAAAACAGCTACTGGAGATCTCTGAAAATCAAATATCAACATGCATATTTGTAAGAACATCAGAATTCAAAGTAGTATCAAACTGATCTCCCTAAACAAGGCTCAGAATCTCATAATATTCCAGATATCCAGAATACAATCCAAAGTTGCTAGTAATACACAAAACCATGAAGATCTTGACTTGTATAGGGAATGACAATCAACAGATGCCAACAATGTGATGGCACAGATGTTGGAATTATCTGACGAAGACTTTAAAGCAGGTACTATAAAAAACTCAAGCAAGCAATCACGAACACTCTTGAAACAAAAGTTAAGCTAGAAAGCAAATGGAAATTTTATAAATGAAAATATAATAATCAAAATAAAAACTACCCACCAAAGGGACTTAGTGACCAGAATGTTGATGGCAGAGGAGACAGTGACCTAAAGGTAACGAGAGTAGCTAGGCTGGGCTTCCTCCTTGAAGTTCTAAGTACGGTAGAAGATTCATGTAGAAGTTTCACCTTGCATATACTTTCCTCTAAGCTCTTAAGTTCTGATAACCACAACCCTAGCTCTAGAAAAAAATAGCTGTTCCTTTAGGTATTACCTCTCAGTATTCTCTTTTTGTTCTTTTAGCCTTCAAATTTCCTATAGTATATTCCCTCTTGTTAACTGAAATAATCATGCGTTTGTGGTGGGAACATAAAATGATACAACCACTTTGAAACATGGTTTGTCATACCTTACAGAAGTTAACACACATACCTATCCTATGACCCAACAATTCTACTCCTGCATAGTTACCCAGGAAAAATGAAAACATAAGTCTACAAAAGGACATGAACAATATGTTTAGAGCGTTTTTATTCATCATCATCAAAACCTAGAAACAACTCAAATGACCATCCACAGAAAACAACACATTCATATGATGAAACACCACTTATCTTTTAAAAGGAACAGATTATTTATAAATTCAACAACATGGATGAATCTCAAAACATTATGTTGAGCAAAGGAAGTCAAACACAAAAGAACATATTGTATGACTGCACTTATATGAAATTCTTCAACAGGTGAAATTAATCTATGACGAAAACTCTGTAGGTCATTGGGGGTTGAGCGGCAGTAGAGATTTACTGGGAAGGGGCATGAGGCAGCATTTAGTGATGAAAATATTCTGTATTTTGATAGAAGTGTGAGTTATACTCATGAAGGCATTTGTCAAAACTCACTGAACACACACCTAAAATACACGTTGAAATACCTAGTGTGCTTTGTTTTCATTAGAATTTTATCTTGAGAGGATATTTTAGAGTCTCTGAACATCAGGTCAAGTCAGTCCTTACTATCTATCAGCTTTCGAAATGGAAATGTCTTTCTGTAAAGCACAGGGCATATACTTTTTCTAACTTCAAAATTTTAAACCCGTAAGTTAATAGGGTCAGTATCTCCCAAGGTTCTAGTCACCTTTACATCTTCAAACCGTTCTTGGGCAGAGCCTCCCTTGGCGCTTAATTTATATTCAGAATATGTTAGAGTGTGAATATTTATTCATTTCAATTTACTTCACTTCAATAAATATTTATTGATCATATATGTGTGAGGGGCAAGGGGCTAAGCAACCTAAGAAATCCAAGACAGACAGCACCTAGTCTTCTCTTCAAGATGCTTGCCGTCTAGAGTAAGGTAATGAAATACCAATCTAAAAACATTAGTAGAATATAAGTGACTTTAAAAAGTATAGCAGGAAGTCAACAAGATATGAAGCTTTCACAATAAATTTGAGAAATGTTACGTACTTCTTTTAACATCCTTGATTGAAAGGCATTCTATGTTAATAACACGAGTTTTTACCCCCCATTTCCAGTCCATTAGATGGGCTACTTCTAGGCTTCTAGCAAACCTAATCGGCAGACATGGATGATTTCATTCCACCAAATCTCTATTCCTGTTAGTTCTAATAATCTTGGTAAGTGAATCTTCAAAGAACATTGACCTTATTGGCTTAACCCTCACATATTCAAGAGGTCCCCAGCTTACATAAGATAGCCAGTGTGACTTCCTCCTAAAGAGGCACCAACTTCTTTCAAAAAGAATAACAGAATCTAATTATCCTAAAAGTTAAGCAGAAATCAGTATTCATATTTGCATTCTTCCAGTGGAAGAGCTTCCATGACTTACTTCTTTCCTAGGAAGGAGCCATCAGTGTGTGTAATGTATTCTTAAGAGAACAAGAAGCCAGATGCAGCAATACTTCATTCTACATAAATGAAATTTCTGCAGAAGTGAACAACTCAGAATCTGGGTGTAGTGTTTGCTTTTTTTTTTTTTTTTTTCTTAAATGAATGTCAACAATGCTTAAGAAAGAAAAGTAAGGCAAGGATGGGACACAAGTTGGTGTTCTAAAGCTTACATATTTGGAAATCTGAATTTACAAGATCTTTCTTTCTTCTGAACAAAAGCATGCCATCATTCTGAATCACACAGAGCTGTTAGGTGCCCTGGCTGGAAAACAGTGAAGAGTGTTTAAGATACTTTGCTACTAGGGTTCTAGAGGGATTTTTTTTCCCCCTCCCCTCCTAAGGACTCATTCTTATTGCTCCTTTGTGACGTAAAGGGTACATAATTTTCAGCATTAACGAAGTGGGTATTGTTTGTAGCCCTATCTTCCAGAAGCAAAATCCCCATACCCCCAACTCAGAAATTAAACAGATTGCTAAATGTGGACCTTCTGCCTTGCAACCAAGGTCTGCCTCTTGTAAAGGGGGTGGGAATAGAATTCTCTCCTTCACAGCATCCCTTCCCCACCCATCACTGCTGCTAGATAGAAGATGTCAGCTTGTCAAGTCTTATTGGGTGCTACCTGATATAAGTCCACACTGAGGCAGTAAAAATCTGTTTGCAGTCAGCTCTTTTAATAAGTCCCAGCAAACAGGAAGAAAGCAGATCTGTTCGGTACGATGTTTCCTCTGATATGGAAGAAAAAAAAAATAGTCCATGACAGAGGCTTGATATGGAGCAGATTTTTAAACACAGAAGAGTTCTTTCTTTAGAGAAACTGGAGAGAAATAGCTTCCCGTGGGATTTGGGGATTCTAAGAAATATTACGTTTCTATGCTTATGATTTAAAGCTGACCTAGACACCGAGCTCTTTGAAAAGGAGGTCATATCTCCTCTGTAAAATGCTCCCATTCCACGGAGTCCTGCTGAGTCCTAAGCAATCTGTGGGTTCTGAACTTTGATGAAAAATATCGATGCTTTCTCTTAATTCAAGCCCAAGGGGAAACTCTGAGAGGGCATCCAGGCTTCTATCTACCCCGAAAAGGATAAGAAAGGCAGAGAAGATCAAATGTTCTGAGAATAAATTTTATGACACAAAGGACCTAATTCTTTTCTTTTCTTTCTTTCTTTTTTTTTTAAATAGCCTCACCCATGGCATATGGAAGTTCCCAGGCCAGGAATGCATTTGAGCTGCATCTGTAACCTATGCCATAGTTGTGGCAATATCAGATCCTTAACCTACTGTGTCAGGTTTGGGGATCAAACCCACACCTCTGCAACTACCCGAGCTGCTGTAGTCAGATTCGGAATCCACTGAGCCACAGTGAGAACCCCAAAGGACCTAATTCTTGAGTAAATCAAAGGAAAGGGTTCAACCAAGAGATTTCAAGACTCTAAGAAATATGTTTCTATGCACTATATTTACATTGCTAAGATCAAATTAGGTGCCAACCTGCTGAAAACAGTTGTCCAGTCTCTTCAGTAAATATTCTCATTCATGGTGCCTGGTGCATTGCTGACAAGCTATGGGTCTCATGGTGCTAAACACTGGTGAGTGATGCCGGTGGAGGAGGTTCCGATTGTGAGAGTAATGAAGAAATCAATGATGCCCACTAGTGAGATTAAGCCAGATTTTTAAAAAATGACTAGACAAGCTGAATTGAGAATCATTCTGATAATGATTATTGTGTATGTATTCATTCACTCACTTTCCTGAAGCTTCTCAACTATCACTGTCCACATTTTACTTCTCCTAGAATAATACAGGTGTGGCAGGAAGTGAAGTCCAGGAGTCGAGCTAACGGCTTTGAATGTAAACTTATTGCATCATCAGACTGAGACGTATTTTTCTTTCTGGTTGGAATTAACAAAGTAATAGCTACCAAAGTTTTTAAGAACATTGAGCTTTTCCGGAATAGTTTTGCATAGAAGGTTAATGAACTGCCTTCATCCCTCGCCTTCCAAGACAAATAACATGCAATAAACACTTGGTACATGTTTTGAAGGAATGCATGCACGTTCGTAAAATGAATGAATAAATACATGAGTGAGTGAGCAAATGACAAGAACTATTTTTCTTTGCTAATTAGAACAGTTACTTATTGTGCAGGAAAAAAAAAATGACATTTAAGGGATCTGGAGCTTATACTCTAAAAGAATGATCTCAGGGAACCTGAGCGCCGATCCTTCAAATGAGCAATGCAAGATTACATGAGCCCCAGAACTGCAAAATATGACCCGCTGATGACAAAGCAAAACAAACTGGTCATAATGATGTTATAAGAGCAAGTTCTTTTTTAAGCCATTGTAATTTTTCATGCCAATTTTAACCAGAAGATTTGTGGAAGCAGAATTTGATTCCTATGCAAAGTGGCGACAGAAGTGTGCTTCTACCAGTGTTTGCTTATTTTTTCCCCCAACATCTCTTCCTAAATCATGACCCTGTCCATAAGGATCTGAGTCCAAAATGACGGCACCAAGAGCCATAAAACCTACTTTTTAAAAACTAAAGTATCAATGAAGAGTGGGTGACCGAAACCATCATCAGGTTGAAAACTCCTTGGGGATAAGCATGTATCTAATTTACCTCTGCATCTACAGCGAACCTACTAAAAAGTTCTGAAGGGAACAACCTCTTAATAAACATCCATTGATTAAATGCAGAAATGGGACTAGGGTGATGCAACAGGCAATAAATACTGTGTAAGTTTAGAGACAGAAGAGCACAGAATGGGGAGGTGAAGTCAGAGGACACAGGACTTAAATAATATCCTGAAATAAATGGCTGTGCTATCGGCCAGTGCTAATCTAAGTATCCAACAGGAAAAAAGCCCTAAGCTCTCAGGGTCCATGGTAACCTCACGGTGGCACCTTACCTAAGGATGTTCTGAGCTTCAATATCTGACTCTTTCAAAGGAACCATGCTAGACAGACCCCACACCTCTACTGTCCTGGTGAACCACAGCAGATGAAATATGAGATGCTTTGGAAGACAATGCAGTCTTCATAGACAAGCATCGCTGTATAAGGGATCAATGCTAAATTTTTCAAGAAAGACATGGGTGATGAAGGTGAAAGGCGAAAAAGAAAGACAAAAGAGTTTCAACGAAAGAAATTCATCTTTTTCTCAATTCCAGCTAAAGGCTTAATCTGTCTTCTGGGAATAAATGTCATGTAATATTTTTCAGGAAAATACGGAATGGAGGGGATTTAGAACAGTCTATTCCTGTTCTGTCCACACCTGTAGTAACGTTAGTTTTTTAATCTTCGACCTTTGTGACTGAGAAAGTCTTTCCTAATCATCACCTATGAGTAATGTACCTACCAGGCCACTCAGGGTCCTGGTTCTTTGATCATAAGAACAAGAACCTAGAAAAGCATAACATTTTATGCAACCACAGGGAATAAGCAGAATGCGTTCTCATCAGAAGGAATGAGGGAAAGAAGACTAGCATTTCCTACTTAATAAGTGTGTTGTGTATTATATTAGGCTATACACACACAATGATATATTCTTATATGTGTATATACATCTGCATATATGAGCATATATGCATATTTACAAAAGTATCATAAAAATCTTTAAAAGAAGGAATTAATATCTCTCTTTTTTTACAATTGCTAAAGTTGAGGTACAGATTATTTTTATACAAGTTAAATGGTAGGAAGTTATGAATCCCAGCTGATATGGGTCAGGCTGACTCTAAAATACACTGCAGCTCAAAAAACAGGCAGAACATGGCAATTCCCAGTAATAAAATAAAATTCCAATTTGAAGTAAAAGCAAGGTGTGCAAATAATGAAAAATCATGAGAACTGAACTCAGAAAGCCCTGCCTGGAATACTATCTCTACCACCAACACTTGGGCAAATTATTCTATACGCCTTAGTTTTCACTTAGCACAATAACCGCCCAACAAATTAGCATCACAAATTAAGTATGGTACCATTGTTAACATGCCTGACTCTGTAGCTGGTACAGTGGGGTTCCTGGAGCAGAATCTGCAGCCACTAGGCATTCAGTAAATAATGAATTATCATTAGTTGAATGATAATGACGTAGACATGAGAAACGCCATAAGAACCATCACCTTTTTTCAAACTGCGGCCAATGGTCAGGTTATTCTTCAGAATTTCTGATTGCTCCGCCACCCTCAGAAATCATGCTACCTATGCCTTTGGGGTCGTAAATCCAAAGAGAAAAATACAAAGGCGCTGGCAGTGGAGGTAAAAGCGCAGCCTGGGGTGGGTGGGTGATCCAGAGTAGAAAACAGACATGTCCTTGTTCTGCAAATCAGTCTCCTCTGCTCTGCATCCCCTCAGGTAGCTCCCCCATGGCCACAGTTTCTCTCAGAGGAAGAACCCAGAGAGCAAATCCAGAGGGAGCAAAGGGGTTGGAGGGCAGACTGAGGCTTGGCCCTCAGCCAGAAAGGAGAGTTCTTAGGGCATTTCCTCCCCAATTTTTTTTTTTTTTTTTGCCTTTTCTAGGGCCGCACCCACGGCATATGGAGGGTCCCAGGCTAGGGGTCTAACAGGAGCTACAGCTGCCGGCCTTCACCACAGCCACAGCAATGCGGGATCCAAGCCGCAACTGCAACCTACACCACAGCTCATGGCAATGCCGGATCCTTAACCCACTGAGCAAGGCCAGGGATCGAACCCGCAACCACATGGTTCCTAGTCGGATTTGTTAACCACTGAGCCACGACGGGAACTCCCCTCCCCATTTTTTTTCTGGAACATTTTTCCTCTTCTTTCTCCTCTAAGAGCTCTTTCGTCTCTGGAATCTATTATGGTTATTCCCTGCTTCTCCTTTTGGAAGGACAGTCTTTTGCCTTTCATGGGGAACCGCTTTCTCCTTAAGCCTTAGCCTTACATCGTCACTCCAACCTCCCATCCTGGGACTCCCGTACAACACACACACACACACACACACACACACACACACACACACGCCTCCCCCTCAGTCCTGCAGTGGGGCATCAGAGAACCCCAGTCCCCAGAACCGCATGCCACAGGCATGCCACACACATGCTGCTCTTCCTCTTCCTTGTTTTAAGGTGAGGGCACAAAGCCTCTCAGGCTGATCATTCAAGAACTTCAACGGAGAGTATTTTAGAGAGAGAATCATCGCTGCGATAGTCCGTACAAGGGGTACCAAGGACAAAAGGTCCATCACCTGGACTGAGGCAGTTTCCGGGATGAAGGGTGGGAGTGGGGAAAGGTAAGCGGTGGGGACTTGCTGCTGGCTTATTCCCAGGTGTGAATTGCCTGCTTTGCCCTACAGCATTTTATGGTGTTAGGAAGCTTCTCTCTGGAGTTCCCGCCGTGACGCAGTGGTTAACGAATCAGACTAGGAACCATGAGGTTGCGGGTTCGATCCCTGCCCTTGCTTAGTGGGTTAACGATCCGGTGTTGCCGTGAGCTGTGGTGTGGGTTGCAGACGCGGCTCGGATCCCGCGTTGCTGTGGCTGTGGCGTCGGCTGGCAGCTACAGCTCCTGTTAGACCCCTAGCGTGGGAATCTCCACATGCCACGGGTGCGACCCTAAAATGACAAAAGGAAAAAAAAATAAAGGGAAACTTCTCTGGCAAATTCCTGTGGGACTGCAAATGGTATGAGTGCATCTAAGAGAAACTATAACGCTGACTCAAACAGGGGCTTCTGAAGAGGCTCTGGAAGCCCTTTAGTCTATCACGTGACATCTCTCGTAGGCAAACTCTGGGACAAGAGGCGGAGCTTAGAGGAGATGAGAAAATTCCTGCGCCAAGCGGCTGTCACTGATTAGGTGGCTTTGGCATATTTAATTAAAACATTTTAAATTAAAGTATAGCTAATTTACAATGTTCTGTCAATTGACGTATTTAATTTTAAAAGGGGGTACCCACTGGTCCCCTTAATGCAGTAAGTGGAAACGGAGAAAACATGCTTCAGTGAGCATCTCTCTCCTGCTCAGCCCAATGGAATGTGTCATGACTAAAGACACGCTTACCTACCAGGCTGCCCACTTCAAATGTAAACCAGCACTGCCCCACCCACTTGGCCCAGACCTGCTGTGTCTCACTCATGGTGTTGGGTTAGAGGCCACCATCCGCCCACTCGCACCGCTGCTCTCACACAAATCCTCTCCAACAGCCCCTCACACACTAGTCACTTACACTCACTTGCTTTCACCCACCATCACTCACTTCCTCCCATCCCACGAGGCCAGAAGCTGACCAGCACCCACCATCAAGGGAGACTGCACTCCTGCTTATAGCCCAGCCCTCCTGTCTTTTCACTGCGCACTGACCCACCGCTCCCTGAGCCTTCCCCCTGGGTAAATATGTACCCAGAGCATACTGTCACTCATGTGTGCTGGCTTTTCACCACCCAAATGAACACTCAAGTGTAGAACTATTCCTAAATTCACTCATCCACACAAATCAGACAAGTATCAAAAAAAAAAAAAAAAAGAATCACCCAAAGCAGGGAGACATAGTCCCTTTGCCGAAAAACATCTAACTTCTCTAATAAATTGTAACAAATATTTGTTTTTTTCAGAACTCTAGCCAAAGGGAGCCTTTCCTAACAACAGAAATGACAGCAACGCTCTGGCTTACCCCCGCATCACTGTAAGCAGCAGCGGAGCAGTGGCACTTGAACAGGAGACCATCACAGTACGATGTGTGCGGATTCTAGCAAAGCCACGGCAGCATTTCTGTTCCTTGTCCAAAGGGCTCTTTTCCAGGCATGAAAACTTGCCATAAGCCCAAAACACAGCTATCCAATCCACATGGCTACTCTTGGCATCTTTACCCTCGCATCTGGTTCAGAAATCCACTCTCCTGCTAACTTGCCCCTTTTGAAATGGAACTGTCTTAGGACCACAGAGTCACAGGCAATTCTACTCTTATTTCCCAGAAATGGAAGGCAATTGGCTATGGCAATCGCTCTCCTGAACTGATGTTCCAGAGCTTCTGGAGCCTCTGCTTGTAAGTTCCCCAAAGTAGCCGATCACAACAGGACTTCAGGAATCAAAGAAGATTCCACTTCACTCCTTTGTGCATCTCTCAATGGACAGAAGGGATGCTTAACCCACAGTGCGGGTCCCTGTGAGAAGCTGGGAAAGAGCATTCCCTAGGGACGGTGTGGTTCACTCAGAGTACATGGGGGGAGAGGGGAGAGAAATGACAGCGACAAAAAAGCGGAGCCTAAGACTCAGTCCCTGGGGCTAATGGATACATAGGTAAATGTCGAGTCAGCCTGTTTTTATCTAATTTAAAAGGAATAACCTCACTTATGTCATTTCCCAGGCACCTGTGTGGCCTGGCATCTGTCACAGGGCATTTGGCTCCTCGGTTCTGGTATAATCAACTGAGCAGGTTTTCTTTTCTTACCTCCCCAATGACAAACGGCATACCCTCTCTAGCACATGCCCTCTCTAGCACATGCCAGACCGTCTGCACCGGTGAGCGGGCCTCCCAGTGACAGAAAGGGAGTGGTACGAACGTCCCTGAGAAGTTAAAGCGACGGGGGCCAAGTCCTCCTGAAAGTCTGAGGGAAGGCACTTAATTCAGTGGTGGGATCATTTCCTGGTGAATGTTCACCAACAGGGCCCTGAGCCAAAGGTCACGCTGTCATCAGAAAGCAGGCTGTCGAGGAAACAGGAACGAAGACTCTGCTTTCCTTCCTTCCACCAGCAGATTTCTGAAGGGCTGGAGAGCCCTTGACCTTAGGGCAGCTATATCACCACCCTTCAAAGACCATTCATCCAGTGAAGTTTATTTTGGTCAAGTACTAAACAAACAAACATCTTATCCATAGTCGGGCTTCCAGAACTTCTACGCTGGGAGAGCCCGGGGTTGGGGTGGGAGGCAGCAAACCGGGCTTAAGAGGCAAGATTAAATGATTTGCCTTGAAATTGCTCTCGGTAAGTGCCCAGTGTTTACTTACTTGCTCTTGAACAAATATTGTCTACTGTATACTGGGAGAAGCGCTGCAGAAACAGACGTGAACAAATTAAACTTGGAACTTGGACTCAGGACACTGAAGTCTGCAGAAAAAGTTAGACAAGAAAAAAAAAAAACCACCATAATACTGAGACAATAAAATAAGAAATAATGGCAGCCCCTCAGAGAATGAGTTAGCGCTGTGCAATAGAGAGTAAGTGACCAGGGTAGGCAGGAAAGTTTGCTCCCAGCAAATACCAGTTAGGCTGAGCTCTAAATGGCAAGAGAGAGCTGGCTAAATGCAGAAGGAGGAAGCCTGGTATAACTGAGGAAAAGAAAGGAAGCCTATGGAGATGGAGCCTACAACGGCCAAGGAAAGAGAATTAGAGACAGAAAAAGGTGACAAGTGCTGGATTTCTAAGGTCTTCTTCTGTGTGTGACAGAAGGCCATGGCAGAACCTTGAAATGACATCAGCTGATTTCTTTAAAAAAAAAGAAAAAAATGGTTCTGGCTGCTGTGTGGAGCGGGTGACCAGGAGGATCTTGTAGCGATTCAGGAAAAGGAGGCTGGCACCTTGGACGGGCTGACCAGTGGAAAGCAGAACAGACTGATTTATATGAGGAGAAGGCAGGCCCCAGAGCTTATGTTTGGATGTGGGAGAAAAAGTCATTTAAGCAAGGGGTGAATCTGGCTGCCCATTTACGGAGATATGGAAGACTAAAGAGAGCCATTTGAAAGGGGAGAAAATGTTCTATTTTGGCAATAAGGTACCAAAAATCTTTAGGTACCTTCCAGACACTGACAGGCCATGTACAGTATACGGTTCTGAGCAGTGGTCTGAGTTGAATGAATATTTGACAGTCGCTGCATAAAGAGGATACGTAAAGCCATTGACTAGATGAATCCAGCTAGGAAACCTGTTTACATCAAAACATAATAATAGTAGTAATAATAATAATCATTATTATAACAGAGCCCAAACATGGGCCCTTTGGACAGCCCACATTTAAAGATGGAGAGAAAAAAAACGGAGCTGGCAAAGACTGAGAGGAACTGGCCCACAGGATGGGAGGAAAATCACAAGAGCGTGGCTTTACGAAAACCAAGGATTTTGGAGTTCTCCTTGTATCTCAGCGGTAATGCACCTGACTAGTATCCTCCATGAGGATGTGGGTTCAATTCCAGGCCCTGGTCAGTGGGTTAAAGATCCAGCATTGCCGTGAGCTGGGATGTAGGTCAAAGATGTGGCTCAAATCCCAGATTGCCGTGGCTGTGGTGGAGGCCGGCAGCTGCAACTTAGATCCGACCCCTAGCCTAGGAATTTCCATATGCTGCAGGTGCTGCCCTGAAAAGACAAAAAAAAAAAAAAAAAAAAAAAAAAAAACCACTCACGAAAAGCGCACCAAACCAAGGATTTCAATGAGGAAGCTGTCCTTTGTGTCAAATGCTGCAGAGAAGACAAGATGACAATGGGCTGACCACTATATTTGGCAGCGTGGTGGTTGCTGGTGACTCTGGAGATGCAAGAGCTATTGCATTAATGTGGTATGAATTTAGCCCCAACTGGAATGGAGAGCCTGGGAGGTGAGGAAGGAGACAAAAGTGTGATAGGCAACTCTTTCAAGATGGTTTGCTATTACAGGGAACAGAAAAATGAGGAGGTAGAGGCAGATGTGGATTTTGGGTTTTGTTTTATTTTTAAGATAGGCAATATCAGAATTTAGCTGTGGCTGGCAAAAATGGTATAGAGGAGGGGAAAAAACACAAGGTCTTTGAGAAAGCAAAAAAGGCTGGGATCCAGAGTTTAAGAAATCAGGCGATCTGGATTCAAGCTCTTGCTTTCTCACAGACTGTTCTTTGCAAAGGGTTGGTCTCGAAGAGAATGGGGCTTCATCCATGGAACCTGTCGTGAAGGCAGAAGGCAAGGATGCTGGTGCAGGGAGGCCAGCTAACTTGGTCATATGAAGACGAGGAAGTTCCTGGCAGAACTATTCCTTTTTCTCAATGAATTCGGGGGCAGATTTACCAGCACAGGGCGCTAGTTAGGGAGAAGAGAGATGTCTTGAAGTGAGAAGAGAGAGTGAGAAGTTACTTTGGAGTGGGAGAAGTTAATGTAGCAGGAAATGTAATATAGTAGGTTCTCTGGGCAGAACAAAGTCACAGTTTGAGATCTGTGGCTTTGTCATCATGATTGTGTTTCTCCACCTTGGGGTAGAAATTGGAGTTGTTTGAGTGCTTCGAGGCAGGTAGGAAACAGGCGGTTTAGTCGGAGCACCATGTGGGCACTACTTCAAATCCCTTCACCTGCCCTGCTCTCCGGTCCTGGACGTGGTGACTCTTTGGGCTCAGGCTCCAGACAGCATCATGCAAGCACAGCCTGGGCATATCCTGTCCAGCTCTGGTTTCCTGCCCTGGGGCTTCTCTGCTGCCATAACCTGGTACCTTAGTGAAGGGACTGCTGTGTGCATCCTGGAAGTGGGGGAGGCCATGGGAGCCTATGAATAAGTGCTTTCCCTTTTGCCTTTCAGTACACGGCTCTAAGACATACTTCTCAAGACTCCTTAGAGGATGCTAGCAGGATGAAGGGCCACCTGCCCTCAGCAATGCTCAACCCAATAATGCATCACTGTATCAACTTTCCCTCCTTCCTCATCTCACTCTCCTGGTCCTGAACTCCTGCTCCTTGGAATTGCTTTCAATGCCTCCCCTGCCCCCCATATAAGCCTCTGCCTAAGTCTCCACCTTCAAGGGAACTCAGGGTAGGAGTTCCTATTCTGGCTCAGTGGTAATGAACCAAACTAGCATCCACGAGGACATGGGTTCAGATCCCTGGCCCCCACTCAGTGGGTTAAGGATCTGGCGTTGCTGTAAGCTGTGGTATAGGCCGGCAGCTACAGCTCAGATTTGACTCCTTGCCTGGGAACTTCCACATGCCATGGGTGTGGCCCAAAACACACACACACACACACACACACACACACACACACACGGGAACTCCGGTTAAGATCACTGGAATTAGGAAGCACTACAGAAGTCAGACCTTCAGGATGGGATTGTGGAGCTCACCAAAGACCCCACTTCTGGGGGTACGTGGGGTGGTGGTAACTCCTGGCATGTACTAGCTTCCCAAATGCTAAGTCTCTCCCCCAGGGTGGACAGGGACAAGGTGGAGGTAGGAGGTCTTACACTGGCATGTGTGGTGGCTCTGGTCTTTGAATCTGGGGGCAGTTGGCTAGTGTTGTCAATATATTTTCAAGTCTTGAAAAAAGAAACTTAAAGGGACAAGTCAGCCAATTATCAACTCAAGGCTTTCTGCGAAATCCAGACAGTGTGTAAGGAGACTCCCCCCTCCCAGCCATGGGCAGACTGTCCACAGACCCAGGAACTAACTGTGACCATGACAACACTACAAGAGGAACTAAACGCACAACCTTGGACTATCTCCTGTGTGACGTAGTAGGAAAAGAACGGGACCCTGAGACTCACACAGGGACATTTGAGCGGATGGGGATGGAGGGTTTTCCTGAAACCTCCTGGAACACAAGAGAAGCTTCTCCCTGTTTGCCAGAGGAACGAAACCTGACCTGACTTACTTGGGGACCCTGCAAAAACCTCATCTGAGTCCGGTTCGTTTCTGTATGACCCCGTTCCTCCAAGATAGGTGCCCTGTCCGCCTTCATCCCTCTTGGCCAATAACTGGAGCCTGGTCACGTGCAACCACAGCTGGATAGCACCGTCCCCGGAAAGGCGACAGCCAGCAGGAAAGAGCTCCCCCCCTGAAGGAACGGCAGGAAAGGCCTGGCTGACATGGGTCTGCAGAGAGCAGGGGCACGGGTGAAAGTGGATTCCGTGGGAACCAGGGTGGGTGGAGTCAGAGGATTTGCTGGCAGGGAAGCACTGGCTTCTGAATTGGGGGTCAAGGTCCTGGCAGAGCCTCCTCGGGGCCCTGCTATTAATATGTTCCTGGGTTGGCAGCCCAGGGAATGAGGCAGCGGACAGTGGGCCGGCTCTGGCAAAATCTTGAGTAAAGGGGTCAGAGCCAAGTGGGAATGTCAGACTACAAGTGCCCTACGAGCCCAGGAGCGTCGGTGTAACCCTGCACTGAGATGTGTTTCTGAAGGCTCTTCTAGAAAGTGCAGGCGGGTGAAGGCCAGCCCACTACAGCTCCTTTCACGGGCTTCCCTCCCTCCCTCCCTCCCTCTCTCTCACTTTCCTAGCCCCTAATTTCTGCTCCCCAAGACTGTTTCCCACATAAACTCCCGGTGCAAAAGCTAAGAGGCTGCTTCTGAGGAGCAGACGTTCTAGGAGGGGTCGAGGATCCTGATGCTGCTCCCGGCCCTGTCACTGACTCTAGACACGACCGCGGACACTTCCTGCTACAGCGTCCAGGACGCAGTGGGTCCTCCAGAGACGCCAACGCCCCCCTTCCCTTCTTGTGGGATGGCAGTTAAGGGCAAACAACTCCTTGAGACAGAACAATGACCTCTGCTGCTCTGTGTCAACCCCAAGCCCCCTCGGAACCCACTACCCTCCGTCCCCAGGCCTGACTCGGCCTCTCCTTCCCCAGCACTAGTTTTTTCTCCCTTGTCACCAGCCAGCCTCAGGACAGCTGTGTCCCCCGAAGGGATCGGATCCCCTTCTGGGGAAATCAAACAGCAGATCAGGAATTAGTCACCAGATGGTGTCACTTTGAATAGAAGGAAGAGAGGAAGAGAGAGAGGAGAAGGGAGGAGGGGAGGGGGAGGAGAGCGGGCAGGGGAGCGGGGAGAGAAGGAGCGAGGCAGGAGGGCAGCAGAGCTGTGGTTGAAGGGCTCACGGGTTTGGTGTTCTTTAATCATCACAATGCATTTGCAAGGTGTTCTCCTGTCACCAAGGCGCAGGTTCCCTGTCTTAAACAGCTGATTCCTGAGCTAAAACTGACAGCCAGGAGTTGCAGGGAGTGCCACGAGAGCCAGAGATGGGGCTTGATTAAGAATGAGGGAAAGCAAGCTGACCAGATACACAGATGCTCTTAGTCCTCTGCCTCCTCTGAGCTTGGACTGATTTGGCTACACCTGTGTACGGGAAACCGCATCGACCCGGAAGGCGGGCCATCAGAATATTTTCATCACTGCTTAACAAGTAATGCTCAAGAAGAAGTACAGACGGAGCGACTTCCAGGGAAGAGGACAAGGCTTGTGAAGAGAAGCACCCACTTCACTGGACCCTGAGCTCCTAGAGCCAGGATGAGCAGCCCAGAGCCAGGACCGAGGACCAAGCCAGCTATGTGAAATATAAAATGAACTTAACCCTGACACCCCAGGTCCTGGGACCAGAACTGAGTTTCTCTGCTCTTTCTTTTTTTCTTTTTGGGGCCACACCCGCGGCATATGGAAGTTCCCAGGCTCAGGGAGTTGAATTGGAGCTGCAGCTGCTGGCTTACACCATGGCCACAGCAACACCAGATTCGAGCCATGTCTGCAGCCTACACCATAGCTCGTGGCAACACTGGATCCTTAACCTACTGAGAGAGGCCAGGGATCACACCCGAATTCTCACGGATATTAGTCAGGTTCATTACCACTAAGCCACGACAGGAATGCCCCAGACCTGCATTTCTTGCATGTCTTCAATTGCTTGGCTTTGCTTCTGGAAGGTCCTGAGCATTACACCACTTCCCTCTGCTTCCCTAAGATCTCTGCCCATGAATTTCCACCTAAGAAACATATCATTTCTTTTCATATTGTATCCCTTTCTCGATTTTCCTGCTGAGCTCCTCATAACTCTGCCATTTCAGCATTCTTCTTTGAAACCAGTTCTTTTGTAAATTGTACATTCTTTCTCCACTTTCAGTAATAACTAAGCTTCAAAGACTCATAATACCCTAGAGCTGAAGGGACCAATTTTTAAAAAATTCAAGAAATAATAATATAGCACTTAACCCTAAGCCAGACACGCTATTTAATCCCTTGAAATTATTAACTTAATACTCATAATAACTTTATGATTTAGGTATAGTTTTATCCCTATTTTTTTCAGGTGAGGAAACTGAGGTGCAACAAGCTTAAATAACTTGCTTCCAGTCACACAACTGGAAAGTGGCAGAGCCAGGACCTGAACTAGGAAATCTGGCTCCGCTGTGTACTCTTAACCTTAGGGATAATTTGGAGTTCCCACTGTGGCTCAGCGGCCATGAACCCAACTAGTATACATGAGGACATGGGTTCAACACCTGGTCTCGCTCAGTGCATGAAAGATCCTGCGTTGCCGTGAGCTGTGGTGTAGTTTGCAGACGTGGCTCAGATCTGTTGTGTCTGTGGCTGTGGTACAGGCCAGCAGCTGCAGCTCTGATTCGACCCCTAGCCTGGAAACTTCCCTGTGCTGCAGGTGTGCTCCCTCCCAAAAAAAACCCCTTAAGGATCATTTAACTCATGCCCTTCATTTTACAGAGGAGACTAAGACACAAAAAGCGAAGTGACTGGTGCAAAGATAAGGTGAGCGTGAGCTTGCACACAGGTCATCTGATTTCCAGTTCAGTGTTTTTGCTCCTTGACACCACGGCTGTGAGTCCACATAGAGCCTTCAACTCTAGGCTACGTTTTAACGATGGGTGCCCACGTGTTCTTCAAATGACCTGTGGATGCAGAACACCACGGTGGATCTGCATTTTACCAAGGTTGTGTCAGGCTCCACACCTAGTCCTTTGGGGATTTAGAATTGGGTGGTGCACGTTCCAGGGCTTGCTTCTCCGCTGTGAGACCCCCAACATGTTCCTTCACCTCTCTGGAAAGTCTAGTTGGTACATGGCAGGGTGCCCTGCACAGAGAAAACCTATACATCCTATAATTACAATAATGAGGGTGATGAGTCCTGGTTAATGTACCATGTTTTATCCATGATCTCTGCAGAGTCTGTGAAATGGTGATGAGGATACAGGCTCAGAGGGGCACCGTTTCTCTGAGGGGAGGACCCAGTGCTGGAGACGGCTGTTGGGGGCATGGGGGAGGCTGTGTGGGCAAAAGCCGGAAACGCAAATGGTGTTCCTCTCATTACCAGCTCTGAAAAACAGCGTTGTGGGACAAAATGCAAGGCTCTTAATAATAGAGCAGCTGGGGGCCATGGGACCCCCTTGCCCCCGACCTGGGGCGTGTGCCTTCATGGCTCTTTCCCATCTGCCCTTCCTGCAGCAGGCAAACCTCGGGTAGCATGGATTGCATCTGGTATCGCCTCAGTCTTCTCAGACACCTCAGTCACTGGAGACTGGGAACCTTTCAAGGGCAGGAGCCCTCACCTTTTATCTCTGTATCTACAAAGCAGCCTTATTCACCCACCATTTCCCTTGGGAAATGGTGGGTGAATAAGGATGAATGGATGCTCTCTTGAATTCCTTGAATTGCAAGCATTTTGCTTTCACCCAGCAGCTCAGGACTCAGAGTGTTCTTTGAGTAGCCTTCCCCAGATTGTGAGTCGGGCAGGACTAACATCGAAGTGTGGGGGTCGGTGCCACTTCCAGGAGAAGGAAGGGGCAGAGGCAGTGAAGACTAGAACTTTGGTAGGTCCAGTTTCTGAGAATCACTGTCTGACAGTTCTCCAGTATTTCTTCACGCAGCCATCCTGGGTGCCCATAACTCCCTAAGCATCAGAATGCTCTCCCATACATATTAAAAAACCAAAGCTAAATCAAATTTCTAAAAAACTCAATTTAACACCATGTTTTGTGGGTACTTTAATCCTTAGGGGGTACCCTGAGAGTTGTAGTTTTCAGCTTCGAAGACAATCTTAAGAAAGGAAGCTGGGATAAAGACCCAGAGAGGGGATGTGCCAATTCATATATTCTTTGTGTATACTTCAATACTGAAAATATTGAGTATTTCTTAAGGACAGGAAGGAAGTATAAACTAGGCAGACTTTCTACAGCACCTAGCACTGGCTACGCACAGAGACTGTGCTCCATAAAATTAGGATATGTGGATAGATTGTGGATGGATGGATAGACAAATGGACAGAATAAAATTTTCTACGGATGCTGTTATCAACAGTTAGCTGTACTTAGTGTAACTCTGGTCCAAATGTCCTAATAACCTACCATGTTCTTGATCATCAATTTTCTCTGGACTTTTTGCGCTGAACTGTCCAAGTCTACTTATTTTTTCTTCTTTATCAATTATTCAAATGAAAATTTGTCTCCCTCATCATTCAATAGGAAAACCCTCTACATACACAAGCGTCTTCTCACACAAATTAAACAACATAATAAATGGTGTTTTCACTTATAGTATTGTGTCTCCTGGCTGTTCAGGTCATTGTAACCCATGTCCAAACTCAGTCTCAGAGAACTTTACTCCTCCCATTCCTCCCATTTTTGTGTAGTTCCCTGTCTGCCCCAGATTTTGAACAATGAAGATTTCCAAGGCGGGATAATTCTCAGAGTTAGAAATAGCCGACTTTTTGAGCGATAGTCTTAGAGGAGAAGGAAAGAAGGAGCATCACAGGGTAAGCTTGGGGAAGCTGCAGAGAGCTTGGCGCCAAGCGAATGATCAAAAAGGAGAAAAAAAAAACCATGGGGGATGTACAACAGAAATCTGTAGAAAAGACTCTTTCCCACATCTTTCGCTCACTCCCAAACTTTCAGAAAAGAAAAAGGTGAAGAGATAGAGAACGGGTTTGGGGAAAGGAATCCTCTGTTCTGTGACAGGATTCATTTTGTTGCTGAAGGGAGATAACCTACAAGAGAAGAGAGAGACAGAAAGAAGCCAGGAGTAGGGTGGGCGAGACAAAGAGGAAGACATATGGGGAGGGGGTGGAGGAGAAGGGTGAGGAGGAGAGAACGCGGAATGCAGCGGGAACACTGTTGGAAACAGAAGAACCGCCCCCAGAGGAAAATGCCAGCATCTCTGGGCAAAACTCTAAATTGTCAGCACATGCATCTTTGCTCTCAGAAATACACACATTTTTTTTCCATTTCAAAACTCTTCCCCATTCCGACATCAATAGAACACTTCAAACCGTGAGCCTAAGATAATTTCATTCCCGCCGCCGTGTAGCATTTCCAGGCCTGTCCTCAGCATTCTTCATAAAATGTGCCATCATCATTCTTTAGACAAATCAATGCTGGGAGCCCAGGGCAGGGAAGATTCTGGAGCAAGTACCTGTCTGGGTTTCATATAGATTTATGTGTTGCAAAACTAGAGTGGAAGAAATCCGTCCCTCTTGGAAAAAAAATACAGTGAAGAAAAGAAAACGCAAGCTTTAATGCTTATATTTTCTAAATACAGTTTTCCATTCAATTCTCAGTTGTTAACGTCAATAGGGCACAGACAATCCAATAAAACAAGCAGAATAAGATATGATAACAAAACGAATGACTGTTTTTTGAACACTTCTATCAGGTTCTCTGTATGCACTTTGTGTACATTCTCATTTAACCACTATGAAGACAAGAGGGAGCCTTTCGGGCTACCCATGTTTTTACAGATGAGGAAGTAAGCTCAGAGAGGTTACATAAGTTGGCCAAGGCAGTTCAGCTGACACATCTGGGGCCAGGCTGTTGGGAGACCCTTCTGACTTCTGATATTGTATTAAGGGCCCAAATTTTATTTTACCAACCTGAGTATTAAGCTCCTTCCCCACAAATATTTTCCTACACCTCGCAATGGAGACAAAATGACTGAATCCCTCCCTTCCCTTTAATTCTTGCCCTATGCTATTTGGAAAACAATAAAATGAGCTCAGAATTCTTCTACTCTGCTATCTTGGCCTCTCAGATTGCCCTTTATCAGAAATTAGGCAACTCATATATCCAGATAAAACTTTTCTTGAAAAAGATACACATACCCATTTGTTCACTGCGGCACTATTCACAATAGCCAAGACATGGAAACAACCTAAAAGTCCACCAACAGAAGAATGGATTAAGATGTGGTGTATATCGACAATGGAGTACTGCTCAGCCATAACAAAGAACAAAATAATGACATTTGCAGCAACGTGGATGGAACTAAAGATTCTCATATTAAGTGAAGTAAGTTAGAAAGAGAAAGACAAATATGATATGATATCACTTACATCTGGAATCTAATATATGGCACAAATGAACCTTTCCAAAGAAAAGAAACCATGGATTTGGAGAACAGATTTGTGATTGCCAAGGGAGAGGAGGAGGGAATGGGATGGATTAGAAGTTTGGGGTTAATAGATGCAAACCTTGGCATTTGGAATGGATAAGCAATGAGATCCTGCTGTATAGCACAGGGAAGTATATCTAACACTTGTGACGAAACATGATGGAAGATAATGTGAGAAAAAGAATATGTGTGTGTGTGTGTGTGTGTGTGTGTGTGTGTGTGTGTGTGTGTATCTGAGTTCCTTTGCTATATAGCTGAAATTGACAGCATACTCTAAATCAATTATAATGAAAAAACAAAAACCATATATATATATATATATATATATATATATAACAGAAATTAGGCAACTAACCTGAATAATCAAAAAAACTATATTCAATCCCTGACTAACAGTAGTTAATGGTATAAAAGAGGAAATAAAAGCTGTGTATGGAGCATTCCTTCTGGCTTCACTAATCTGCTCCCTGCAGAGCTGACTCCGCGGCCTCCCTCCCCATTGTCTCTCCATAGGCCAGCAACCTTTGCTGAATATTCTGCCTCCTCTTCCCTTCAGCCATACTGGGTGTTCAAGGCTCACTCTGTTATTCTCCACATTCTCTTCTCCCGAGACAGTGGGTCCTTCTCAGCTGGCCAGTGACAGCTGTATCAACACCAAAGAATTTCAAGTCTGTAACCTCACATTCTAGGCTCTATTAGCTGCAGGCATGGCAAGATACCCTCACTGATACATCCAGCTGTCAGCTCAGAACTTAACACGCTTTCCGTGAGAAACAGGTTTCTTCTTCAACTTTCCCATTTCCACTGATTCATCACCATCCTTTCGGTCTCAAAACCTAAAAGTCAGCTTTGACTATTTTATCCCCTGCATTATCTCTGTGGAAAAACATTACCAGATCCTAAAGAAGCATTCTTTAAAATTCTCTTGTGATCCCTGAGGCCACCAAAGTCCTGGCTCTTGGGACCTCGCATTTGGAGAAGGTCTGACTTGTTTCCCACCTTGCGTCACTGCTCTTCCCCCATTCTTTCACTTAGTGGTATGGGATTAATCTTTTCAACGTAACTGTTTCATCAGGTCTTTCCAACAGTGACCTCCCAGGATAAAGTTAAGTGACATTAATCTAGCTTTTGGGGTTTTCCATAACCTACTGGTTAGCAGCCCAAAGCAGGGATTCAAACACTAATGTTTCATAGAGAAAAGATCCTAAAGCAGCTATATATCTCAATGGTGTCTATTTCAACTCCTTTATAGAAACAGAACATGTTAGCTAAGAGTTGATGTAATTCTCCCTTTTTTTGATGCATGCTCTTTATCTTACTATTTTTATGAGATCTGAACAGACTAAATGACTTGATTAAGGTCACACAATTAGATGCCAACTCCCAATATGGTACCTTTCCAAAAAATAAATAAATAAATAAAACAACTCTGTCCCATAGTAACCTCATTAACCTCATGCTTATTTCCCGTTACTTATATGTAATTCTGTAATTTCATTCAGATGAAGTTGGTCCAAATACAACCCTCACATGAACACTCGGTGTCAAGTGCAAATCTTGTTCATGCTACCATTCTCACTTGGAGAAACATCATCTTCCCTTGAACCTCTACATTTTACATTCTTTGAAGTCTAAGTTCCACTGCTTCCAATTCCTCTGCAATGTTTCAAGGCTACAACTTCAGCCTATGTGTGATAACGTTCCTTGCCTATAGTGTATAAACTGTAGTTAGCACCCATTTGAGGAACTTAATCATGGTCCGTCTTTCACTTTTACTCAACAGTTTGGTGTATGAAACCTTTGCTTCTTCAACTAAACTCCAGTTCTGAAGAGAAGCAGCACATGCCTTTTTTGTTGTGTTGTCTTTCACACCAACTATATCTCTGTGCACAGAGTAGATACTGCACCACTTGTTGAAAACATAAAGAATCTAAGAATAGAACTTGGAACAAAGTCTTAAATAGATAATCCAGAGGCCCAGAGGAAATCAAGACCACAGATAATACAAGGCTTAATTTTACAATTAGCTTAAGTTAATTAACTCATTTTCAAATATTTAATAAGTGCCTGCTCTGAGTCAGTTAAAGTGCCAAGCATTAAAATGCAGTGGTGAGTGGGACAGACACATTGTTGCCAGCATGGAGCTAATAGTCTATCAGAGAAAGACACAAATATTAAATAATCATATACATAGATGTGTGTATGTAATTTAACTAGGACTATAGGAAAAATGGGAAAAAGCTGACAGATGACATCTATTTTGCTATAGAACCAATAAAATTAGAAAATTGATTAGATGAAGCATTTGAGGGAGAAGAAAGAATCAAAGACGACTTGAAAATTTCTGACACATGCAACTGGAAAGATAACCATGCCACTCTTTTGAGATGATGGAAAGTACTGGAGGGCAAGGCTGAAGGGACTGTATCATGAAAATCCAACCTTGGGCATGCTGAACAGTTTCATACGTAGAACCCTATCAAATAAGAAAAGCTGACAGTAAGCAGGTTGAGGCTCATGTCCTGACCTTTAACCCTG
Source organism: Catagonus wagneri (assembly GCA_004024745.2). Lineage (NCBI taxonomy): Eukaryota > Metazoa > Chordata > Mammalia > Artiodactyla > Tayassuidae > Catagonus > Catagonus wagneri. The sequence continues at coordinate 8,117,684 of PVHT021183648.1, forward strand.
TTCACCTTCAGACGGAGTTTCTTCCTCCACCCAAAATTGGGCCTGGGAAGAGGAAAGCAGAACCAAGGAGCTCAGATAGCCCAGAACTGGGTAAGCAGACGGTGGATAAACTGCAGGTTAGTGTTTGCTGAGGCTGGAAGAATATAAAATAAATCTTTTCAATCCAAGAAAATCAAATCTGGCCCATTTACTTTTCTTTATCAAGTGAATCAAAAGCTTAGCTGAACAGAAAAGTAAAACTAATCTGAAAAAGGACTGCTCCTGGCGTGTCTACTCATGCAAAAGGCAGGCTTCTCACAAGGGCTCTGTCTCTTCATTCCCCTTCTGGCGCAAGGTCAGCTGCTGTAGAAATGAGGCCAAGGTTCTGGATTCAAAACCTACTCAAGCTTTGATCACAGGGTTGGAAGGAAACAGGGAAGTTCAATACCTCAAAAAAATCAAAGAATCAAAGAACCTTAGAATCAGAAGGAACACAGAGCTCATCTTTTCCAAATTCTTTCCAGGCAAGTATCCCCCCTGGGACATTATTTTACAGGTTAAGAAAACAAAGCCTGAAAAGGTAAAATGACTGGTAACACAGCTAATGAGTAACAAAGCTGGGAACAGAAGCATGCTCTCAGCACTGTAGAGACCGTGAGACTGGATGGTAAAGAGAGGGGCAGGCCTAGAAAAAAGAAAGTCCCTTTTGGAAAGTAATTCAAGATCATATTTTGAGAGCAGAAATTTGCTATCCAGAGAGGATGATGGCCATTCTAACCTGGCTAAAAGAAGTTGTCATAAGTCCTTCATTACTTAAGCAAAATGATCCAAATGATATTCGAAAAATAGAAACCTGGTAGTGAGTAAGATGATTTTTGTGATATTAAAGAAAAGGGACATAGAACAACTTGTTATGGAAATCTGGGCACAAGCTAATGAGGACAATGGCTATGGAAGTAGAGAGGAAAGAATGACTTAACTCAGGGGCACCAGGCAAGTTATGGAGTCTGCCTGACTATTATATAAAAGGAGTGAAGGGCGGTAAGAAATCATTTCCAAGGCCATGTTACTGATTATAAGGCGAAAGGCCACGTGAGCACTCTGCACATAAAGCAAATGTTGAAAACTAGTCCAGAGCCTCCATTTTACTGCCAATGAATCAGAAAAATCACTGTCACCCACAAAGGATAGCATATTTAAAATTTTTTTAAAGAATAATCACTTTTTCACTCCATATGCATGAGCCTCACCTTTCATCTGTATTGATTCATTCACATTTTCATTTAACAACAACAAAAAAAACCCGTGTGAGTCTTCTTTGCATTGAGTTCTGAGGTGGCTATGAAAAATGAATGAGACAGTTGCAGCCTCAGACGCTCCCAGATCTACTTTTAATTTGAACCACGTGTACGTCTAAGTGTTATAATAGCGGTATGAGCACAGGCTATGGGAACACGAACAGAAGGATGACTCGTTCTGCCTGGAACTGTTAGAGAAGGCTTCGTGGAGGAGGTGATGCTTGCCTTAGCTCTTAAGGGACAGTGGAGTATTCAAAGGGGAAGTAAAAGAGGAATGTTAGACAGAAAAGCCCACATGGATGTATGAAGGAGTAAAAAACGGTCCTATTTCGAGAATGGCTAGTCATATCATTGAATGGCACTGGATCACAGGCAGTGTATGTTGGGGCCAGGCGGGGGGGATGGAAGAGGGAGGCAGTTAGATAACACAAGCCTAGTCATAAAAGTTAGGCGCAGATATTCAAGGTCTTTAACAGGTTGTTGAGAAATATAAATTACATCCAGTGGATAAAAGGGAGCCACCAGGTATTTGTGGAAAAATCAGATTTCTGCTCTCCTTATCCAATTTTCCATTATTTGCAGAATACTGAATGAAATCTTATTTATTTATTTTATTTACTTATCTTTTTAGGGCCACACCTGTGGCATATGGAAGTTCTCAAACTAGGGGTTGAATCAGAGGTGCAGCTACCAGCCTGCCACTGAGCCACAATGGGAACTCCCTGAATGAAACCTTATTTAATTCAGTAAATCCTGGGTGGCAACTTCTTCCTCATCCCCAGCTTGATTGGGGAAAGACCCCTTTAGCCACTTTGAGGTCTTTAATAGCAATGTCTCGATCCAGACAAGCACAGAGGTGAAGGTGACCGGTTTTCCATCATCCAAGGCAGCCACCAGACATCCACTTTCTGGAAGAGGCTTGCTGGAGCCGTTGTCATTCTGATCAGGCCTCTGTTCTTTCTTCTTTGCAAAGGAAAGCAGAATATATTTGAGGAATTTTGAGCACATACCCCTGATCTGAATTCCCAAAAGCCGGATTTTCATTTCCTCACCAAGGCATGAAGCTGCGGTGACAAAAAGACTGCTCTCTTGTCATGACGCTGCTCCTCCTTCAGCAATAGCCCGACTCCATTAGGATGGACCAACACAGCCCGGACCAAAGGCATGTTCTGTGTTCTCTGTGATCAGGCTCTCATGCCCCCACCTTATTTATTTCTGAAATGTCTCTTCCCCCCTCAGATATATCCTGTTCCTTCTTTACTTCTCCTGTCAATTTCTTTTTTTTATAGACATATTCCCCTGCTGCTTACTAATAGCCAGAGCGACTGATTCGACAGCTGGTACAACCAAATGTGGAGAAGTCGGATGCTTTCTCAGTGCTCAGAAGGAATGGAAGAGATAGGCATATTTTGGGGGGGGGGCGGGGGGAAGCTTACAATCTGAAGCACGTGTCATTGCCAGGGCTGACAGACTTAGCATGTGCATCCTTTTCACGGGACCCAAAAGATTTCGAAGGCTGGATCAAATGCTGTACTTGCCTTCTTTTCCCACTTTCTAATTCTACCTTTGCGGTCGAAAAAGAAACACATCTCAGTTTTCCTGACACCGAGACCCATGAACAACTATTGTCTCTCATAGAAAACAGGAAAAAGACATACCAGGTGACCACTCAACTCAGACGAACCCTCTGCTCCTTCAGGCGAGCACGTGGAACCTCTAGGTCACCCTTTTGACTCAACTTGTAAGACAGCAGGGTGGGCTGCTCTGGGGAGATTAACTATGGTGCCCCTTCTCCTTGCCACTTGGTTCTGAAGACATCAAACAGCCAGGATGAAATGAACCTGACATCATTTCAAGCATGATAAAAACAAGGGCAGAAAGGAAAAGTAAACCCTTATAAAGCACAAGAAACATTAAGAATGGCCATGGGAATAAGGAAGATGTGGTACATATATAAAATGGAATACTAGTCAGCCATAAAAAAGAATGAAATAATACCATTTAAAGCAACATGAATGGACCTAGAGATTATTATACTAAGTCAGTCAGATAGAGAAGGACAAATAATATCACTTATATGTGGAATCTAAAACTATGACACAAATGAACTTATCTACGAAACAGAAATAGACTCGCAAACATAGAGAACAGACTTGTGGTTGCCAAGGTTGGCAAGGTGGAAGAGGGATGGGCTGGGAGTTTGAAATTAACAGATGCGAACTATTTTACACAGAACGGATAAACGACAAGGTCCTATTGCATAGCACTGGGAACTATATTCAATATCCTGTGATAAACCATAATGGGAAAGAATATTAAAAAGAATGTATATATGTATAACTGAATCACTTTGCTATACAGCAGAAATTAACACAACATGGAAAATCGACTATATTTCAATAATTAAAAAAAAAGAAAAGAAAGAATGGCGATAGGCTCTTGGCCACTAAGAGTCCACAACTGTTTGAGGTTCGAAGTCTAGTATAGTAGCTACACTTCCTTTCTTTCAGCCTTCACCTCCAAGGCAGAACCCAAAATTGTCTTCTGCATTCCTGTCCTGAAATCCTGGGGGCGGAGGCGGGGCAGCGGGGAGGAGAACCTCTAAATACTTAAAAGCAAACAGCTAAACACATAATCCTATTTATAGCACCAGTCACTGGTCATATGCAAAAGAACGATTTGACTGCCTGCATGAGACATTTTCAACCCAACCTTGAGAAGCCAGCTCGATATTAGAACATGCCTGGTCAAGCCCAAAAGAGGTATACACATTGCATAGCAATTAATAAATGCTTCTTAGTAGTGATTAGTTCCTCCCTACTACTAGGTTCTTGCTATAGAGAGACCAGTGGGCTTCATTTCAAAGCCTGGATCCGGAGTTTGGGGGAGACCGAGCGTTCTGCATCCATTTCCTCCTGTTCATTCAACAAAGCCCAAGTCTGACGACCTTAAGGACCTGCTGTAAAATGCCATCAGTTCAGCCAGGCACCTTTGTGCAAAACGTGGGAGAGATGGCATGGTGGCTGGAAGATGCGGGTCAAGGCCCATAATCACAGATTCAGTAAGTGTGTCCTGAGATGGTCATGGTTCTCACTCACGAAAGACAAAGAGCTTTAACCACAGGAATGTAGCATTTCTTTCCTTTCTTATAAGAGAAACGTGCCTTTGGGCAAACGTACAGTTTCTTCCACCATGCAGAGTCCTTCCTCAGGCGGACGGCATCACCCTATTCTGAAGAATTATGTTCCTCCTTAGTAAAATCCAAAGCCATGCCTTGGCCTAGCTCTCCTGCTTGCTCACAGCCACCAGAATCACCATAATACCATTAGGACACCACCTGCAAACCCCCAGCAGTACATTCTCGAGCCCAGCTCAATGGGTTCCCCTGAAGGCGAGCTCGCCAGCCTCTGGTGGAAGAGCTGTAAGATCAAGGCAGCCCACCACTTTTTTCTTATCTTACCTCTCACCCCGGGTCTTCCTCAATCTAGACTGTTTTTCCTTTCATTCTCTAACACTTTAGGGAGCAATATCCATTAAATGTAATAACAGTGTAGAAATACAAAGAACAGCATTTTCTAGTGCTAATAACTTTCAGTTTAAAACCACTTGTGTGTTCCACCATTTAGCGAAGCCTCAATTTCTCATCAAGGCCAGCAGACATTGAATTTGAAAGTTCTGTTTCTTTGGGGTTTGTAATCTAAGTACAGGGGAATTGAAATGCCATTAAAAGTCAGATTTGCTTTGATGCTCACGCTGCCAGCTTTACTGACGGAGACTCATTTCTGTGCATTAAATAGACACGTGGAGTGTCAGCAAAGGGACCAAAAACCGTATTAGGAAATCACGACCGCCTTCCAGGTGATCACCACTGTTAAACACACATATGGACGTGTCATGTATGTACCCTTTTCAGAATTTCCTGTAGTTACCTCTTCCAGAATTTAAATTTCATCGCACTAATGGGGATCACAGTTTTTAGACTGGCCATCAGGAGAGAAGCAAAGGAAAGGATTCTCCCATCAGCAAAAAAGCTCAAATTGGTGAAACTAGTATCACTGTCTTTCACTCTCTTCTGATTATCGGGGTCACCGAAATGGCAGCAGAGCTGAGAAGAGTGATTTGCAACCCCGGCTGCCTTTGAGAATGAACTTGGGAGCTTTTAACAGATGTCATTTCCCAGACCCGTACCCTCTCATTTCCACCTAAATCAGAATTTTGCACAGTGGGACCCCAGGATCTGTATATGGTATCTTGAAGCTTCCCAGGGAATCTAACACATTTCAGGACAGAGAAACCCTGACCTAGGGAACTCTAGACGCAGGGAATTGAAGGCAGCATGGGAGTAAGTCAGCATCAGGTGATGCATTTTAGAAGCCTCCTTTATCTGGAAAAGGAAATTGTTAATTTCCGGTGATCACAGTAGACATATTTTATGGGAATTGCTTCCTTCTCTTTACTACCTCCCCCCCGCCCCCACCCACTGCAACGCTGCCCTGCTCTCTAAATGCTTGTGGAATGCAGGGCTCATTTCCCCAGCAAAACCCAAGCTTCTGGACTGTTCCCCAGTTTTGAGCACGCAGAGCACACGGCAGGTAGGTACCGACTGGTTTGGTTCCTCCTGACTGCTGAAAGGGTCTGTAAAAAGACGATCATATGAAGACGGGTTGGGAACACACCGATGTTCAACTTGGCTAGTGGGGGTTAATTCTGGAATCGGGCTGAAGGTTCCTGCTCAGGAAAGGAAGCACTTCCCTAAGGATGGAGCCGCTAGAGGCCGCTCTGAGCCAGAGCCTTGGTGAACCGTGGCAAGAAGGAAAATCACATCGAAGGGAAAGGAAGGCAGCTGAGTAGACCGGGAGTCATGGCAACACCGGGGTTCCTATTTTTAAACTTGGTGGCCAGTGAGCACACAAAGTGCGTGTGCACGTGTGGGGGAGGGCGTTCTGATCTCTTTCCAAAGAAGATTCTTTCATGAGGTTTTGAGTTTGCAGGTGGCTAGTAATCTGTGACAATGAGATCAAAGGATTCAGCTAGAATCAGAGGCAGTAGAATGGGTCTTTTCTCCTCAACGCCTGTATCTTGTTCACTATCAGAAGAGATCCTCATGGTCCTGTGTCAGAAGTATCAGGACATTCTTCTCTCTCTCTTTTTTTTTTTTGGCTGCACTTGCGGCGTGTGGAAGTTCCCAAGCCGGGGATCGATTGAATCCATGCCACAGCAGTGACAACACCAGATCCTTAACCTGCTAGGTCACCAGGGACATTCTCGGTAGTTTTAACAAACATTCTGAAATTCTGATCTTGGTTTCCTAGACTCAATCTGCTAGCCTCTTAAGCAGTTCACTTTATGTTACAACAAAAGTAAGTCCAAACCAGCCCATCGAAAGAACTTTCTGTGGATGCCCCTCTCCTTGTGAGGCCAATCAAATGGATGGTGTGTGTGGTCTGTATAGTTGGCACCCAGCACAAGGTTCAGAATATAAAAGGGAGTCAAAAAACCTACTGAAGGAGTTCCCGTCGTGGCTCAGTGGTTAATGAATCCAACTAAGAACCATGAGGTTGGGGGTTCGATCCCTGGCCTTGTTCAGTGGGTTAAGGATCCGGCGTTGCCGTGAGCTGTGGTGAAGGTTGCAGACGCGGCTCGGATCCCACGTCGCTGTGGCTGTAGCAAAGGCCGGCAGCTACAGCTCCTGTTAGACCCCTAGTCTGGGAACCTCCATATGCCACGGGTGCGGCCCTAGATAAGGCAGAAAGACAAAAAAAAAAAAAAAAAAACCCAAAAACCTACTGAATGTGTCCCTGAGTCAACGGTCAGTGAATGTAATATTGGCGAGTAAAGAGAAGCAGCCTTTCCCATGCCGTGTTCCTTTGCACTCCCTATAGCATTGCTCTTACTTTTCTCAAATCTCTGGCCAAGCATTAGCCTTAAACAAATCCAAATTTATCTGACCTGTCAAAAATGAATAGTGGCTTTGGAAGACATTTGTAAATCATGACAGAGGCCAAGGTCTTGTTTTGTTTTATTACATGCCCCTGACAGTGTTTTCCATGGGTCCATGACCTCCAGGAGTCTCAGTGCATCTGAGAACAGGAAGTCTGCTCTCACTTTAGTTCAAAGGACTTTCAGGTCCGCCAAGACTACAAGTTGTTGCTGTTTTACACGTGAGCTAAAGGGCTTTGGAATACACGGGAAGAAAGGGAAAAAAAGTTATCATTTCTAATTGAAAAGGAAGGCATGAGAAAGACCACAGAGATGGTAAGTAGAGATGTGACACGTTTCAGGATGGAGAGAAAAAAACATAGGCTGGGCTGGGATGTCCCTAACATGTGTGCATGGGACTCTGTTCCCAGGCTGTTTCTGGATTTATCATGGCTTCAGGACAAGAATTCAGCAGAGCAGCCAGGAAAGGCAGCTCTTTATTATAAAGCCACCCTGTCCCGCAGGTAAATGATGTGTTCATCTGCATCAGCATCGTGCCTGATTGATGCAGCCTCCTCAGCCACAGAAGGATGGACAAGTGGCGCAAAGTGCACCTGGAATCCATAAAGGCAGGGGCTTGAAACCCAGCTTTATCTGTATGTAGAGTAGGCAAGTGACTTCACTTTTCTGGACCTCAGTTTCTCTCTTCAAAAAGTGGAAGTAATAATACCTCTATACAGTACTCTGAAGATTAAATAAGGCTAGATAAAACACTTGGCACATAGTAGACACTCAATAACCTTTTTTTAAAGTAGGTTTTCTAAATTGCTGAAGCTTAGTGTTTTTAAGTATCAAGCCTTTTCTTGATTATAGGAAGCATTTTTAAATGGAAAATTTCAGGAAAGTCTTACAGAGTTTTCTGACTTCTTAAACCAAAGATAATCAATATAATTTAGGCACTTATTGATGACCTAACAATGACTATGCTATTTTGCTCTACAGGGCTGCTTTAGAGGGGGTATAAGCTTTCTGGGGAATATAACGCAGTTTCCCCCAAACGATCTTAGACAAATGTTCTTTTCCAGGTCTTCGGCTAGGCTTTTCTAATATTTTCTGCACCTTACCATTCTGTTTCTTTCTTTCTTTTAGCCACACCCTAGGCATATGGAAGTTCCTAGGCCAGGAACTGAATCTGAGTATCAGCTGTAACCTAAGCCATAACGGTGGCAATGCTAGTTCCTTAACCCACTGTGTCACAGTGGGAACTCCTCTGTTTGTTTCTAACGCTGTCAGCTGGCCTACCTGATTCCCATCAGGTTTGTTGTTGCTAAGCTGTTTGTCATCTGGGAAATCAGAAAAGCAAGAATCTCCAGATACTCCTGGTCACCTACCAAATATATGGCCTTGACTTTCTCTCTCTAATTAAGGGAACTCTGATTTTTCACTGGGCATATTACTGCCCACGTCAAAAACTAAATTAAACTAAACTGGAATGTGCCAGCTTCCCTTGCAGCTATCCGTGACCACTGATTGATTTCTGACCAGTGGGCTCTAGGCAAAGCATGGGACTTGCGGATAATCTCTTTGAAAGGCAAAGAGCTCGCTCTCTTCCCTTTCTCATTTTTTCTGCTGCTTGAAACCGGAGTTACACAGGCATCCTGGGCATGGGGATGGGGGCCACGCCCTATTATCAAAAAAGGGGAAAGCTAGTAGGAGTCTGGGTCCTGATGATCAGGCAGCTACCACACCAGCTCTGGGCAAACCACCCAAATGTGCTTAAGTGTCTTTTTAAAACTGGGTTACTGATACTTTACCCCACATCTAATCCAACTGCCCCACAAGCTTCCTGGAAGCGTGTATAAAATTAGAGTAAATGAACCCCGAGATGTGATAAACCACACTAACTTTAGGGCAGGGATTTTGTGCCAGTGATTTTTAGCTCAAAGCCCTTTTCCACTTTCTTTCTGGTTCTTTGTTATGTTCTAGGCACCTCATCTTGAGGAATATGTACCCTCTCCTCGCCCAGGTGAAAGAGCCAGGTCTGTGTGTGAACACACGTGAGATGTGGTAAGAGAGCAATGAGAACAATGGCTCTGTGTAGCTTGTGGGGTCACTCACCATCTCAAGTCATAGTCTGTAACACACACACACACACACACACACACACACACACCTGGCTTTTTCTCTACATAGTCAAAATGAGAGAAATCTGACGTATCATTAAAATCTACATAATAATGAACTATATTATAATGACATTCTATTGTGCTATTTTAGCCTAAGCAAAAGTTTCTGATAGATATTTGTTCAAGGATAAAAGAAAAAAATAGGTAGGAATGTCTGGAAATGCCATTGAGAAAATTAAAAGAAAGTTTTCTCTGTTGATCTTCACCATCAATCTATGCATTGATTTGGAAAGAGCCCTCACAGGCTTGTTGTAATGATTCGGTGAGGTGATTTACATGAAGATGCCTGGTATGAAAATGGTCTCTCTATCACCATCATTATTAGCCATGATAATGAACAACTTGAAGGTTGTGACCAGCAGATTTCATGTCAAACACTAAATGTGTTTTGACACCTATCTGCATCTGGGTTCCAGATGTGATCTCTTTCAGGGAACAGTGAAAAGGATCCCTTAGGATGAACATGATGTTGTCACTGTGTGGCTTCCATGCTATTTCTGCTACTTTCCTTCAGAAAAAGAAGACATATATGGATTTCTTAAAATGAGACAGACCCACTTACCACTTGTCTAACTCCTTGGCCCAAACAAGATGGTTGCTAACGTTACTTAGCAACATCCTTACAGCCATCGAGACTTAAAAATGAAAAAAAAAAAAAAATGAAATCAGAGTGTATGGAGATACTTCCTTGATATTCATCAGGTCTAATTCCGAGCAGGACATTTTAAAAGATTCCTCCCAACTTCTATCCCACCCTCAACCCTTCTGGTGCAATCCACACATGGTCTCAGTGACAGGAGGAAGTGGGGAGAGTTCACGTGGGAACGTATTTTTATTCAGTTCTTTAAATAATTCTCTACTCCACTCCGCAGATGCCAAGGGGCATACAAAAAGCCTGTGCTGCATGGATGTCTAATACACGAGCACACAGATGTGTGTGTGTGTGCGCGCATGTGCACGGAATTCCACATACAGTCATGTGTGACCCTAGAAAGCTAAAGGCAGGAAAGCCTTTAAAGCTGGTACAGGAAGGCAGGCGAGAAGAGATGGGCAGCAAAAGATCAATGAGCAGAACACCCCTCAGAGAAAGAGCAGGGGAAGAATAGAGGAGGAGAGGTGGGGGCGGCGTGAAGCAGCAATGAATGAGGGAGAGCAACCCTGAGCAGCGAGGGAGGCGGTAGGCAGCCCCCGGCCGGCTGCTCCTGCTGGAAGGCGGACAAGAGGCAACAGATTTCGGCAGCAGGGAGCTCTAATCTGTCAGCAGCCGTTCCTTCATGTGTGACCAGCCAGCCCCGCCTGGGGACTGGTGCCAGTCTGGGTGTCCTCCCCCTCCCCCGGGCCCTCCAGGAAGAGAATGCGCCACTGACGAAACCCTGATGGTCCAGGGAGGGCTCTCCAACCCTGGCTCCTGCTGTCACCCTCCTCCGGGTCTGGCCGTGCGCCCCTGTCTGCAGCTCGGGGTCAGATCCCTCAGCGACTGCTTCTAAAGGTCAGTCATGCTAAACACCCTGCTTCTTCTACGTCCTTATCAGCCACATCAGGGCCTGGAGAATTCTTTCCAGGAGATGACCATCTCTGCATCCACGACAGCTCCATTGGAGAGGAAACAGAGAAAGGCTCAAACCATTATTTATTTAAAATGCGCGAGGTCTTATATAGATGCAAAATCCACAGAACCATTTCTGCTCTTGGGAAGCTCAAGTTCGTTAAGCTGACCTTGGCCGGCTGTGGTCCAGCCCTCACCCAGGCTTCCAGCCCGTGTCTGGAACCATAAATGACAGCACTCTAGCTTTCTGGCAACTCGCCCCCATCCTTCCCGCCACCCAGCCAGCCTTTATCCTCTGGTGGGAAGAGAGAGCAGATGGAGAAACAACTCCCACTCAATTCCTAAATAACACAAGCTTCAACTCCCATTAACTGTGAATTTGCACCCTTGTCTGGGTAAGAACCAAGGGAGTAAGGATTACGGGGACATTGCCAGACCAGGGCAAAGGTTCACAGGGGAGGCCCGGCTGCCTGCTGGCCCCTCCCCCGAGACCACAGCCAAGCCCGCAAGAGGCAGTGTGCTCCAAGCAGAGCCCAGTTCCCTCTGGGCAAATACCTGGGTTCCTCGCCTGCCCCACCCCGACAGACAGATTGCTCTGAGCTTCTGTTCTCACACTTGTCAAAGCCCCGCCCCATCCTACCCTCTATCCTGTGGGAACACATGTCTTGAAAGGGCTGGGTCCGACGAGCACCAAGGCCTTTCCCAACATCGAGGCTTTGATTTTAAGGGCAGCCAAGGTTCCTTCACAGCTTGGTTAACGTGCAGCAGGGTGAGAGGCTGGAATTCCGGTCCCCAAGGCAGACCCAGGCCGACAGATCCTGGCATCACACTGTCAAGTTGGGGGTCCCTGGGCCTCGGGTTTCTTAAGAACATGTAAAACGTGGATAAAAATTCCTGCCTCCATTCATGCTTTAAGGACAAACATTTATTAGGTGCCTACAGTGTACCAGGCACTGTGCTAGAAACACAGAGGTTAAATATATCCTGCTCTGGGGGAGCTTAAATTCAACAGAGAGGAATAAGAAGACCACACGATATTTTAAAATATAACCTATACAGTCGTCAGATAAGTGCCACAGAGAGAAACAAACCAGGAGATGGGGCAAAGGGGTTTGGAGCGGGCGGGAAGCACACGCTGCCCTTAAAAGGGTGATCAGAAAACGTCTCCTGAGATGTCTCCCAGGATCAGGATTTTTGCAAGGATCCTAGCAGATACCTGCAGGATGCTGGGGGTGCAGTACATACTCAGAAAGGCAAGCAGCCCTGGAGTTAATAACTTGGCCAGCCTGGCTGACGCCAGGGTGCCTGTGACCCCCTTCTCAACCCCTACCATCGCCACCAACCCACGTGCTTGGGGAGGCAGTCTGCTCTCCCCCGTGGAATGAGCCTGTCCACGAAGAGCCACTGCTCCGCTCCTGCTTCCTTCCTCTCGAGACCATCCGATTCCTCCCCATGGATCCTGACCACCTGCGTCTTCCTGCCTGGCACAGATGGGTACACACCACCCCGTTCTCCACTCAAAACTGTCCTTAGTGAAACACACTTCTTTTCCCACTCACTCCCCCTCGCTGTCTCCTGTCCTCTCCTCCAAACTGTAAATAGCTTTTTTCTTCTTTTTTTTAAAGGAGGAAGAAAAAGAGTGGGGAGGAAGGGGGAGGGGAATTAAAGAGAAGAAAGTGGGAAACACCAAATATGTCACTGCTAAGTTTAAAGTTTTACGAGACAGCCATGGAGTTAAGCAGTGATTAAGGAAAGGATCACGGGGGGGGGGGGGGGTGTCTCAGCATTCATCAGTTGAGAATGCTTTGTGCAGGTTTGAACTGAAGGGAAAGAAGTAAAACTCTCTTGCTGAAATGACCGTCTGTTTATCTGACATGAGGAATGTAAAAGATTACGGAAAAACAGAAGAGCCTGAATAATCTTCACATCTAGTTATTCCTCCATGAGCAGCTAAGGCTTGCTTTGCCTGAATTACAATCAGCAGTGAATGCATGTATCTTTTAAGAGCGTGATTAGATTTTTCGGTTATTTTCCCAAATTTATATTTCCTTCTCCACCACTGAGCAGATGAAGTCTCTCTATACGCAGGTCGTGTCTCGCTTTACTGAACATTTCATGGGAAAAATGGAGCTTTTCCTAGATTCCAGAAGATTTCTTTAATCAGGGAAAGGGTCGCCATGCCTAACAGTCCACTTATAACTGTGCATTCACGGAAGCTTTGGGCTGGTCCACATGTAAATTCTATTAAGTGAAATCGATTATACATATTTGCCTTATCGTAAACCTGCCTGTGCCTGGCACTTCACGAATATTTAACAACTAAGAGATGGGTAATGACCAAGCAGCTTGTGCCCACAGTTTTCTAAAAAAACTAATTGACTCGATTCCTCGTTTATTTCTCACCTCTCAGCACTTTCCAGGCCGAGAGTCAAGGAGGTGGCCCACGAGAAGAGTTCAACTAATGCAAGAGCCTTGAGGGTAGGGCTTCTGCCCAAGGTTAAAGGCAGATGGTGTTTATCTATTTTATTTTTTTTCCATTTTATTTATTTATTTATTTACTTACTTACTTTTTTGCTTTTATACAGCAGCACCCGCGGCACGTGGAAGTTCCCAGGCTAGGAGACAAATCAGAGCTGCAGCTGCAGCTGTAGCTACACCACAGCCACAGCAATGCAGGATCTGAGCTGCCTCTGCAACTTACACCACAGCACACGGCAACGCCGTATCTTTAATCCACTGAGCGAGACCTGGAATGGAACACGTGTCCTCATGGACACTAGCAGGCTTCGTTTCTGCTGAGCCACAATAGGGACTCCCTATCATAGCTCTTTTACTAAGAACCTAATGAAGCCGCTTTTCCCATCAGCAATCCCCATTTCTCAGAAGCTGGGCCAGGCAAGGATTCTGGCCTTTTGAGGCTGCAACTTCCATGGGGAAGGAGGAATCCGGGGGAGACGAGGTGGGGGGGTTGTGCAAAACAATAGCTGGGTAGGAAACCTGAGGACACCAGGGGGAAATAACCAGGCAAGGTTCCTAAGAGGTTTGCCATGTCAAGATCCTGCCACCTCGAAGAACATCTGCTTTCTCCACACGTCCCCAAAGTGTCTTTGTAGGAAGAGGAGGAGCCCTGGGTCCTCGGGACAGAAAGAAAGCCCAGAGGTGAGTGACAGATGTGCTGTCATCTGAGTGAGAGTCAGACTAGCCAAGGATTGGAGGCACACTGAGAAGGAAACACACTAACCCTTACCTGCTTCCCCAGGGATGTGATAAAGGAGAAACGTAGACACGGGCCTACTAACAGCTAACAATTCTTCTCTACCTTAGGGGGTTAAGGAAGGGTTCAGACAACTGGCCTCGTCACTTGTTAAATACTTAGAGATCATCTGGTACCAAGAGATGTGCAGACCTTTCTTGGGAACTAAGGAGATCCTTCACTTAGAGAACACAGGGCATAAGAAATCCTCCAAAAGTTCCTGGATGGGGCTCTGTACCACATTTACTACTAAGGTATAAATGAATGCTACCAAGTCCCAACAGAAAATTAATTCTTGGTAGGGCTGTCATATTTAGCAAAATATTAATACTGATAATGGTAACAATAATAATATGGGAGCCCTGTTATACTTGAATTTCAGATAAACAACAAGTTATCTTTTAATATCAGTAAGTCCCATGCAATAGTTGGGACAGACGTAATACTAGGGAAAAAAAAATCCATCATTTATGTGAAATTCAAATTTAACTGGTTTTCTGCAGTTTTCTTGCAATCCTGGTAAAAAGCCTTGTCCAGCAGCCTAGAATCTGGAGACAGGCGACAAATCTACAGAGCGCCAAGCTTCCAGGAGTTAAGAGGTGCAGGAATTTGTAAATAATAAGTAAGGAACTTGGATATGTGATAAATAGCATTCATTTGAGAGCAAACAAAAGAGTTCACTTTAAGGATCTTCTGAGAACGCCTATACGTCATTTAAAAAACGTTTCCTTCAATAACTAACAAGTAAATCACGTCAAATATGTGTCTCTCTTTGGGATTCAGGATCATAGACCCTCCTGTCTGGGTTCCCTAAATGGAGACTCATAAACTTCCTGCAAGTGGAAGGAAAGCCACGTCTGGTCAGAAACAAACAAGGCATTTAGCTCCTCTGATGAGACTTCTGAAGACAGAGCACAGGGCCTGTGACTGCTACTGGATTTTCAGAAGGTGAGAGGAAGAGCCGTTTTCTGACTCCGAATTGCGTCCTGGGCTGTGTCACCACCCGCTCCCCATACTGCCTGAGAAGCCTTCCTGGGGCTATTGCTGCTGCTGCCGCCACTGCTGCTGCTGCCGCCACTGCTGCTGCTGCTGGGAGATAAGCACGCCCCCAAAGGAAAAGTCCCTCATAAAATAACCAACCACTTGCAACAATTTTATTTGCAAGGACTTCCCGCCTTGGCGAAATGGTGTGGCAGCTCGCTTTGTTATTTAAAAGAGGGACCCTAGTGAGATCAGAACTCTGGGGGGGCGGGGGGAGGTCTGATTTCAGAGCTGGAGGGGGAGCAGGGGCCCTGACCCAGGGTGCCTAGTGGAGTCCACCCCTGCGCTTGGGTGCCGAGTCCCCTGGTTGATTCTAGAACCCTAGGAAGCTGCATTTGGGAGAGGAGAAGGAAAAGGCAGTGAAGAGTGAGGAATCCAGGTACATGGATGGGGGAGACAAGAAAGAGAAGAGGTCCAGCAGGCAGTTAGATACAGAAGCCTGGAAAAAACCTGGCAACTGGGGCAGAACAGAAGGTCCATAGATTAGGGAATCTCTTAGTGGATGAGTTCTCTGCTAAGTCGGAGACCATTTTTGTTTGTTTGTTTTGTTTTTTTGTTTTTTGTCCTTTTTCTATGGCCACACCCACGGCATGTGGAGGTTCCCAGGCTAGGGGTCTAATCGGAGCTGTAGCCGCTGGCCGACGCCACAGCCACAGCAACGTGGGATCCGAGCCGCGTCTGCAACCTACACCACAGCTCACGGCAATGCCGGATCCCTAACCCACTGAGCAAGGCCAGGGATCGAACCCGCAACCTCATGGTTCCTAGTCAGATTCGTTTCCGCTGAGCCACGACCTAAGTCAGAGATCTTTCACACCGCATACTTAGGGAAGGTAGACTCTCTCTGGTTTACACTGGGATGTCCGAATAATCCATACTCGCCACCCTTGCTCTGCCCTTGAGGAGATGGAGGTGGGCATTTGTGGTCCTCCTGACCATGACTTCCGAGGAAGGCGTGCAGAGGGTTACTCCCTGAGGGGCCACCGGAGACGGTGACAAAGGTTCAAACCAATCATGATTTCAAAGATACAGGGGTGGTTGGAGACCCGGCTTCAGAGATAACATTTACATTCTTCTAACGTGAAGAAGGCAGAATGGGAGAAAATGTCCTCAGATGGCTCCTGACCCAGAGGGGGCGTTCAGATCAAAGCAGGCGGTCCTGATCCAGATTTACGGACCCTGAGGCAAGACCCACTTGATATCCTTGTGTTGTTTGGCAGATGTTTTCGTCTCCTTATTCCTTCCCTGTTAGCTTTGGTTTTAGTGAACAAATTATTTGGGAAGATCATCTAGATAAGATTTGAATTTAACACTGAAGACTGGTAGAGAATGTGAGTGGACAGAACTCAATAAATTGTAAGGCTTCCAAGGGGACCCCTCTTGTCTTGCCCAAGAGGAGCAGGGCAAGGCGGGTCCCTGGGGCAGGACAGGCAGCTCTGAGTCTTGGAGGACGTCACCCGTTCCCTCCAAGTGTCTTCCCGTGCCGCACTAAGGGGTATGGCAGAAAGGACACCGCTATCACAGGACTTGCAAAATAAAGCACATGATTGCGACAGTCTGAAGAGCGACTTTATGGGAACGGCACAGGCTGCAAGAAAGGCCCGTTAGTCCAGGGATCCGCCTTCCAGGAGAAAGATGCTGAGACCAAATCCTGAAGGATGGAGAGAAGGAGGCAGGTGAAGGGACACTTGCATTTCTGTACAGGTGGGCAGGGCCACCTGGGGCGCACACTCAAGGCAGAGGGAAGAGCCGGGAGGGAGGGAATATTGCAACTTCAGAGGACAGAAGTCAGTCTGGCATGGCAGGAACGAACGCAGTGTTGAGGGGAGGGCATGGCGCAAGACAATTTGGGGAAGCCAGGAAAGCTCATGCTGTGGAAGACTCTATAAACCATATTAAGGGAGATGCGACTTTATTACAGGAGCAATGAAAAGCCGCTGAAAGGTATTAAGCAAGAGAGTGATGAAATCACATTTTCATTTTAGATCACTCTGGCTGCAAAGGAGATGGAAAAGAAGCAGATCTGGGAGCCAGAGGATATTCAAGAGGCCCTGCAGCAACGAGGGTAAGAAGAGATGGGCTGGGATACGGCACGGGGATGGAAGTGGGCGAAAGCACTCCAGGGAAATCCACAGCCAAGGTCATGACTGGCTATGAGGGGTCAGGACTATGGAATCAAGGACGGCTTGAGCATTTTTATTTTAGGCAACTGGGTAACAGGATGACCTTTTATAAGCGGTGCTGATTTGCCTAGAAGAGGTTGATGGGAGAGGAGACAGAAGGTCAGCTTTGGATGTGGTCGGTTCTACGGTCCAAGGCCTCCAAAGGAACACATGTAGTCACAGTTAGAGACAGACGTGGTGGCTCAAGGGAGATGTTTCAGCCAGAGATGTCAAATTGGGGGAACTTGCAGCCACTGACTGCATTCTCGGCAGCAGACGAGAAAAGAAGAGGGGTCTGGGAGTTCCCGTTGTGGCTCGGCAGTAATGAACCCAACTATGATCCATGAGGATACTGGTTTGATCCCTGGCCTCACTCAGTGGGTTAAGGATCCAGCGTTGCCTTGAGCTGTGGTATAAGTCGAAGACGTGGCTCGGATCCCGCAAGGCTGTGGCTGTGGTAATAGGCCAGCAGCTACAGCTCTGATTTGACCTCTAGCCTGGGAACTTCCATATGTCACTGGTGCAGCCCTAAAAAAAAGACAGAAAAAAAAAGGGGAGAAGAGGGTCTAGGGTAGACCCCCTAAGAAGCCCCGATACTTAAGAGATGTGTAAAGGAAGACAAGCATGTCTTCTTCTTAGGAAGTCTGAGACAGAATCACCAGCGAGGCAGGAAGAAAACCAAGAGAGTCTGTACCAACCAGTGGAGACAACTAGGGACGGACAGAAAGAGCAGAGAGTTCAAGGTCGGGGAATGTTAGGATTGGCTCACAGAGGCAGCCACAAACTACTTTTCATTTCAGCTCTGAATTAGAAGCTTAGTTGAGAGGCCCAGAGTCCAAGTCACTCCCAAAAGTTAAACTAGGATAAGCAGGTACACATTCAAACTCCACTAAATGTATTTCACCCTCCTGGGGTGCTCTTTCTAATATTTTATTTCTTAAGCAGGATGGTGGTCCCTGAGTCTGTATTAAGTTTTTCTGAATATCCTTCTACATGTCTGACATAGTTCACAATGAATGTGGAATGGGTACCCCAAACACACTGCTGAGTGAGAGACATTCAGGTTATTGAACGACATGTCTGGTCATATTTCCACTTATGTAAATCTATAGCTTTATCTCCACCTAGGTATACACACAGAGGGATATAGCTAGAAAGACGGTCACTAATTATTTCAGCCATAATTGCTTCTGGTTGGTCAGAGTGAAGATCGCTTTTACTTTCTCTGATGAGTTCTGCCATGTCATTTGACTTTTTACAGTGCACATGTGTCGCGGTTTTATACAAGAAACAAAACCACAAAGCACGGCATGGAATTGTCTACCCCACACGGTCACAGGCTGGCCCCCAAGAGGATGTCACAGCTGGATTTTGAGGTGAGGTCCGGGGAGCAGAAGCCCACTCACATTTTCTCATTAATAAGCCAACGAAGTGCAACCAGAACTGCCTCTACAGCAGCACTCTCAGTCTTAAAGGCGGAAAAACGAGAAGCACAGGCAGATTAAAAACCAAGGGGTGGATCCCCGTCATGCACCGGGTACAGACCCGTTTCCCCGCTCAGTAAGGCAGCATTCCGAAGGTGAGTAGGCGGGGCCGCCCTCATTTCTGCCTGTCTTGGCTGTCACAGTGATCAGGTGTGTGGGCATCAGAAAGCCCTGGTTCAAGTTCAAACTGAACCTCTCCCTTTCAGCATGACTTTGGACAATTTACACCGACCAGCCTATTCTCTTCCACGATAAAAAGGAAACAATCTTTAAAGGCTGCCTAATAGGAGTTCCCCTTGTGGCTCAGTCGGGGTGTCTCTATGAGACGGGGGTTCCTCGATCCCTGGCCTTGCTCAGCGGGTTAGGGATCCGGCGTTGATGCAAGTTGTGGCATAGGTCACAGATGTGGCTCGGATCCGGTATGGCTGTGGCTGTGGCGCAGGCTGCAGCTGCAATTCCGATTAGACCCCTGGTCTGGCCTAGGAACTTCCATATGCTATAGGGGTGGCCATAAAAATTTTAAAAATAAATATTTTTTTTTAAAAAAGCTGACTAATAGAGTTGTTGCCTTGAGGGTTACATGAGGTCGAAGGTACAAGACACTTAGGGTAAGACCTAGCACGTGGTAAGGCATCTCATGAGTGGGAGCTGTTTCGTATTTCCTAGAACAAGAGACCAGCAGGCAAGCTTTGAGTCTGGAACACACCATCGCTAAACAATCACCGTCCTAGTGGGCAGTCTTCAGCCTCTGGCACCTTGAACTGCTCCTCCCGTAGTGTCTGAACCTCCAACCGTGTCTCGGAGACCCTCCCCTGACCCTGCCCTCAGCGTGTCCCACGCTTACCTATTTAGCATATTGGATTGGTAGATTCTCTTCTCATGGGTGTTGTAACAACTGCTCTTGGGCTCGGGGATGAAGCTGTGCTCGGACAGCATGTCGGAGGCGGCGGTGGTGATGATGGCAATTCCATCCCGCACTCTGGCAGGGAGGCCATAGTCCCATTCGTCATAGGACACAGAGATCAGCCCGGTGGGGAACTCTGAGGGCACTGTGTCTGTGTCCCCTGCCACCAGACTAGGCACGATCCATGTGTAGCCATAGCCAGTCAGCCCTACTGAGTTGGCCACTTCAAAGATGTAGGTGGCTTCTTCCTTGGTGCAATAAAGGAGGATGATGGGGCTTTGAAGTTTCTTGAGCTGGTTCTGGATCTTAGAATCTCCATCATCCAGGGACATGTCCAGCAGGAGGACTTCCTCTAACTCCCAGCCCACAAAGCTGTTCTCGATGGTGCTGCGAATCTTGTTTACAAAGTCCTGGTAGCCAGGGAAGTAGGTGGTGACGATAGAGAAGATGTACCAGTCATATTCTTCCATGATATTGAGCATCACGGAAGCTTGCTGTTCAATTGATGGGCCAAACTGGAAGAACATGGAGGATTCATCCTAGAGTAGTTAAAAAAAAAAAAAAATAAGAGAGAAAAACATCAAAACAAAGATGGTGAGAGAGAGCCTGAACCCCCTGGATACAAAGTTTTGTGTTCATTATTTACTTTTTTCCACATAATGCCTTTAAAATTGGGTATGTTTGAATTGCAAACGTTTGTAATACCTTCCTTCCTAAAACCTTCCCCTGGCGAAAATCAGCATGGGTCTATAGTCTCCTGGACTGAAATCCTTGGGGCTACTGCAGAGCCTCAGGCAGCTTCCTAAAATCAACAACGTTCGTATTTCTCTAGGAAAATGTATGAAGAGTCAGACAAAGTGGGATAAAGATTCTAAACGGTCTCATGTCAGTTCAGGTCAGGTTATGCTGTCAAATGAGTTATATAAACACAAACACGCACTTTCCATCTTTTGGGCCTTTTGACTTTTAACAACTGTCAATGCGTATCACTCAGTTGCAGTGAATAATCCACAATACCATCCACCTACCCCGAGATCCACCCGTAAGTGGTATGGGCTCATAGGCCCAGCAGGTGCCTAGCAGGGAAGCACACCAGAGTACAAGATTTGATGAGCACATCTTCTATAGAGACACAAATTAACAGCGCATTGAGATTTCTATCTTCTACTAACGAGGTATGCAGGTAAGAGTAAGGCACACGCACTATATGGCACACGCACTATATACGATCGTAGCTGCCATATACTGCGTGTGCTTTACACAGTATATGGCAATACAAGTTAGACTTCGTTAGACTTACACTTACCTGCATAAGAGTAAGTCTAACGAAGGACTTGTATTCGAGGTCATCTATAATTAAGCTTTATTCGAGAATAACACACACAGGATCTTTCCTTCACTTCCCTGTACAACGCCACGGGGCTCTGTCTGACCCGTGTATTACACACAGCCCTCGGTCGACCCTACGCATCTTATGTTTTCTGCCGCCTTTTGGGGGAGAAGCCATTTTAAATTTCTCCCACTTTAAACTGTATCTCACCTGCTGTTCTGAGATGTCAAGCCCTGCATTTTATCTTCACCTGACAGCTAGGAGAATCTGAAACCGCAAAATGAAGACCCTCTCAGCTTTGTCCTCTTTCAGTCTAATTCCCCCTGACTTCCTCCTGGGTAATGGCATCTCTTTTCTTGCTCAGTGGCCTCTATCTCCTATCTGATGGTTCATCTCCATTTTGTAATAACCCAAGCTAACAACACCGAGTCTTTCTCAAAGGGGCAGTTCTTTCTTATTCCCTAAACTAGAGCTTCAAAGCAGGGTTATGAGAGATCAGGCTTTTAAACAAAACTATGCAGGGACTTCTTAGTCATGCTGAGAAACTGCTGAGTATTTTGGGGGCACCCACTATTGAAAAAGAAACGAAGGCTGGGAAATATCTAGCTGGTGTCCAAAGACCCTAACTTGGCAATGGAAGCTGCCAGCGCCTGAGCTCTGCCGGAGCTGTTGTTCACTTCACATGGCTTAAACTCTTCGCATTTCCCACTGGCAATCCAGAATGAAACAGTGGCTGCTTAGTCATTTGGGGGCGACTTCTTTCTGCTAAGGGTAAAATGGGGCTTCTAATGGCTCTCTCCCCTGGCTGAAACATATAGTCAAAGAGGTGTCTCAGAGGACCATGGAGTTCAGTGAAATAGAGAGGATGGGGCACCTCTCTATTATAAAATAGAGAGAATGGGGGTGGGGTGAGGAGTTAATTCAGAATAGAACAATAGTTTCATGTTCGTTCATTCCAGCTGTGGCCAGCCCCTGCTCCTGGGCTTCTGCTTCCACACAAGTATGCACTGCTCTTCAGGTGAAGTTGACCTTGTCCTTAGGTTTAAAGGATATACTGGACACCCAGGACGACAGAGCTTAGTTATTACAAGACTTGTCAGGAGCCCACAGAGAACCACCATGATGGGAAAGGAAGGCCAGCGACAGAACTACCTAACCCGGAATGGTCATCACTTTAAAGAGATGGTCATTTGTTTTCCTTGCTATTTGTCACGAAATTAGGGAATTGGGGGCATTCTCAAATGAGATATAGCAACACTTGAGTGTTCACAGGTCCGGTGGACGTAACCAAAAGGACCTTAAAATGCAAAGGCTTAGGGTGAAAAGGATCTCAACTGTAAACAAAGTTAAGTCCACCTGTTCTATGATGAACCTAATTTATCGTAAGGAAGTTCTTGAATACTGACAAAGCTCCATCTACAGTGAAGCCACAGCTGGTTCAAAAACACAGCTAGGGTTAGCCTTGAAAGAAAACCCATGGGGGTCCACAGTAAATGAGCCCATGCTAATGAGATTGAATTTAAAAGACAACCAATCTATTATATTCCAACCTAATCCTCTCCTTAGTCTTCTCGTAAAACTCTCTCACAAATATAAACGAGCGCCTAAAGAAACTGCCAGTACATGTGAAGAAAGCCAATATATGCTGAAAGTAAGAGAAGAAGAAAATTAATCTGGCTCCATCTTATCCCCGGCTACATGCTCATCTGACCTTTTAATTCTATCATCCTCCACTATCATCCTTTCTCTCTTTTGTTTTGTTTTGTTTTTTTTTTTGCTTTTTGTTTTGTTTTGATCTTTTTCAGGGCTGGACCGGCAGCATACGGAGGTTCCCAGGCCAGGGGTCAAATCGGAGCTGTAGCCGCTGGCCTATGCCAGGGCCACAGCAATGCCAGATCCGAGTTGTGTCTGCGACCTACACTGCAGCTCACGGCAACGCCGGATCCTTAACCCACCGAGCGAGGCCAGGGATTGAACCCTCATCCTCATGGACCCTAATTGGGTTCCTTAACCGCTGAGCCACGACGGGGACTCCATCATCCTTTTTCTGATTCCTCTGTTCCCATCAGTGTCCACTTCAACCGTTTTATCTCGCCAACACTTCTTTAAAAGAAAGAGGGCTTATATGACCATTTTATACATGGCACCAAGAGGAGGTTAGAGAAATCAAGAGACAGAGTTACAGCTTGGGCAAATGTTTGCTGGTATAATGAGCGGTCCAGTGTTATTCATTTAGTTGACACATCAATCTGGCGTATAGCAACCAGGAATGGAACAGCTCTTTTTCAACAAAGCTTTGGGCTAACTATAAGTTGCAAGCAGTGACAGGCTTTGCAAATTATGGTCCCAGCCACAAATCAAAGAGCAATCTTCACGTGTGCATGGAGTGGAAAGGACTGGTGGGCACTCATCCGTCTTTGCAGTTCCCCACCATGCACTGCGAGCACCATAAGAAGTGGCATCTTCTAGGAGGAAGGACAGGCCTATAATTCAGTTTGCAGCTCACTATGCTTCCCCACTTACATTTTTATCTCCTCATGTCATTGCAAAATATTATGTGCAGGGGGACCTTGGAGCGGTCCCCTCCTTCTGGGGAAGATTCCCCGTCAAATTTATTGCATGAATGTACTTCAACTTGCCTTGTGAGCATCTTGAAAGCAGTCCTAGGTAAAGAGCCACCATTAGGGACAGGTGAGGTTAGCGCAGGGAAGGGACAATTGTATGTTAGACTCCATCAGTCTAGAACCGTTATGTTGAACCCCTCACCTTGGTGTTCATGGTGTTTATTTGCTAAGAAGGAGAAACAAAAACAGGTACTTTTTTCATTCTATTAACTGTCTCAGGAAATAACTGCCTGAAGAATTAGCAGTACAGGAGATTCTTCTCATCGCTGAGATACCCTACAGAGCCACTTTAGACATAGAGGATTAACTACTCAGCTGGTGATGGTGCTCTTAGCTGGCAGCCCACTTTGGGGACTCTGTTGGCTAGAGAGAACCATTTCGCCTGAAGTCGTGTCCCCTTCCCCGGGGAAAGTGCACTGAAAGATTGGTTGTCATGGAGTCTAAAGACCTGGTCCTCCTGGCCTAATTGCAGGTGACTCTGAAGGATGAGTCTGTCTTTGGAACTTCCCACAGGGTTGGCTTGAGCTTCCCTGAAACTGCATCACTGCTGTATTTCTCCTTCTGCTCACTCCCGCCAATCTTCCCTTCTTTTCATGGTATTGATCTCAAGAACATTCCCTCATTAACTTAGTCTCAGAGTCAGCGTCACAGAGAACCCAGCTTGTGATTTTATTCATTTCCCTTTTTTCAACATGGAAAAGAGACGGCTTACAAGAGAGAATGTGGTACCTATTTTCAAATACATAAATGACTGATGGTAGAAAGATAAGTCTTTGCCCATTAGCTCCAGAGGAGAAAACTGGGACCAATGAGCAGAAATATTAAAAAGCACTCCTTGGCTCAATGCAGATAGTACATCTGCAACAATTATAGCTATTTAAAATGAAACTGGCCTCATAAGGTAGGGAGTTCTTTGTTGCTATAAACATTCAAAAAAGAGATGGCTCATTATCTGAAAAAGGGATTCTCTCCAGCACTCCATTTGTAAAATGTCATGCTCATCTTTAAGATCTAGTTCAATTGTCAGCTTTTTTAGCATATTGACTTTTCTTTCTTCCTTTTTTTTTTTCCTTTTTAGGGCCGCGCCCATAATCTACAAAAGTTCCCCAGCTAGGGCTCAAATTGGAGCTAAGGCTGCTGCCTACGCCACAGACACAGCAATGCCAGGTCCAAGCTATGTCTGTGACCTACACCACAGCTCACAGCAACCCTGGATCCTTAACCAACTCAGCAAGACCAGGGATCAAACCCGCATCCTCATGGGTATTAGTCAGGTTCTTAACCCAGTGAGCCACAACAGGAAGTCTTACATGTCATCTTTTCTAACTTCCCCTAGGTCAAGTTGGTTCTCTTTCTCCTGTGCTTTCACAATATTGTATACATGCCTCTATCATAATATTGATTTAAAAATTTTTAATTGAAATATATTTGATGTACAATATTATAGGTCATGAAAATGCAAGTGATTTATAACTTTTAAAAATTATATTCCATATATATAGTTATTATAAAATATTGGCCATACTCCCCATGATGTAAATGTATCCCAGGAGTTTATTTATACATAATATTTTGTACCTCTTAGCCCCCTACCTGTATATCGCCCTTCCCCCTTTCCTCTCCCCACTAACAACCACTACTTTGTTCTCTACATCTGTCTGCTTCTTTTTTGTTATATTCACTAGTTTGCTGTATTTTTTTAGATTCTACATGTAAGTGATATCATATAGCATCTGTCTTTCTCTGTCTGACTTATTTTACTTGGTATGATATTCTCTAGACTTATCCATGTTGCTGCAAAAGGCAAAACTTATTCTTTTTTATGGTGAGCGGTATTCTATGGTGTGTATTTGTACACACACACACATATCTCATATTTTCTTTATCCATTCATCTGTGATAGACACTTAGGTTGTCTTCCTGTCTTGGCTATTATAAATAACGCAGCTGTGAACACTGGGGTGCATGTATCTTTTCGGATGAGCATTTTTTTTTCCGAGGTATACCCATGAGTGAAATCGCTGGGTCACATGGTAGTTTTATTTTAAGTTTTTTGAGGAACGTCCATAATATTTTCCATAGTGGCCAAACAAATTTACACTCCTACTAACAATGCATGAGGGTTCCTTTTTCCCACAAAAAGCATATATGTCTCATTCTATTAAAAAATATGTATGTTTCTCAAGAGCAGGAATTATGTCATCTCTGGATCCCTAGGTGGTACATGAAAAACATTTAAATGTTGTTGTATTAACATTATAAACAAGTTTCTTTGAAGTACCCGCTGTGGCACAGTGGGTTAAGTATCTGGCATAACCGCAGCTGTGGTGTTAAGTTGCAGCTGCGACTCCAATTAGATCCCCAGCCCAGGACCTTCTATATGGCATGGGTGTGACCAAAAAAGAAAAAAAAAATCCTTTATGGGTGGGCAATGAACTGAAATGACCTTGATGGTCTCAACTGGTTCCAAATTTCCATGGTGATGGCACATAGCTATTCACAGAAATCAGGTATGCCAGATAGTTGTGCACTTTTACAAAATGTGAGGGGGATCCACCTGGGAGTCAGCCGGAGAGGCAGAAGGTGTACCAGCCACTTCATCCCTCTCTGCAGCAAATTCCTTGACAGCATCATCTATACTTAACTTCTCCCAACGCCTCCTCTCCCATTCTCTTTTACACGAACTCCAATCAGACTTCCAACCCTACCACTCCACTAAAAACATCTTGTGAAAGGTAGTGGTGACCCTGGTATTGCCATCCCCAATGTCCACCTGCAGCCTTTGCCTTAGCTGAGCGCTTGCTCCCAGATACGCTTTCTTCCCTTAGTTTCCAGGGCTTCACAGTCTCTTGACTTTCCTCCAGCCTTATTGGTTGCTGAGCCTCTATCTCCTTTGATAGTTCCTACTCTTCCTTCTGACCCTGTGAAGCTGGAGTATTCTTAGTCCTTGTTTCATTTCCATCGATATTTACTTCCTGGGAAATCTCATTCAGTCTCCTGATTTAAGTCCCGTTTCTACACCGATCACTCTCACGTGACTTAACCAACCACTTATTGCACAGCTCCACTTGGAAATCTTCAAAATATCTCCAACACTTCCAAAACCAAACTCAGCCTCTCTCATTGCAGTAAAGGCAATTCTATCCTTCCACTTTCAACTCCTCTCATCCTCTGAATTCCCATATCCGCTCACCTGGATTGCCTGATCTTCAAATGGTACCTAGAACATCACCTTTTTTCACCCACTCTGTTTGAGCCACCCTCATCCTTCACCCACTCACTGGAAGAGCCTGCTAACTGGCCTCCTTGCCTCTGCCCCAGGCTCCTACAGTCCATGCCCAACAAAGGAGCAAGATGACCCCTTTAAAATTTAAATCATAAGATGTTACTCTCTGCCCCAAACTCTCCATGGTCTCAACTCACTAAAAGGAAAAAGCCAACACCCTTGACTTGGGCCCCATTGCTCCTCAGACTCTCCCTCTCCTCCAGGCACGATGACCACTCTTAAATAGACTAATCCTGCCCCAGACTTTTATTCAAGCTATTTCCTCTGCCGGAAACATTTCTTCCAACTACCCAGGTATCCACAGAGCTAACACACACACACCTGTTTCAAGTCTTTGTCAAAACCTCACCTTCTTAAAGCCTCATCCTGACCCCGTGGGGCAATACTACAGCCACCCTCTCCTGTCACAGGCAGTCTGAGCCCCCTTATCTCACGCCACTTTTTCTTTTTGCCACAGCATTTACCACCATCTAACAGGTGACCTGATATATTTATTATGAACGTATACCTCTTCCCCAACTAGAGTGTAAACACATGGGATCAATTTATTTGTTCATTGCTGTAACTCAGCACCTAGAACAGGGCCTGGTCCAAAATGGACTCTTAGTAAATATTTGTTCAATTTTAAAATGTAGTAATTGTGTGTGTGTGTGTGTGAGTGTGTGTGTGTGTGTGTGTGTTCACATCTTCTTTATCCATTCATCCATCAGTGGGCACTTAGGTTGTTTCCACATCTTGGCTATTGTAAATAATACAGCAATGAACATGGGGAGGTCATGTATCTTTTTCAGTTAGTGTTTCTGTTTTCTTCAGATGAATATCCAGAAGTGGAATAGCTGAATCATATGGTAGTCCAATTTTTAACTTTTGGAGGAACCTCCATATTGTTATCCGTAGAGGCTCTAGCAGTTTACATTTCCACCAACAGTGCGTGAGTGCCCTCCTTTTTTAAAAAAATTTTCTAAGTTTCATTGAAAATTGGTTGATTTGCATGAGTATTCTCTTTTCTCCACATCCTCACAACACTTGTCATTTCTTGTCTTTTTGATTATATCCATTCTAATAGGTATGAGTTCTATCTCACTGTGGTTTTGATTTGCATTTCTCTGATTAGTGATGCTGAATATCTTTTTGTGTGCCTGCTGGCCACCTGCATGTCATCTTTGGGAAAAAACGTCTATTCGAGTCTTCTGCCCATTTTTAAATTAGATTGTTTGTTTTCTGCTATTGAGTGTTATGAGTTCTTTATATATTTGGATATTAATCCCTTATCAGATATATGATTTACAAATATTTCTCCCATTCAGTAGATTGCCTTTTCATTTTGATGATTTCCTTTGCTGTGCAGAAGCTTTTTAGTTTGATGCAGTACCACTTGTTTATTTTTGCTTCTGCATTACTCAGCCATAAAAAAGCATGGAATCTTGCCTTCTGTGACAACATGGATGGACCTTGAGGGCATTATGTTAAGTGAAATAAATCAGAGAGAGAAAGACAAATACCATATGATTTCACTTATATGTGAACTCTAAAAAAAAACAAGACAAACAAATCAAATCAAATCAAAACAAAACAAATGAACAAAAAAGCCAAGCTCATAGACACAGAGGTGGTTGCCAGAGGCAGCGGGTGGGGGGGGTGGATAAATTGGGAAAAGGGGGTCAAAGTACAAACCTCCAGTAATAAAATAAATACGTCACTGGGATGTAATGTACAACATGATGATTATAGTTAATGTACTATACTTGATATTTTAAAATTGCTGAGAGTAAATCTTAAATGTTCTCATCACAAGAAAAAACAGTTTTTATAATATGTATGGTGACAAATGGTAAAGAGACTTACTTCAATCATTTCAGTATTTACAAATATGATTATATCGTATACTTGAAATTAATATAATGTTACATGTCAATTGTACTTCAATAAAGAAATGCAACAATTGATGTTGCAACCAGATAATTCTAAAATCTAGTTTATCTTTGTTGGCTATCCAACTGATAATGTATTTTTCTAGTAATTTAAGGTCTCTCGCATTATTCAAATCCTAGTCATTTAGAACATCATAGAATTATGATCCTTTTTTATTTTTATTTTTTCCATTATAGTAGATTTATAGTATTCTGTCATTTCTTCTGTACGGCAAAGTTACCCAGTCATATAGCATCATGAATATATTCTTTTTCTCACACTGTTCTCCTTCATGTTCCATCACAAGTGACTAGATACAGTTCTCTGTGCTATACAGCAGGATCTCATTGCTTATAGACTCCACTCCCTCCCACTCCCTCCCTGAGTTTCTTGGCAACCACAAGTTTGTTCCCAAGTCCATGAGTTTCTTTTCTGTGGAAAGGTTCATCTGTGGCATATATTAGATTCCAGATATGTGATATCATATGGTATTTGTCTTTCTCTTTCTGACTTACTTGACCTAGTATGAGAATCTCTAGTTCCATCCATGTTGCTGCAAATGGCATTATTTTGTTCTTTTTAAGGCTGAGCAGTATTCCATTATGTATATATACCAAGTCTTCTTAATCCATTCATCTACTGAAGGACCTTTAGGTTTCCATGTCTTGGCTATTGTGAATAGTGCTGCAATGAACGTATGGGTGCATGTACCTTTCCAATGAAAGTTTTGTCTGGATATATGCCCAAGAGTGGGATTTCTGGGTCATATGGTAGCTCTATATTTAGTTTTCTGGGGTGGGATTATGATTTTGCTAGGACATTAATGTAGTTTCAAATTAAATCAATTTGATTTTTCTCCTAGTCCCTCCTCCTCCTAATATACAAATAAAAAAAAAATCCTTCTGTTTTCTTTCTAAATTCAGTTCTTAAGGTACTGTGTTTAATCAAAGGCTGGAACTGCTAGGCTTTTGCTGAAAACTTTCTCCACAACTACCGATTTAGGAGGCAAATGTAGAAATGATGGGCTGAGAGGTTAGGTTCACTCCGGCTGGGTTAGTCTTGGGTGTTCCTTCTCTACTTCTCCCACACTGAGCACAAGAAGAAGAATATGGGCAGAATCTCTCTCCTCTCCCAACCTGAAGGAAAGGTTTTCTGTCCCCATCTAACTCCTCCCTCTTTGGTGACTATAAATTCTGATTCCAATCATCACTTTGTTTCAGGTGACAGAGGCTTGCATCAGCTCCTTAGGGTGGGTTGAGCGGTGTCAATTTTGTGAGCAATGCCTTGCACCAAAGCGGAAAAAAAATACCCAATGTTCTCCAGCCACGCCATTAATCAAACGCATCATGACCGAACCACACAATGGAAGCTCACTGGTGGAAAACCACGATCTTCTCTGCCAGTTAAAGGCCAGACCCATTCTTTTTAAACCCTTGAACACAAAGGAAAACACTCTGGCTTTTCAAAAGCCCATGAATAGATAATCAAACAGACTGAGCTTGTCTAAGAGCCATTCTGGATAACTAAACAGCACCGGCAGGAGCCAGTCTTCTTTTTCTTATTTGTTCTTTCAGAAGATAATTTTTCTGTCTCCTTTTTTTGCCCCATTTTCTTCCCTGAGTCTCCCTCTTGGATGTGCTTCAATCACTGAACTTAAGCCACAGCTGAGAAACACACTAAACTATTCACTCTAAGAATGCTGATGAGGTTATTCCTATTCTAGGTCTCAGAGACAATTTTATAGCAAGAGGAAACCTTACCAGCAACAGTTGAGGCAATGAGAGAAGAAGGATAAAAAGGCTGACTCCCTCTTGCTAAGATACCCTGGTGAAACACAGAATTAAGTCAGAGAGCAAAGGGCCTGGAGGAGACCAGGAGAACTTCCAGAATGAGCTTGTGCTCCTCCAGAAGGTATCAAGATGCCAACATCTTTAACAACACAATTGCATTTTATCTTAAATTAAAATTCCTCTCTGCAGCTTGTGCCATTATGCACATCAAAACAACTCTCAGACAGACTGACTTGTATTTCTATTAAAAGGTTCTTTTCTATAGAAGAGCAAGCTGACAAGTTCAGCAACAATCACATCCTGTGACTGAATAAATGTACTTTTAAGTTAAGGCAGGTGAAGAAAGTAGAGGAATAGAAAAAGCTGGGAAAAAATGAAATGGAGAAAAAATAGCATAATTATTGAACTAACAGTATCAATTAGGAATATCAATATCAGACTCAGTTTATTTATACAACTTTACAAAATCGACTCTGTTCAACATGATTATAGACCTGGGAATATAACAGGATTAAAAAAGGGGGTTTTATAACATTATAAAACCAAACCAGAGCTCCTGATGTGGTGCAGGGGGTTAAGGATCTGGTATTGCCACAGCATAGATCACAGCTGCAGCTCAGATTCAAACCCTGGCCCGAGAACTTCCATATGCTCTGGGTGGGCACTTCCTCCAAAAAAAGAAAAAAAAACTAAACCATACAAATAAGGAGAAAAAAATATTAGGTATGAAACACTAAATCCAAAACTGCCTATACTATCAAAATCTCTCCACTACAAAAGAATTTTGATCATTACTAACAATCAAGGTGAAGTGTGGGCCAGTGATGATATTTGATATATTAGCAGCATTTTTCAGAATGAAGATGTTGATATTTGTCTCAAATACATTAACATTCCCATTATTTCATGTGTATTTGCTCAGAGCATCACATTAGCATACCACTGGGGGGTAGGCAACTGGGGAAATACC
Organism: Catagonus wagneri; assembly: GCA_004024745.2. Lineage (NCBI taxonomy): Eukaryota > Metazoa > Chordata > Mammalia > Artiodactyla > Tayassuidae > Catagonus > Catagonus wagneri. Next base: position 8,149,367 of record PVHT021183648.1, read on the forward strand.
CGCGAGAAGGGGAGGGTAGAAAAAGCTTTTTATATATGATCAGGCTAAGAGTGCTGGTATCTCATTTGTTGTTGAAAATAACAAAGCACTGGTTCTTGATACAGTGATTATGCTCATAAACATGGGTCTCTTTTTTTTTAAGTTATTTTATTTTATTTTTTGTCTTTTTGCCTTTTCTAGGGCCATACTCGCAGGATATGGAGGTTCCCAGGCTAGGGGTCTAATTGGAGCTGTAGCCGCCGGCCTACGCGACAGCCACAGCAATGCAGGATCCAAGCCACGTCTGCGACCTACACCACAGTTCGACCTACACCACAGCTCACGGCAACGCCAGATCCTTAACCCACTGAGCAAGGCCAGGGATCGAACCTGCAATCTCATGGTTCCTAGCCGGATTCGTTAACCACTGAGCCACGACGGGGACTCCCACATGGGTCTCTTCAAGCGGTGGTCTCTGGAAAACAAAGTTCTTTGTACTTCTGTCCCTGCTCCATATAGGAAAATGAAGCATCAGTGAATTTAGGATTTGGACGAATCGTGTTCATTTGGTAGGTTAACAAGCCATTGTCCCCAATGGCAGAAAGAAGTTTTCTCACCAAACATCCAGTGGTCCATTTTCCTGGGTCTCTGGACTGGGAAACTGATCGCCAACTTGCTCACATAAAGCCAAGTACGGCTGGTGACAAGTAACGCAGCTTTGGATTCATTCATTTGTCCCAAACCAATTTGGTCTTCCAATTTGGGCTCCGGAAATGAAAATAAAATTGCATATAGGCAGATGAAAAAAACATACACACCTTCAACATCTTGCCAGCCCCTGCCTAGCTCAGCTTCACTCGATCGTCGGACTTAGAATTTTAGCCACCAGCCGTGCCTTGCAACCTTATACCAGGACTGGCCATGCTCTGTTCTCACCAAGAACATCTTCTGCAGCTGACTGGGCTGTTCTAAGCCCGGTATCTGGAGCACCTTATGTAAGCCTGGCTGGGTGCAGACATGCCAGCCCAGGAGAAGCCTTCATCGTTAACAGACTCACCACGTATCCAAACAAGGTTTCTTCCTCATGTTCTGTGTTTTATTACAGTCTCTGTTGGATGAGGAGACCTACTCAGAACTCCTAGCTCTTCTGCAGAGACCGTGACACACTGCAGACACCCTTGTGGCTGGACCCTGCTCCCTCTCTCTACAGACACCAGCAGAGGTTGTACATCACTTTCCTACCCCTGACAGTGAGACATTTATGTTGCTTTGTCCACTGTTGAACTAAACCCCTGCACTCCCACCCCAGTCTGAATCACAACGAGTGGGCTATTTGGGCGCAAATAGGTCTCTTGGAGCTTGCTGGTCCTTACCCTGTGGCAAGCAAGGTTAAATCCAGTCCTTCCCAGCCCTCTGTCTCTCCCTAGACCCCTTGTTCAGATCCTGGGATGCATGGCCTGCAAAGGGGAGAGCACGGTGTCCAGGATTTGACTAGTTACATCTAAGTTTGAGATTTTCTTTGTTCACTTTACACCGAAAATTGCTCTCCTTTTTGGGAATTATTCAAGAACTCTTACTTTTGCTATGCCTCATTTGTGCCTGCTGGCTAATAGCACTGAAAATGGTTAAGAGTTCAGAGTTCCTAACTGCTTACCCTTCACTTTCTTTCCTTCAGTCCCTGGGAAGCATGGGTATATGAAGTCTCGGTGAGCACACAACACAGTGTGCTGGACCCAGCGCCCAGCGCCTAGCCTGACATGGGGAGAAGACACAATCCCATCCATGTTAGAAAACACCTAACTACCTCTTTATCCATACACAGATGGAATACTTGGCTTAGAAGGTACAGAATGATGCAGATCTAGCTTCCAACGAAGTCCAGGGTCAATCTCTCTGGTCCAGCCCGCCCCTCCCCCCCACGCCCTGACATAGCAGTACCTACCCTGCCATCTCCCTGGCCATCTTGTCACTGCTGTCATTGGCACTGCAGCCCAAGCTGAGGCTTCTTGCTTCTCTGACTCTCTTTTCCCACAGTCCTAGCTCCACAGATAAAGATCCCATTGGGATGTCCTAACTGGCCTACAGCTTTAGTCCAACCAGTGTATCCACTGTCCCTTCTGGGCCCTTGGGTAGCTGAAATGCTGTCAGAATCTCAGCTTGACTCTGGAAGGCTGGACAAGCAGGGGTGAGCAGCAGCCATCACTCAAGGGAGGTACTGAAATTGGCAGGATGGTTCCTGAAAATACGAACTTGACAAGTAAAGGAACGGCCCATTATACATTCTTATTTTGAAGTTTTTTGTTTGTTTTTAAACCACATTCAGTGGTCTCCCACATTTCTATGGTTCATAGACTTCACCTGAATACTTTTCCTTCCATGGAAGCATGCAAGCAGAAAAAGAGCTCTTTAAGAGAAGATGCCAATTGGCACTTCAAACAGACAGCAGTTTAGAGCCTAACCAGTTGCCCATCCTCATCAGCCTCCCCAGAGTACAGAGCCATTGTTACAATGAAACATTTGCACTCACATCTAGTCCTTCACGGTGGGGTCTCTGCCTATAGATGAGTCAACGCAGACTAGTATGATTCTTACATATTCTCATTATCTTTAGACATGGCAGTAAAGCAAATTACCTCTCAGGCTCATATGAGCTTGGCTGGAAATTGGGATCCACACTGCCCAAAACAAAAGGATGGATCCTGATGGCTCACCAATGACAGTGATGCTAATTCGGTACTGAGGCGCCAATATATTGACCCTGCCTAAGCACAGCTTAAACTCTCTATTAAATAATTACTGCACAGGATCCCAAAGAAGTCACATTAATCAGAGTGGCTTGAGAAGACACTGGCCCAGCTCAGAACAGGCCCACAATGAAACTGGTTTTGGAGAATGTGACGTGGAACTAGATTATTTTCCAATCCTTCAAAGAAAATTCCACAATTATCCTCAGTTACACAGCCCAGTGAGTCCAGCAGTCCTGACTTTCAGAAGTTCTTCCCAATGTCTACCTTGATTCCATCACGCTGCAGATGAAGCTCACTGACTCTCAAATTTTCCTTGGTGAAAGATCCTCAAAAAAATTTATCAAACTAAATTAAGGTGATATCAACTTACATAATGGTTTGAGATTTACTTCATGTGTAAAGATTATTATTACACTTATTCTCAGCCTTCTCTTCTTTAGCCTAAACAACTCCCTTTACTTCTCATTTATTATGGTTCTTACTACAACATTTGTTGAGTTTACAGTGTACTAGGTACTACACATGTATTATGTCAATTAATTCTTGTATCTCTGTGAAGTTAAGTCCTGTCACTCTCTCTGTTTCATCAGTAGAAAGAGTGAGACTTAGAGAAGTTAAGTCACTCATTCAAGGTCATGGCTGGTTTGAGAATCTAGCCAGGTCTGACTTTATAGTGTATACACTTCACCACCATACCATACATCCTCATGCTTCCTTGAATCATCTCTGTGGCTCCCATCTGAACCATCTAAATCTACACCTCCTGTTTCAGTTGTGAGGCACAGAATGACCACAGTCATCTAGTAAAAGTCTAGCCTCTACCTGGTATACTACAGAGACCATCTCCATAAATTTCTTAAGCTTCACCCCATGGATCCATCCACCAGCACAGCAGTGCTACCAACTGGTAATGGATTTAGTACATGTTATCACCCTATGGTATTCTTCTGCTGGACATCATACAACCAGTTCTTTATGGTCTTATTAGTTGTCTGCAAATCAATCAAATATGTGTTAAACGCCTATCAGGTGCTGTGGGAGAGACAAAGTATAAGTGGTCCTCATGGAACTAGAGACTCTCATACTAAGTGAGGTAAGTCAGAAAGAGAAAGACAAATACCATATGATATCACTTATATCTGGAATCTAATATATGGCACAAATGAACCTTTCCACAGAAAAGAAACTCATGGACTTGGAGAACAGACCTGAAGTTGCCGAGGAGGAAGGAAGTGGGATGAACTGGGAGTTTGGGGTTAGTAGATACAAACTACTGCATTTGGAGTGGATAAGCAATTAGATCCTGCTGTATAGCCCAGGGAACTACATCTAGTCACTTGTGATGGAACATGATAGAGGATCATGTGAGAAAAAGAATATGTGTATATATGTATGACCGGGTCACTTTGCTGTACAGTAGAAATTGTCAGAACACTGTAAATCACCTATAACAGAAAAAATAATCATAAAAATAAATAAAACATTCAACACCAAATATAAAAATAAATAAATAATCCTCAGAGTGAGCTAACTGGAAAGATCAAAATATACAGAGTAATTGCTGGGCTTTCTTAAGCCAAATGATAACATGAGGTTTAGAATATGTGTCATAGGAATGAGGAGAAGAGAGGGCAGTGAGGCTGAACATCTATCTTTTTTAAGTTTCTTTCTACTTATGTCTTTCTTTGCTGGTTCTCCCACGAGCTCTGTGCAGTGAGCAAATTAAACACCCATGCATTTCAATCCAAATACCAGACTATGGATAGAAATATAAGTATCACTGGCCTTGAGCTCAGCCTTAGATCTGTCCTCAGGTGGACAACAAACCTCTGATGTCCACATTTTAGGCAACGACATCAGGGTTGATAAAAGTATCATATAGTATCATATCCAAAGCATTCTACCATCTAAATGAATTATAAATAAGTATTTCTCCTTGATCTACCCAGCTTTTCATTTTCATCTCAGAAGACTAGATTAGTATGATGGGACACATCATTTACGAAGTCAAACCACCCAGTTACAAAAACCCTCTTCTCTTCTAATGATTGCAATTTGATTTTGTTACTATTTCTTTCCAATGTTTCTTCAGAAAAGCTAGATGAATGATACTTCTAGTCTCTGCTTTCTCTCCATGTGCTTTTTTTTCTTTACTCGGGACTTTTTCCTCTGGCCCTCCAATAGTTTTCAATAGCCACGTGTATCATTAAGAGATGAATTATCTTATGTTCTTTGCATAAAGAGGACCTGAGATGGCAAAATTAAATCCAGGCAACTCGTAAAAGCAGCCTGACACCAAATTTTCTCCAGTTCAATCTATTAGTCTCTATGCCCCATTCATTCAAAAATACATAGACAGCTACCCAAATGCTGTCAATTCTCAAAGCTCCCTCCATGTCTTTTAAAGAAACAACATAGTTGTTTTTAATCTCATTTGCCTACTGATAAACCAAAGGTATATTTTAAGGTTTGCTTTTATTCTTGACTTCATGTAATTAAGTGAATACACAGTAGCAATGGCATCCTTGCTTACTCACACACAGTTTTTCACCTTTGGCAAAAAAAAAAAAAAAAAAAAAAAAAGGACACATCTGAACCAGAGGTGCCTCCAGGTATAAATGGGATGAGATTCAATGTCCTTGTCTATAAATTGATGCTTACGTTGGTTACATATGCAAACTTATTAACAAAGTTACTGGAAATAATCACTTCAATTTCACACAAAAAGGAAAGATGTCTTGGCTCACAAGAAAATATTTCCTTGTATCGACATTTCTGAGTTCCACAATGGTGTCGAGGTTATCCAAATTATCTAGACAGAGTCCCCAAAAGACCTCCTACAGAGTAATTCCATTGAATCAGTCACTTAGAGAAACTTCTTAATATTGAAACCTTTGGCTATGAAGAGTTAAGTTCATCTCTCTCAACTTCACCTTTTCCTGCTGTAAGGGAGAATAACTCCCAGATTGCCTGCTCACCTCAGTCACATAAAGGCAAAGATCCTCCTGTTCTGGTCACAGGAAAGCTCTTTGGGTTCCTAATTGGCTTTCTTTATTAAATATGTACTAGAAGAGGGTTTCCAGGTGATTGACTTTGAGAGGCTGGATCAGTTTATCTTCCTTCTTTGATATACTTGATGCTAACAAAACCACAAGCCTTTCACAAGCGTCAAAAAGGTTAACCATAAGTTGTTTGCACACGTGCTCCCCAAAGAAATAAAGCCAGTGGATGATGTCAGGTGACTCAGATCACTGCACAGAGACCACACACATACAGTGAAAAATGAGGTGCAGAGCCACATGACACCCAGAAACAAGACAGCTGCTTCAGGGACTCTGAGGCCACTGGGACCCACACAAACATCTATTAGGTGTTTTTTTGTTTGGTTGGTTGGTTTTGTCTTTTTAGGACTGCACCCATGGCATATGGAGGTTCCCAGGCTAGGGGGTCTAATCGGAGCTACAGCTGCTGGCCTTCGCCACAGCCACAGCAACACAGGATCCGAGCTTCGTCTGCGACCTACACCACAGCTCAGGGCAACACCGAATCCTTAACCCACTGAGCAAGGACAGGGATCAAACCTGCATCCTCATAGATGCTAGTCAGATTTGTTTCTGCTGAGCCACAATGGGAACGCCTCTATTGGGTTTTTTTTTTTTTAATTACTCAATGAATTTTATTATAGTTGTACAATGATCATCATGATCTGATTTTACAGCATTTCCATCCCAAACCCCCAGCCCACCTCCCCACCCCCCAACCTGTTTCCTTTGGAAACCGTAAGGTTTTCAAAACTGTGAGTAGCATCTACCCAGAGAAAATCATGACTTGAAAAGATACATTTACTCCAGTGTTCACTGCAGCACTATATACAATAGCCAAGACATGGAAACAACCTTAGTGGATAAAGAAGATGTGGTACATACACACAATGGAATATTATTCAGCCATTAAAAGGAAAGAAATAGCTGCATTTGCAGCAACATGGATGGACCCAGAAATTATCATCCTAAGTGAAGTTAGACAGTGAGACACCGACATCATATGCTATCACTTACATGTGGAATCTAAAAAAAAAGGACACAATGAACTTCTTTGTAGAACAAATACTGACTCTATTAAGTTTTGAGGAAGGTTGTTCCTATAGTATCAGGCTAACATCTAAGGTTCAGAAAGTGAGCTATTTATTTCACCTGCTTCTCTACGTGAAAAAAAAATTTGCTAATCTGAATATGGCTCTTCGTTGCTGAAATTTTAATACATACCATTCGCCACAGTTACAAGAAATGAAATTTCTCCCATCTTGCACTGCTCTCTCCAATATTTTATCAATATGCCCTGAATAAAGCCAAATTCATGCCAATCTTCCATTTCTTCTCATTGCATAGAGTGAGGGTGCACTCTGATCACATCAAGTCATTTACTGTGTCCTTATAAATTTAGGATGAGAGGAAGTCAGTGTTTCTTTTCTTCTGAATTCCCGGGCATTTCACAGTGACCTAGCTGTCCATGATCACTTCAAAAGAACTTAATGTTCATTGACTTTGACCAAATTTGGCTCACTCTGAGGGTATCAGAACATAACAAGTTAAAACAGTAAGTTTACCCTCTGTACAATGGTGACTGAGTAGCTGCCAAAAAGACTAGTTCCTGGAATATTGAATCAATTTCACCGAAATTTGGTAAGTGGGAGGTGATTAGAGTTATTTGCCAGCAATGAGATTAAAGATCAAGGATTAATTTAGCCCTTGGGTTCAGCATCTCAACACCATAACATACAAACTGAGAACTCTCTCCATTTTAAACACATGTAAAGAGAGATGTGCACCATGTATTCCTGAGAATAATGTCCTAAGGATATTCGGTGATGAATTCTGTGTGACAAGAACGAGGGACCCTGACCTCCAGAGATTTCCACAGACTTTTACTCTCTGGGTTTCAAACCCCAGATGCCTCAATCTTCTTTGTGATTTTGATAATGGGTTTCCCACAGTCACCACTTCAAAAGGACTCCTCAGTGAACACTTAAAATTTAGATTTTACTCTTCATAAACATACATGGTTTTAAAAGGAAGAAGTCAGGGTAACAAAGTCGTCGGTATAAAAAGAAAAGAAGCACACCAGGGCTACGGGAAAAGAACTGGATTCGGAATCATAAAACTAGATACTTCTTATCTGTCTGATCTTAGACAGTAATTCAACTTACCCAACCACTATTTTCCCCTAGAAAACAAAAGTGCTAATTCTTAATTTTATAGAGTTGTGAAGAGGATCAAATGAGATGACACATAGAAGTGGCTCCTACCACGTCTGGCACACCGCAAATTCTCAGATTCAATAAGTGTGAGTCTATTTACCACATACGGTGACCAGCAACACAGTCAATGAAAAGCTTTATTTCACACATATTTACATATTTACAAATGGATTTAAGTCGATAAATTCATCATCGTTTTTATGGTCCTCCTTGCCTAAGCATCAGGTGATCAAACACATCTTCCAAGTTTGCCTGCACCTTTGGTACCACCCAGGACAGCTGGGCTCCCAGCTGTCCTAGTCTAAATATGTGAGAACACTCCACCTTCTCGGGTCTTCATGTGGGTCCCATTGATTCTTTCTATGACCTAGGTCATTCACTCAACTGAGCGACTGCTATGATTTACGGCCCAAGAGACATACTCTTGTCTCTTTCCTGCTTCTCACTGTCCAGTCAGATGTCTGAAAACATTCACCAGCCCACTGACCTACCGGGTTTTGTTTTTTGTGTTTTTTTTGGTCTTTTTGCCTTTTCTAGAGCCGCACTTGCAGCATATGGATGTTCCCAGGCCAGGGGTCCAATCAGAGCTGCTGCCACAGACCTACGCCACAGCCACAGCAATGCAGGATCTGAGCCGCGTCTGCAACCTACACCACAGCTCACGGCAATGCCAGTTAACCCACTGAGCAAGGCCAGGGATCGAACCCGCAACCTTATGGTTCCTAGTCGTATTCGTTAACCACTGAGCTATGACAGGAACTCCTCAGTCTACTGTTTCACAGAGTCATCTTCTTCAGCTACTGTTCCCAACAGCCATCTGGTCTCAGGTGGAAGAAGTTCCAATAGGTCTGTTTGGCAGGTGCCATTTTGATATGTTCTTTACCAACAGGCCACCTTACTTTACCAGACACAATTCCTCTTTACTATCTTAAGGAAAAGTACCCCTTTCTTCCCATTTGAAGATCACAGATTCCACCTAGGCTGTCCCAATCTGAGTTCTGCCCACAGTCTGAAGAATACCGTTAGCTTCTAGCTCATCTGCAGACTGCTTTGCGCTGAGCATAAACAAGGACTGAAACTCCCCACATCTCATGCCCAAGGCTCAGGTCACAAGCTCCACACAGTTTTCTTGGTTCTTTCTGATGACTCATCAGCCAGCATATATGCAAATGAAATACCCATCTAATGTCAGCTAGTCAGAATTTTAGAATCTAAAACTCTCTAGGTATACACATAAAGTATGCAAAATAATTCTTACTGAGAAAGAAGCAGTATTTAAATCATGTCTGCATGGAGCAAATACCTGAACTAAGAGCAAGAAGAGATAAGGCAGAAATAGTAAATCAAAATTGTAAATATCAGAATCGTGTAAGACAGAGTACATTTCTATCACAGGCAACACAGCAGCCTTGTAACAGATTTTTTTTCTTTCACAGATCAACTCATTTCTAAATATCTTCACAGGTCTACAAAAATAATCACACTTTCCAATGCTATTCATCATCATCAAAGCTTTCCAACTACTGTGTTCTTAGCAATGTCTCCACCTTTATTCTTACTCGTATCTTTAGCAGTGAAATAAATGCTTTAGGGTCCATTCGCCAGGAGGGTCCAGTGATGTCACTGAATACAGCTGTGGGTGAATTTCACACTGAAACACTAGCAGAGCAGGAACTCTTGAACAACTGCAGTCTGCTGGGTGTTGAGCTGGAAAGGATGGCTAGAACTGCAGAAGTGACCAGTGTCACCCTGTGCCTATCCAATAACTCACAAACATAGGCTTGGTAAGTTCCCTCCCACCCAGTCATGTGGAGACTGCGAGGCTCTGTGAAAGAGACAACCTGTTCTCTACTCAGAGGCTCACACCTTCCTTGTTTTTCCCAAGTTCAATTTTTACATTATCTGAAATAGCTAGTGTGTTCTCAAGTCATGAGCTTGTGCATGCACACACCTGCACAATATTCTGTGTGCATGTGAAGAAGAGGCAGAATAGAGTCCACACAAAGATCTATACGTAGAGAGCACAAATCTGTTAAATATATATAAGGTAGGTCATGGTGAGATGGAACTTAACATTTTTTAGTAAAAGAAGCTGTTGGCCGATTCTTCATTAAGGGAGCCACCAGCAATCACTTTGGAAAAGCAGTTTGTATCTTCCTGGGAGTGTCTCAAGGCAAACAAACACCTCCTTTCCTGGGGAAGAAGTAAAAGACTTTTGGGCATAACAAAAGTATCCTTCTTGGTAGGGACAACGTTGATGTCTACAGAAGAAGTGGGGAAAGTAATATGGAGTCAAGGATTCTTTCGGGAGAAAAGAGATGGATACTCCCAAACTCCTTAAAAATTGCTAAACATTTTTCTGTAGACTGATGTAGTTCAGACTGACATTGCTGACAGGAAAGAAAAATGATGGAACTCTCCATGAGGCAGTGGGGAATCTGCACTCTGAACCCAAATCTACTTATAAAAGACTACAGGGTCACAGAGGGGGACCAATTTCAACACAGCATCATGCAGAGCTGAATGACACTCAGATACAGACATCCCATAGCCATGACGCTGTCCTAGGAACAGTGGGTGAGCAAATGACTGTAACTTGAAGCCCTGCAAGCCCAAGACAAACCATAAAACCCAACCCAACCCAACACAAACAGGGTCTACTAAGATAGCTGAGATCTCTCTCCCTCTGAGGTCAAGAATGAGGTGGATCCACAGCCTGAGTAGCAGATCCACAGCCTGAGTAAACGCCTCGGGTTCTTAAACAACCTTGCATGGATATTAGCAAGACCTTTGGAGGATGAAATTGCTTTTCCTGTCAACGTGAGGAGGAGAGTTTTAACAGTAAATTTAAAAATAAAAAAAGATGTGATCCTTTTTTTAACCCAAGCTGATGACTGGTACAAAACCAGTTACACATAGTAAAGACTGAACCACTTTGTGTTCAATTTAGTTAATTTTTCTAGTGGGTTTTTATCAAAAAGTGAAAAAGCTAAAGGGTAATGAGATAAAAAGTGAACATTCAAATGGTTAAGTATACCTCATTTGCTCAATGCTCGGAAACCAATGTGGTTCCAAGCCAAATTTATCAGAGAATGCTCATTCCTGGGATAGAAAATAGGAGTAATGACAATGGGAATAGTGTAATCATTGAGTCCAGAACAGGCATTTAATTTGATCTTAGAGGCCTTAATTTGAGATGCAGGGGCATAGAAGAAGGTATTAATACCCACTGGTTACTCACTTTGCCAAGTCAATTGTATAAAGTAAGAATAAATATTTTTCAACACAGTGCCACAATGTCACAGTGCTTTGCTAAAGTCTTCTTGTCAAGATCTCTAGCTGGGGGATGTGTTTTGAATAGTCTAGCCTTATAGATTTACCACTAAAGGCACAATATGTATGTCATCATTCCTGAGCACACCTACACAGAAGACCCTGTCCTAGGCATGAAGGGGGATGCAAGGAGTTATGGGAAATGATCCCTGATCAGAAAGAATTCACAGTTCTGACAGTGGGAATGTACAAGTGTCAATAATGCAAAGTATAATGTGGTTATCACACAGTGAAATAAAATAGATGTTGTGGGGCTTAGAGAAGGAAGGGACCACACAAGATCAGTACTCAGGAAAATTTTCATAGCGGAGAATTAAAATAATGGTGGGGGTGATGGTGATGATTAAGACGTGGTACTAATACGGTGAGAAGCCAATTCTAGCAGTGGGAACAGTCTAAGTATTAGGTGAGGATTTTAATCTGAAGATTAAAAAAGGGGTTCAATTAGGCTATTCCTTTAGCAGAGAGTTATCAAGTATCTAATAAATGCCAAACACCAGGTTGGAGGTTGGGGACTGAGACAGGAGCTTCTTCCCTAAGCTTTCATAGGGTGGAGCGGAGGAGTGAAAGGTAAATAGGAAAATAATATATTAGGGAAGCACTATGTTGCATGACGACACGGGGTTAAGAGCAGGAGCTCTGTGGTAAGACTGTCTGGGCTGAAATGGGACTCTACCACCATCGGGCTGTTAACACAGGCAAGTTATTAGACTCTCTCACCACGGCTTCCTCATCTGTAAAATGGGTCAGCAATGCTCCTGCCTCACAGGGTAAATGAGATGATGCTGGTGAAGCACCTGGTGTAGTCACGGACACAGTAAGTAAACTGTCCTGTGAAGAATATACTTGTTTGTGGATGGACCTAGAGAGTATCACACTGAGTGAAGAAAGCCAGAGAAAGACAGATATCATATGAGATCACTTATACGTGGAACCTAAAAAAAGTGATACAAATGAACTTATTTACAAAGCAAAAACAGACTCACAGACATAGAAAAAATATTTATGGTTACCAAAGGGAAAAGGAAGGGGGGTAAATTAGAAGTTAGGATTAACATATACACACTGCTATATAGAAAATAGATCATCAACAAGGACCTACTCTATAGTATAGGGAACTATACTCAGTGTTTTGTAATAATCTAGAACAGAAAAGAATCTGAAAAAGAATATCTATATGTATTATAGATATAATATTTGTGTGTATAGCTGAATTATTGTGTGTACTCCTGAAATTAACACAATGCTGTAAATCAACCATATACACATACACACACACACACCAATACATATGTACACCCCCTGAAAAAAAAGAATATATTTGTTGTACTTCTGTCAGAATACCTGACGTCATGAACACAGTCTTTTAGAAGCGGAATTAAGGAAGAGTCCGTCAAGGATACTAACCTTTTAAAAGTCATTAACGCATTTTTACACACTGTTTTCCAAAAATGTTGTATCATTTCACACTCCTGTAAGCAGCGTAGGAAAGTGCTGATCTCACCATACTCCATAGTTAATGTATTCTTTAAAATTTTGCCAATTTTGTAGCTGAAAAGTGATACGTCATTGTTGCCTTTATTTCCATATCTTTCTTGAAGGTGAGGATAAATGCTGTTCATGTGTGTAAGCAGCATGTATTTATCCTCACAGAAAATGGTATTCCCATTTTACAACTGGGAAAAATGGGAATTTGGGTGGCGGACTTTGGACTCAAAGAGGTACAAAATGTGAAGTGCTTGAAAAATCACTGAGAGGGGAACACATTAATACCATCTTATACTACAGTGCACCTGTGCCGGCTCCTTTCTTGTCTATTATTGGGAGAGAACAGAAATAAACTCAATTAATACTCAGGAAAATTTGTGGAGGGTTTGGAGCAGGAACAGATTAAACGAGAGATGAGAATAAATTGAAAACGTTAAGATAGAAAGAGGAATAGGGAACAAAACAAAGCGAAAAAGAGACAGAGAGCAACATGATTACCAGAGCCAGACAAGGAAAGGGAAGAGATGGGACATTAGCCCCCAGATTAAAATTTCCATCTGTATAGTTAGTATCTTTTCATCCCCCATCTCTGTAATTGAACTGGTACAGCTTGAGCTCCATGGCTTGTCCTGCAAAACGTACCATGATGTGGAGGGGAGGATGGGAAGGGTAAGAACAGAAGTAGAGAGTAAGGGCATGCTAATGGCAGTCCCAAAGGTGCACATTCTCAAAGCCAAGAGAATCCTGAGCCCCATTCCATTAACCCCGTGGCCCCATCTCTGCCCTGACCTGGAAGGAGAAAAAGAAGGACCTGAGTCAGAACCACTTCCGTACATGGATGCTTCAGTCCAAGTCATGGAATGCCCCCTCGTGGTTCTAAGAACAGAAGGTCAACACAGAGGAAACAAGAGTTAAAACTGAGGCCAAGAACAGGAGTGAATCTCAGCCAGGAGCTTCCCCTTACCAGCTTTCCTAAGGACACTTGTCTCTGTTCAAGAGTGATTGCCTCGCCAAACTCTCATCTACATCCTGACCACTCAAGAGTTTCCAGCCTCCCCTGGACCTCCTCTTTTCCATGTCCATTTCAGCCCCCCTCCCCTGTGCCAGGAAACTGCAGAGAAGGCAGGTCAGCTGGGAAGGGAAGACAGCAGAAGAAAGTTAAAGGAAGCCCATATCCCCACTGCCCCGAGCTTCTCTGCAATCCCCAGCACCCCAGCCCTCAGCAGAGCAAGGGAACAGCAGCTGCCAGATCCATGGAGGCTGGGGCCAAAGGCCCCTGAGGGAGAGAAGATGCTACACCATTTGGTGCCTTCCCGGCCCCTGGAGCAGTTTCTCCTCCAAAGCCTCGTCTTTCGTTAGTCTTTCTGCTTTGCACCGCCCCCCCCCCCACAAGACAATGACAGTTAGAAGATGAGCAATAGATCTCCAGGTGCAATAGATGTTCCAGGTGCAAAGGATGTGCTTATAGCCCACGTGTCAGGTGGTGCCTCCCTACTCTTGGGCAGTGGTACTGACTTTGGTCTAAATATCAGTTCCTAGGCTGGCACGCTCAAAAATCTTTCCAGAAGTTCTTACAGCCCCTGTGGTTTACTTCTCAGTCTGTTTCGAGTTCCCGCGTCTGCCCTATTTGTCCACTGCCACTCGGACCCATTGAAATTTGCAGTCCAGCCTTAACTGGTTTCTATGTACAAGGGGGGAAAAATATCCACTTGTTTCATCCATCTTGTGAGCTTGGTGATTTTATGTAAGATCTGGGTAGAACTAGGGAAGGGCCATATTACTGAGGGAGTGGACTTGTACCCCATCTTCATGACTGGTCCACATCCCTGCCCAGCCCCCTCTTCCTCTATCATCCTCCTATTCTTGGAGAATATATATGTATTTATTTATACAATATTCTTATAATTCTTCTTACATCAAGCAGAACAGATTTTCCCACTCTGAAGTCCCTCAACCTCAGCTTCTACGCCAGGCAGATGTTTCAAGTTGTTTCTTCCGAAGAACAGATACTACTCTCTCCGAAAGGTATTCTGGAGAATACTGCTTTCTCTGGTCATATTACACGATGGTGCAAATGCTATAAAATTAGAGAAGCTACAGGTTAAAGTTTGCCTTAAGCATGAGTAATATTCAAAATATTTAGGAAGTTCCCTGGTGGCCTAGCAGTTAAGGATTCAGTGTTGTCACTGCTGTGGCTCGGGTTTGATCCCTGGCCTGGACACTTGCATATGTTGCAGGCACGGCCAAAAAAAAAGGAAAAGAAAAAAAATTAGCAATTGACACCTTCGCCAGCCAATCAGAACAGAAGATGACCTCAGAGATGAGCAGAGTCTTGGGCTTCTGCTTGGCCAGGTATCAGCCCTTTGTGATGACTTGTGGAAAAGCCTGGAGATGGGGCTGGGGGCACTCACAGGTTTCAGAGCAGCTGCTCTTTACCAACTGGTATAGAAGTAGTCCCGTGGTTTTGTGACTACAACCACACGAGCGTTCACCGGCTGAATCCTGGCAGCTCATCAGAAGCAATCTTACTCGATCCCGTTTTATTTGCTGAAAATACCAGCCCGTCTCCCCCCAGTCCTCCTTGTTATAAAATCAGCTGGGATCCATTATTTTGGTCATCCTGCCCTTAACGTGATTATTCACTTCTGGTTTTTATTTTGGCCCAAGACCAGTGCTCTGCGATTGTCTGGTCTCTGGGCAACCAATTCATTCTGAACCAAACACTTTAGGGAAAAATTCATTCCTTCCAAGGTACCCCAAATCACCTCTGTGGCCCTTCCATGTTCTGGGTGTATCCGGGTGGGTCCTTTCCTTATAGGACCCAACTCAACTTAGCAAACAGCTCTGCTCAGTACCTTCCTCCATTCCTTTCTAATCTGATGGACGCTACCAAAACTCAAGGGTGTTTAGTTACTCAACAGCAGTCCTTGAGAGTTAAGCTCGAGAATGGCACTATCCAACAGAAACATGATGTGAGCCACATACATAATTTAAAATTGTCTGGTACACACTAAAATAAGTAACAAGAAGCCGGTGAACTTAATTTTTATATCTTCTTTAACTCAGTATATCAGGAATATTATTTTAATATGTAATCAATGTACAAACTATTAATGGGGTAATACACATTCTTTTGTTCCTACAAAGTCGTGAAGTCCCAGTGTGTAAACTGTGCTTAGAACACATCTCAATTCCACATTTCAAGTGCCGATTGCTGCATGCGGTTATGGACACTCTGCTGGGCAGTACAGCTCCAGAGCCAGACTGGCTAATCCAGCTACTTACAGCTCCACCAGTTCTTAGCTGCTTGACCCTGGGTAAATAATCTCTGTGCCTCAGTTTCTATCTTCCAAAAAGTTATAAGAATAGTACACATATCATAAGATTGTTATGAGAATTCAATGAGAAGGCACAATTCCTGGAATGTAATAAGATTTCAACAAATGTTGGCTATTGTTATCACCAGCATTATTCTATTTTATCTCCCAATACTGCTCTCCATTTTCCAGCTTTTTATTCAACATCCAAAAGTACTGATGTCACCACATCCAAAAACTTCTCTCTCCAGGAACTTGTTGCTCGGCCTCTGCCTTCTTTTCAGTTGGAGAAATAATGACCTGAAATACTCCCCTATCTTTAACTAATTAGATGATGCCTATCTGGGTCGAAACAGACTGAACGTAACGTGAAGCAAATTCAGCCAAGTACAGCCCGAGTACAAACACAGGGAGAAGAACAATTTTTATTTACCTGGTGTCTGAATTCTTATTCACTATTGAGCTATTTTTTAAACCAGTCTCATTTATGTAAGCAACTTCTATGCCTGAATCCTAGCCGGTATTTCATGAAGTTTCAACCACAGACAAGCAATCACCATGATTTACCCTCCCAAATATCATAGAATGTTATTTATGTGGCATTTCGGCAGGTTCTGTATCCATCCCCAGCCCTGGCTTCATTTCAGCCACAAAAAATGACAAATGCACCACGTTTCCCAAAACTCCTTTATAAACCAACCGGGCAGATACCAGGAGAACTGGGAATGTTAATGACTGCAAAGTAGAAAATTAAGGAACATACGTAGAATGATGGGAAAAGGAAATCTAAAGAACCCAGTTCTAGTAAGGGTGAAACTGTTCAAAAGAGAGCAAGAGTTTATAAAGCTACGTGGCAGGAGAATTTATAGAGGAGAAAGTCAAAACCAAGAGTCCATAATTATCCAGGATCAAAAGTATTTGCAGAACCAGGTTGTATGATATGACTTATAGAGAAAAACATATTTTTTTAGGACTCAGAAAAGGTGTTATCACCTTCTGAGTAGGTTTTACCAGGAAACATATGTTTGCATATGTAAGTGGCATGACTTACAGAACCAAAAAAAAAAGGAGGAAAAAATGAGAGAAGAAATTTTGTCCACAGAGTACACACCTGTATTTTATTTTTATGAAAAGGAATAATTTCTGATCACAGATGTAGCCAAATATTTCGGCGGGACACTCAACATAAGCGCCTTATGAGATCCTGATGAAAAGAAAAGGAGGAGAATAGCCTACAGGGAGATCTGTGGGGAAGGAAACCAAAGGATCCTTCCGGTATCCTGTTTTATTCAGCATTTTTATCAACAACATGTGGCAGAATACTTTGACGAATTTACAAACTGCACAAGACAAGAAGATGGAAAAGATAACTGAGATGTCAGGGGAAGAAACAAATTTCCAAAGTACTGGGGCAGACAAGAAAGATGAGATCCACCTAAACAACCCATACTGAGTTGTATTAAATTTAAAACCAACTACACAAAGAGAGCGTGGGGAAGGCTTGGCTTACTCAGAATCTCAGATCATGGAACTGGGGAAACCAGGCTGCCAGAGCAGCTCATGTACTTTAATAGCAGGGCAGCACACCAGAGGTGATAATTTAATGTATTTGACTGTCAGCAGAATGCAGCGATAAACCGATCACTGATATCTTGATGCAACGTCCAGAGTGAAAGTATTTGAAAATCACTGGATGTGAAAACCAGCCTAAGAAATTTAGCCCCTTAGTTTGCAGGAGAAAACTCAGGGGCTCCCTAAAGCGGTGTGATGATGTAGCTAGAGGCAGTCGCAGGGGGAAAAATGGTTAAAAATAATTCCGGAGGATAGACTATGACCCTCCAAATAGCTATCATAGTACAGTAGATTCTGTCCTAATATAAAGAATGGAATAGAGGAGTTCCTGTCATGGCTCAGCAGGTTAAGAATCCATCTAGTATCCATGAGGATGCAGGTTCGATCCCTGGCCTCGTTCAGTGGGTCAAGGATCTGGTGTTACCATGAGCTGTGGTGTAGGTCATAGATGTGGTTCGGATTCGACCCCTAGCCTGGGAACTTCTTCCATGTGTTGAGGTGTGGCCCTAAAAAAGAAAAAAAAAAGGAATGGAATAGATCCCCTTGACCCTCCAGGTAAGCTCCTTGCCATCAGAAATGCTCCAACAAAGGAGTCTCAAGGGCCCTCTTCTCTGTCAGGGATTCCTGCACTGAGTGAGAGGCTGAACTAAATGGCCTTTGGGGTTCCTTCGGAGACTCTGTTAATATGGTGGTATTTATGTAATAAAATGTACACAAGCTGAATCAGTTCTGTCTGATACTATAACATGAGTGTGAAGTAATTACACATACATACCCCCATCACAGAGGATGTGTGTTATTACTAGACTCAAACCTTAGCTCTTCCGGGTCTATAGATCAATTATGTCAACAGAGTTATGTGCTGGCCTGGGAGCTAGTGAGGTTGAACGTAGAACAGGATCAGAATTTATTTGAGTGGATGAAACAGGCTTCACTTTTCCACAATTAGAAAGCATTAAGTCAGTCAGTGGGTCTGTCAAGGGAAGGAAAGAGGCCACAGAGAAAAAAAGAATAGTTTTCAGTTTTCCTGCCTATGTTGGGAACGGAAAGGAAGAGGTTGCTTGAGACACACACACACATTCTCTCTCTCTCTCCCTCTCTCTCTCTCCCTCCCTCCCTCTCTCACTCCTGGTAGCTTCCAGAGACCAGGCTTCTGTCACTGTCAACATTTCTACGCAGCTTGAGAGCAAACGTTTCTCTTCTATATCCGGATGATCTTTGCCATTGAGGTTAAGAATATTATTATATTTTTCCTTCTCTCAGGGGATAAATTTGTCAGATTGTCAGCTATGGTTTTTGTCTTCGAGTTGAGGGGACAAGAAAATACAGAAAGAATTCTGTATCATTGCTCAGCTTTTCCGGTTTTAAAACAGATGATTCAATATGGCTCCCTCTCTGACAAAAACATAATGAGCCTCATTTCTTGCAGATCTGAGAGAAGAACGCTCACTCCAGAACTTCACAGTTCCACTTTGTACGTCATCCTTGAGCTATCTTTCACTGTGGTGGATCAAATTTGGGAGACCCTTTGCTCTAGACTCAAGTCACCCAGATATTTTTATCTCCCCATCACAATCCTGGCTTGACCTTGATACTTTACTAAAGATCAAAGCTGCAGCTCATCAGCAGGCCAGGGACTCAGAAGGTAGAGATATGGAAGGAGTCCACCCTTCAGTCTATGGAGATGGGAAAAATAGATCTCTGCAGCCTTCACAGGAAGAGGCATATACTGTGCACGCACGCAGAGGTCTCCCACATTTAGAGAGAACCAAGGATTTGACAAAAGTCTACCATCACTCTCCAAAGAAACGAAATTTTTCAAAAACCGAATGGGACATTTCAAAAATACTAATAGTATGAAAAACTACAACGTGTATCCTTCATGCCAAATTTAAATAAAATAAAGATCCAACAAGTTTATGAAATGCTACCAAAACATAGCAAAAGCTTCATTTTACCCAGTGCCTTCACTGAAAATTCATTTAGATCTCCTCCAGGTCACCTCATCTTTCTCCCACCCCAGTAATCAAAGGGGCAGGATACTGAAAAAAAAAAAAAAAAGCAGGAGGACTCATACAGTGATAAAGAAGCACATAAGTTAGTGATTCCATGTGTGACAGCTATTTTTTGCTTATAAGCAACAGGATTTCCTATGTAATCAGCTATGGATATTCCATTGATGTCCAAAATATAAGACAAGAGAAATACTAACATGAATGGATTTTAGAAAACTACAGAGAGGCAGTAGGGAGAAATGCTGCCCTATGTTCCAAGCAAGAGGCAGGGTGACGTGGGTGTTAACAGAGAAATATTTCAAAGGCTAAAACACCATGGTAATAAAGACACGATGATCTAGGCATAAAAATTTGGGGCATATGAACACTTGCAAAGACTGTGAATACCCCAAAAGACTGATGAAGGACTTTAGGATCTTCTACAGACAAAATAGTTTTCATAATAATGAAGGAAATGATCCAATAAAAGAAATGAAATAGATGTATTGTAAATAAACAAAGAAGCCCACACAAGCAGGAAAGCTCTAAAATCTACTGGCCAGACTTGATGTAGATTAGCTCAAGAACCAAGTGAGGCCAAGCCTGAGGGTTCAATGTCCTCAGAAGCTGCACTTTTGCAGTCCAGGGGAAGGCAGGAATGAATGTATGAGGAATACAGAGCATATCCATTTGCGCCCTTACTAGCCATGTGGTCCCCGGTTCTTGCTCAACAGGAAGCTTCCTGAAGGCAGGAAAGGCCTGGAGCAGAGACTAGAATATAGTTAAGTGTCTAATAAATGTTTGCTATGTGAATACAATAGCTCAGTTTGAGCAGTCCCTGTGTAGTAGACTGACGGTACTAACGGTTTCCATTGATGGCCTCGCTGGATCCACTCCTTGTAATGTAACTGTGTGGTTCCTCCCATCGAGAAGTACAGTCTGTTTCTCCACCCCTTGTAATGAACTTGCCTCATTTCAGCCACTAGGATGTGGGTGAAGTGTCACTCTACTAATTCCAAGCTTAGGCCTCAAGAGGCTTTGCACGCTTTTGCTTTCTCTCTTGGAAACCTGCCATGATTTGAGAATAAGCCTGGGCTAGCCTGATGGAGGATGAGCGACCACATGGTGAAAAGCGCAGCTGTCCCAACTGAGGTAGGTCATCCTAGACCAGCCTACAGCCAGCCAGCAGTTGCACACAGGGGGAACTTGGCCATGATGTTCGCAGAGGCAACTCCACCCAAAGCCCACCACAAATGCATGACCGAGTCCCCTGAGACCAGACCTGCCAAGCTGACTCCTAGGCTCATGAGAAATGGTAAATGGTTGCTGTTTTAATTTTTTGTTTTGTTTTGTTTCTTTGTTTTTTTTTTAATGAGCCACTGAAGTTTTAAATAGTGGCTTCTCTCCAACGATAGCAAACTGGCACACCTCACTAAACACTGCTTTTATGTCCTTTATCACTGACCTTGTCTTTAAATGTTTGTGATCTATTTTAGCTTCTAATTATTTAATTCAAAAGAAAACACAAAAAGAATCCCTATCAATCATTCAATAATAACATATGTCTAAATGTCCTTTCTCTTTCCCCTCTGCCTGTCACTACCTTCTTGAAGTCCTCATTTATGTCTCCATTTTTCTATTAAAATCAATCCCTGCGGAGTTCCTGTCGTGGCTCAGTGGTTATCGAATCCGACTAAGAACCATGAGGTTGCAGGTTCGATCCCTGGCCTTGCTCAGTGGGTTAAGGATCCGGCATTGCCGTGAGCTATGGTGTAGGTTGCAGACGCGGCTCGGATCCCGCATTGCTGTGGCTGTGGCGAAGGCCGGCAGCTACAGCTGCTGTTAGGCCCCTAGCCTGGGAACCTCCATATGCCGCGGGTGCAGCCCTAGATAAGGCAAAAAGACAAAAAAAAAATCAATCCCTAGCTGGTCCCCAGGCCTCCATCCTTGTTCTAAATCCATCTGCACAACGTGGAAGCCTTATCACCACAGAATCTCTGTGCGATCCTGTCACTCCCCTCGTCAAAAAGTTTAAATCTTTCACATGGTGCACAGAACAAAGTGTGATCTACACACAAGGCCAATCACAGCTCCCACATCTTCGCCCCAACACCCCTTCCCAGTCTGGCCTCACACCACAACCCCCACAAGCCGCATGTCCCAGCCACACCAGGCTGCCTCCACCACTCACCACACATCTTGTTCTTCCCCACCTCTATATTTCTGTCCAACATGTTTGTTTGCCTGCCACTTCCCACCAATCAAAATTCCACTAAAGCCACCCACTCCAAGAAGCTATCCTAATCTTCCATTCTATCTTTATGTAATAAAAATGACATAATAATGACAATGCCAATAATAATATTCAGTAAGCACAAACTATGAGCTCCCTCCAAATGCATTCTCTTTTAATCGCCACATCAGTCCTGAGGGCATAGCTGTTTGTCCTGCCCTCTGCATGCTGTAGATGAGCGAACTGAGACTCAAAGGTTCATCAGCCCGCTGTCAAAGACCTAAGTGGCAGAGCTAAAATACCAAGTGAGGACTCCAGGAGTAAATACACTGAACTACATCATGTTTATTTGCATTTGAATTTCCTATATTTATTGTACTAAATTAAGCTAAAGCACAAAGGAGTTAAATGACTCGCCCAAGGCCACAGAGCCATCAGGAGAACTAGATCATAAGTCAAATACTCTGAATCCTCCAAGCATATGCTAATTTTGTGCCATCCAGTAAAATATAACTGCTGACTGGTTTCCCTAAGAAGAGCAGGAGAATTTCTGCCTTTACCTTTTTTTTTTTTCCCAGTTAGAATGCCTAAATGAAACTGAACAGGTCAATTTCATTTTTCTGCTGCTGTTGTAATCATCTGCAGTTCTTCAGCCAAGATTCCAAGGCTAGGGGAAGACGGTGTGTCAAAAACCAATTAATTTTTGGATTCATCTGAGTCACGCGTCAAGAATAGCCCACCCAGTAACCCCGTTAATCTACAGATGAACTAAATTTCCCATATTCCCAATTGAGTTTAATTCTGTTGGGACCACAGAGGTGGCACTGATGCCTTAAACACGCTAATCTCATCCTGTCCCACTTTAGGTACCAGTCTCTCAAAGAGCAGCTCAGAGCTGACCGTACTTGTTTTTCAAGAATAGAGCTCCCTTGGAGTTCCCATCATGGCTCAGCGAAAACGAATCTGACTAGCATCCATGAGGACGCAGGTTCAATCCCTGACCTCGTTCAGTGGGTTAAGGATCTGGCGTTGCCGTGAGCTGTGGTGAAGGGCGCAGAGGAAGCTCGGATCCTGTGTTTCTGTGGCTGTGGTGTAGGCCGGCAGCTGTAGCTCCGATTCGAACCCTAGCCTGGGAACCTCCACATGCCGCAGGTGCAGCCCAAAAAGACAAAAACAAAACAAAACAAAACAAACGGTGCTCCTTTTAACTACAGAAAGTGTCAGCCAGGGCAGTCCCTAGTCCTAGCAGATACACTTACACACCTAAGAAAGCAAGTGTGCAACTGGCCTGTGGTTATGAATCTCCAGAGGCTAGGGGCAAAGAACAGAATAAGATGCAGAAATACACCAGTATCAGGGTTGAAAAAAAGAAAAAAAGCCACGGTTGAATACAAGCCCAGGTGAACCATGTAAGTTTAGAAATAGCTCTTTTTCTAACTCAAAGGGGAAGGAAGGGAAACTGACACAGCTTGTTTGGCCGCTGTGCCTGTTGTCCATTCCCTTTCTTTGTCCAGGCGGCTGCTCGGCGGGTGCAGGCAGCCACTGAGAGCAGCGGGGGCTGCAGAGGGAGCAGAGAAAGAAGCTATTCAAGAGCGCTAGGTCCTCCCGGTTTGAGACTCGCCACAAAAGACAGACAACAAATACAGGCTTCAAAGGAGAACAGGAAATGTTACAGTGATCCGCCTCCTCCAAGGAGCCTCTGATGGACAGCTCTTCCCTGCTGCTGTATGCCCATCCTCCACCTCCCCAGATTCCCACTCATCTAAGAGGCTTTTTTTTTTTTTTTCTTCCTTAAGGCCTATAAAATAGGTATAACAAGTGACTGGAGGAAACAGAGAAAGGATCAGGCCTAATCTAGGAAAAGTATCCGCTCGTTACTATTTGGAAAATGTTCTTAAGATGATGAGAAGCTGGAGTTCCCGCTGTGGCGCAAGGGGATCGGAGGCGTCTCTGCAGCATCAGGACGCAGGTTCCATCCCCAGACCAGCACAGTGGGTTAAAGGATCTGGAACTGCCGCAGGTGCAGCACAGGCCACAACTGTGACTTGGATCTGATCCCTGGCCTGGGAACTCCATATGCCACGGGGGAGCCAAAAATATAAAAAGAAAAAAAAATAAATAAAGGTTTATGAGAAGCCCCGGTATTAAAAAGGAACTTCAGTTGAATTCCCGATCTCTTCTGTTATTCCTCGCGTGTGTCACACAGATTATAAGAAAAGGCGAAGATTCTATTCTCTACGGTCCAGGAAAGAAGGAGGGAATAGCAGGCGAGATGTGTCTTCGCTTCTGGGGATGCCCTTGGCCTTCGGCTTCTGGGGCTGTGCCTCCACCTGCCAGAGACATGTGCCTTATTTCAGGTGTCCTCAAAGTCTGACTTAACAGAACCATGGACTCTCCCCCAGCCCCACCCACTCTGCAGGGTTATGGCACCTCTGCCAAAGGGCAGGCAGGACCAGTGAAATGAAACACAAATCATAGCCACCTCAGCTAGAAAAAGATCTCACGGGGGAAAAGAGTGAGAAATACGGGCTTTCCTAACTATCTAAGGATTTCATGTATCGTATTTTTCTCTCAAGGCCTAGAACTAAGACTAACTCCAACACATGTAAGAGACTCATCAACACATTTGACGCCACAGTTTAGGATAGTGGGAGCAATCTTTTGTAAATAAAGTGTCAAATGTTCATTTATTTACTCCGGGTATGAATGAGAAAAGGGAAGGTGAACGATTAGCATAAACATGTAACCTGCATTTCTAAGAATAAAAATATCACCTTTTTTTATTGAAACATAGCTGATGTACAATGTGGTATTTCAGGTTACAGTGAAGGAATTCAGATTAGATAGATAGATAGATAGATAGATAGATAGATAGATAGATAGATATTCTTTTTCAGATTCTTTTCCTTTATTGGTTATTACAAGATACTGCATTAGTCCCTGTGCTATACAGTAGGTCCTTGTTTATCTATTTTATATATAGCATAGCGAGCGTATCTGTTAGCCCCCAACCCCTCATTTATCCCTCCCCTGCCTTTCCCCTTTGGTAACCGTAAATTTATTTTCTATGTCAATAAGTCTGTTTTTGCTTTGTAAATAAGTCCCTTTGTCTAACTTTTTTTAGATTCCACATGTAAGTGATCTCATATGATATTTCTCTTTCTCTGCCTGACTTATTTCATTCGGTATGATAATCTCCTTGTCAGATCTCACGTTCTTTACCTCACTAACCACACCAGTCCCCGATATACAAATGCACCACATTCCAAAGAAATTATTGCTTAGAAACCCAAAAGCATTCTCCCATTGAGCCAATGGACTAGGTGGTGACTGCAATCTCGGGCCACCTGCAAACACCAACTTATCTCAAATATACCAGGAAGGGTCTTCCTAGGAATCCCAGACCTTTCTGAGCCTAAGCCCATGAAGCCTTCAATCTTAAGACCCTTTGGGACCAACATCCTGACATCTCAGAGCCAAGGGAGGTGGAAAGAAGGAAAAACATATCAGGTTCCATCACTGTGGCTGCTGGAGAAAGGTTCAGGTGGGAGAGGAGGAAAGATAGAATATTCCTTCTAAAGCCAGGGAACAGCAGAGGAAGGGAGATGGTATATGATGAAGTTTTCCACTTTGATCCTAAGAAAAGATCCTGAATTTAGGCTCTATAAGTAGGCTCTCAGAACATCAGAGAGGTCACTATAGCCTTCAACAGAATATTAACTGCAAATATAACTTTTTCAGCAAATATAACTAAGAAAAACACATTTCTCTCATTTCTATGGATTATAACCATTATATACTAATTTCAGAAAGACACAATTTAAAAATCTAGGTATAACGACCTTATCAGTATACTCAACTCTTACCAAGAATTTGCTAGAACCACAGAGTTTTTGCACCTAAAGGAGCCTTGCCTTCATTTTTAAAATGAGGTCACCTAGAGATAGAAAACTTGAGTGATTTCCAGAAGGTACTCCAGTTACCTAGACACAGAAATCAGCTGGTGTCCAATGGGGGCACTCTTTCATGTGCCTCTTATGTAAACTTTGCATTCCCTTCTTTGAGGAGCCTTTAATTTCTCTGCACTGATGTTCCCCCGGGAGTTAAACTCTGCTCCCAGCCAGAGAGGCTGTTTATCTAAGGGAAGGTATTAATAATTTCATCCCAGGCGTCTCCCTTTGAACTCTGAGGACTCTGCTGGACCCCTCTTTGCAGACAGGAGAGACTGTTCCTCTGACGAAGGCCATCCTTGGCCCTGACCATCAGGCCTTCTGCACTCGCTACCTCCAAGCCAGCGGAACGCAGCCCTGGTGACAGAGCAATAAAACTCCTGCAAATGTCAAACTCACTTAATTTGCTGACCAGCTGATTTACGGCTCATCTCCACATTTCAAGTCGGCCCCAGCTAAACCTCTGGAGCTTCTTGCCAAAGGCTTCTTCAAGAGTCTTCATTTTTTCTTCCTATATACACTTAAAAACCTCATTAAGCAAGACAGAATGTTTTTAAAACAGTCGAATAGTGCTTTATCCATAGCCTTGCATGCCGGAGGTTATAAACTCTTATATTCAACAACCTGCCTCTGTAGGATGCGTGCCACAGCAGCACAATGATAAACCACTGACAAGGATGCAAGAATGCTTTCCTATCACCGATCGAGATCTTAAGTGGCAATAACTGCAAGAGGATGTTACTATTAAACTAAGTGCGTGTGCCTTCATATTCCAGCGAAAGGTTTTAGAAGCTGGTTGAGGTCTAAAGTAGCTGGATGAGGATAAAGGATGCTGCAGCTGAGGGTGTCCTGCTTCCCTGAGGCCCCCGGGCCAGTCCTTCTCAAACCTCAAGGACCCTAAAAGGAAGAATATTTTGGTGTAAACACTTTGCTGTCAGGCCCAAGTGCCAATCCAAGGTCTGCTGCTTCATGGCTCTGAATATGAGAAGAAATCGCCTGAGTGCTATTAGCCTGTGTTTCCTCAATGGCAAAGTGGTGACAACAGTTGTCCCCTTGTACGAGGACAGCTGGAAGCATGAAATGATTCAGGCCATGCATTCGAATTTAGCAAAGCAATGAGTACAAGAAGCAAGAGCTCAATAAATGTTAGTTGCCGTTATTATTAATATTTTTTGTCTTTTGTCTTTTTAGGGTCGCGCCCATGGCATATGCAAGTTCCCAGGCTAGGGGCTGAATCAGAGCTGCAGCCGCCAGCCTGCGCCACAGCCACAGCAACGTGGGATCCGAGCCACGTCTGTGACTTACACCACAGGTCACAGCAATGCCGGATCCTTAACCTACTAAGCAGGGCCAGGGATTGAACCCGTATCTACACAGATAGTAGTTGGTTTCGCTAACCACTGAGTCACAAGTAAACTCCAGCTGCCAGTATTTAAAAAAAAAAAAAAAAGACTGTTGAAATAGGATGCCTTTCAGCATTCCTCACAACCACTAGTATCGAACATAACTTGCTTATCATCACGCAGAAGTGATATCGGGGCAGCCTGGTGGTGACAGGAGATCTCTTTGCTTGTCCTGCAGGGCTGCGTGAGTCTGCGGGCCATAGAGCTTCCGAGCCCACGCATCTGTTTTGCCCAACTGGCTTTTACTAAAACGCGGAGGGGCCCCGTGACCAATAGAGGTAGGTGAGGCAAATCAGAAGCAGAGTTTCACGTCGGCCAGCCTGGCCTGAGTGTAAAGCAGAAACGCACCATCAACGCTCTCCCTACCTAGCCCGACAGCACACCTACTTGATTCCACACCTCTCAGCTGGGGACAGCTCCTTTGAGATGTCTGCCCGGCTCTCAAACTCCTCAACCGCCCTCTCTAGGGCAGGAGTGCACCTGTCCCCAGCTCTCCCGGCCTCTGTCCTCCTGTCCAGCACAGACACAGCCCCTCTGCGGCAAACCTCTAAGCTTCAGCCCGCAGGGCCTTCGGTCCTTCGTGTGGTATCTCTGCTGGGACCTGCTTCCTCTCATCTTAGATCCTTGGGCCTCCGCGTCCCATGCACCCCTAAGCCTTTCTAATCCAAATCATCTCTTTCCGAGCTTGTTATCTCTGCTTTCCTTACATACACAAATTTCATAGTTTTGAAAGAAAAAAAAAGACCTTATTTTTTATGCTGTTCCCTAATCATATGTCCACCCGACCCAGATGAAAATGTTTTTATTTCCCCTTCAAGAGAAGCACATAGAGACAGAAAGGTAAAGACAGCACCAGCAGGCCCACAGAGGTCTCTCATTCCCGTTTTCCGTAACTGCGTTAGGGGTAACCGCATTTGATAATTGTCATCTCTGCGGAGAAGCATTTCTTCTCCGTTTTCAGTGGGGGCAGAGTGGAGGGGCAGTGGACAGTGGGGGGTGACTTTATAAAATACTCAGTAGGAATCCTGGATTCAGAGAGGGTGTAAAGTCAAATGAGCACCATCATTAGGACCCAAGCCAGTGCTGGGAGCCGGGCCTAAGGTGGGTAGTTGGGTTTGGGCAAGACTGGGGTGGACATAAGGACCAGAGGGGGCACCAGGAACCAGGGGCAGGGCAAGGCCACAGCTGCCACTGGAGGAGTGAGGAGGCTGGAGCACTGCTCCAGAGACAGACCATGAGGCCTGAAGGACAAGGGGCAGGGAGGGAGGCACAGCCTGGGCCCCATATTAGGGGAGCCCTCCAAGTGGTCCTTACTAATTTCAGCACAGGTCACCACGTAACAGCTATAGGAAAGAATGACAGTGCAGAGGGTATGAAGGGACTTAAGCAGAATCTGTTCGCAATAACAGGGTTAACATTCCATCTTTTGAGAAAGATTCATAGAATTTTGGTGACAAAAACCCACAGGGGTGTACCACAGACAGGACACTGCTCCATTTCCTACAAGGGTGCTTATCATTCTCTTACAGTTCTCTGATCTCACCATAAGAACACTGCTCTGTGAACTGTTTCATCTTCTCAATAGCATTGTGAGGTAGGACTTTTTAACTCAAATGTGAAGATGAGAAAACTGAAGCCTGGGGACACTAAGGGACTTGCCCCCAAGGCCATGAAGCTGGTGGATGTCAGCGGTGGGATTGGAACATGCATTCTGATTCTATGTCCCATGCTCGTTTCAATGAGCCTCAGTTCTAGTTCCAGCCATGGCACAGTGAGTCGAAGAATCTGACTGCAGCAGCTCAGGTCACTGCAGAGGTGTGGGTTCAATCCCTAGCCCAGTGAGGTGGGTTAAAGGATCTGGAGTAGGACACAGCTGTGGCTTGGATTCAATCCCTGGCCTGGGAACTTCCCTATGATGTGGGCGTGGCCACAAAATTAAAAAAAAAAATGAACCTCAGCTGCTGACCACAACCGAAGGCAGTGTCTCTCACTTCCTAAAGGGCAGTCACTGGCCTAGGACCCATGAAGGTCCTGTCCCCAAGTGAGGCAGCATTGCTGTTCTCAACATTCAGGCTTGCCCTGGAAACTAGAGGGGTGGGCTCTGCAGAAGTCTGTTTCATGAGAAGGGAAGGGGCAGCCTGGGGGAGAACTTATCTTAAGAAAAGAAGGAATCAAGTGAATTCTACCCATTCACAAGCCTAGAGTCACAGGATCGGAAGAGCAGTATGGAAGACACCCTGATGGCTATCACTTGACCTCCTAGGCCCAGCCAGATCTGTGGGTCCTCAGGGAATGACGGAGGGACTGGTGTGTGACTTAACAGGGGATGAGAACCTCTATAGACACCTCACTGCAGACCCTGCTGAAGCTTTGGCATCTGGAAGGCTTCAGGGCACTTGAGGCAGGTGCTTAGTGAGCATCCAAAGGGAGACCCAATGGGAGAAGAGAGCAGAGTTGGAAAGAGGCCGTGGTGCAAGGCAGATGCCATGAAACTCAACGGAAGCAGCAGCCGCACAAAAAAAACAAAGGAAATGGCAGCAGGACCAATGGAGAAACCCACAGAA
The DNA here is from genome assembly GCA_004024745.2 of Catagonus wagneri. Lineage (NCBI taxonomy): Eukaryota > Metazoa > Chordata > Mammalia > Artiodactyla > Tayassuidae > Catagonus > Catagonus wagneri. Next base: position 8,179,204 of record PVHT021183648.1, read on the forward strand.
AATGGCAGCCATTCCCGGGAAATCTGGCACCAGGCCCGTTTGTGAGCCTGTGACATTCCCTCCTGAGGACCGCCCAAGCCACACCAGTAGATAATGGCATTGTGGGGGGGGCGGCGGCTGTGGTCTTAAATGAGGAGGAGGAAGCAGGCACGGATGTGATTTGTACTGTACTGTCGTCATCCACACACAAAGTGGGGAGGCCTGGGGAAACCAGGGCTACGTGTAGTGTTCCTAACTGCATCTGGGACGTCTGTCGTTCGTACTCATCCCAAGGTGGACCTAAACCATTGGATAAAGTGATGGGACTCACAAATCTTTAGTCCTTAAGAAAGTTTCAGGACACACTTGTCCTCCAACCAAAAATATGTTCGGCACCTCCCCTCCTTTTCAAGCAGAATGAACTGAGCATGAAGGTCCTTCCCAGACATGGTTCTGTTTCGCTCCTGCTCCTCTTTGGCCTGTGCTTCCTTTTTTTGGATCCATTCCTCATCACTTCTTCAAAGGGCCCTAGTAACCTAGTCCCAGCTCCTCTCCTCATTAACCACCAGGGAGTAGAAAAAAGAGCCCCTTCTGGCCTTGGATTTCTCCATGGTTTGTCCCCTTATTTGAATGGTGGGGGTCTTCAAACTTCACCTTAGCATCTTTACACAACCAGTAAGTTCCCCCTCCTCATCAGACATTTTGAGGGGTAGCAGTGGAGGCAGCAAGTTTTTAATTCCATTGACATCTACGTCTTTCTTCTTAATGAAAGTGGAAACAAGTTGAAGCAAAAGAAAAGTGAGTAGTTTACCTATTCGTATGTTCCTGTGTAAGGACCACCTCCATTTCTATAGCAACGGGCCAGCAGGTGCTTCTATGGCAGTAGGTCCACTTAGGTGCATCTGCAAAAGTCCCTCTCTACCAAATTAAACACTAAACTAGGGTGAGCTATCACCAGAACCAACTGTCGTCCCTCAGTCAATTCCATTACCGTGACACCTCTCCCTCCCAAATCCAAGAGGTCACAAGGATTCAGCGTCAACAGGAACATAAAATACTTTTACACGAGCAGAGCTCCAGCAAGAAATTCCTCTCCAGGACTGTCTGACAGAGCTATCATTTTTCTCACAAAGTTGTTCAAGACAGTTGAGTAATCAGAAGAAATGAGGCTAAAAATAATGTTAGCCATAGAGTGGGAAGACGTGGCTCAGCAAATGCTGGCAAGCGCTTCCCCACTCGCCGAGCCTCAGCACACACAAACGCCCTTTGCTGTTCAGCCATGACAATCTAATTCAGGTTTTGTCCTCCCAGGAGGTGATCAGTGAGGCCAGATGGACACCGAGCCATCTCGTCTTCCTGGGCACAGAAGCCAGACTGCACTGCAGGTCTGCGTTCCCTCTCTCCACGGCCAGCTAGCCTGGCCCGGAGAGCAGCTGCCTGCCCAGAGCCAGCTCCTGGGAAGGCTGGGTGAGACCACAGAGCCCGAGGATTCCTTAGGCCACTCTGATGCTTCTGGACCTAAAGAAGCAATCAGAACTCAACTCTGCTCACCCACCAGAAATGGGAATGACGGGGGGACAGAATCATGACACGAGTAGAACCGAGGGAGTAAAGTAACAGGAAACAAAGGCTGCTCAGTACAAAGAGGCTGAGTCAGTCTGTCCTCAGCCGAGGAAAAATACATCCAGGAACACTTAGTGGATAATAAGTCAAAGTAGGTACCAGGTAAGAACAAGTTGCATCAGGATAGCGAATTCCAGAGTGTAAGGCAGACATAAGAAGGTGGTTATCATTCTTAAAACATGGGCTAAATCTGTCAAGGAGGAAGGGATTTTCCTCCACCCTTCTAGGTTCTTCTGGCTGGTCTAAGAATTAAATTGCCATGAGACAGATTAACAGGAGAAAAACCACACAAAAGTTTAATAACACGTATACATGGGAGAGACCTAAGAAAACTGAGTAACTCCCCCAAATGGCTAAAAAAACGCTCCCCAGAAATACTATCTTCAACTAAGAGCAAAAGAGGATGTTGGGGGTAATGGCTTGGAACTTCAAAGGGGAAGACGGCAATTGACATGGAGATGGAAAAGTAAATGTTTTGTAAACAAATGTTCACTGGGCCTTGCAGAGACCAGGAGACACAGAGAGGAATTAACCAACTTTACCAAGTTCCTCCCTGTCTCCACCCTAGCTGGTACTGGAGTTACCTATGGTGACAAATCCTTTCTGGAACAGATCCTCTGTCTACATTCTTTTTTTTTTTTTTTTGGCAGTTAGGGGCAAGGTCAATGGTTCTTCCCGGGTTTTTTCAGCTCAACATAACCCACCTGCCAAACAGACATTTGGAATTTTGCTCCCCTACAGATCTTTTCCAGAGAAAGAAGTGAGGCTGGGGCCGTGGCAAAAACAAAATAAAACAAAATATAACATAACATAAAAAACAGGTCTACACTTGGAAGAACTGGATTTGACCTTGCTATGCCCTTCTACTATACCACCTGGCATAAATTCTCTGAACCTCAGTGTTCTCATCTGTAAAATGGACATAATAGCAAAACATAAGTCATTGGACTGTTGTAAGATTTCAATAAGGTGATGAGCATAAAGCACTTTACAGTGTGTGGCAAGGAGTCAGAGTTCAAGAAATGCTAGCCGTTAATGGAAAATCTATTTCTTTTTTTTTTGCTTTTTTAGGGCTGCACCTGCAGCATATGGAGGTTCCCAGGTTAGGGGTCGAATCGGAGCTGTAGCCGCCAGCCTTCGCCACAGCCACAGCAATGCGGGATCCGAGCCACGTCTGCAACCTACACCACAGTTCATGGCAACGCCGAATCATTAACCCACTGAGCAAGGCTAGGGATGGAACCCACAACCTCATGGTTCCTAGTCGAATTCATTAACCGCTGCGCCACAACGGGAACTCCTGGAACGTCTACTTCTGATGTTGCAAAGAAAGATGAGCAGAAATGTCCTGCAGAAGGGTCTTGGGGAACACTGTATGCTTTAAATATCATAAAATATGCTGTCTCCTGAAAATGTGACCAACCCACAGGCTCACAAAGCAAAGGACCGGGCAGACCCTCAGACTTTGTGCCCCATTTCCGATCTGCGAGGTTCAGCCTAGAAAATCAGCCAGACCCCTTGGCTATCTTTCTCTTCAGCTTCACTTTGAGAATAGAGGGAAAGGGGCCAAAGGGGAGCAAAACTGTGACTACAGGACACAGGAATGGATCAGCTGCAGCTGGGCTTGCAAATGACCAGCCAAGCTCTTCCCCAATTCCAAAATGCTTTTAGGACCATTTTCAATAGAAATGTCCATTAACCTTAAAAGCAGGCAATTAGTAATGCAAATATTAAGTCACTTTATAAAGAGAGAGGGAAAAGATCAACTTATTTAAAAAACTTTCGTGAGAGAACCAGGCTACATGCTGCAGTCCAGCCTCTTCCATCTGGTCAGCCAAAGCTTCCCATCCATCACTCCACCACTTGACTGGCCATTTCCCCACAGGCTTGGGAGCAAGAACAGGAAAGACTTTAAAGTCCTCCCAGTCCAAACTTCTCAGTTTCACAGATGAGGAATGGACAGCTGCAACAATTAAGGTGTCATCCAAGAATTCCAATTTGGTAGCAAAACTGGGGCGAGACCCTGGTTTTCCTGACTACCTGTCATACCTGCCGTGTTCCTTCTCACCTTGAAGATTTTACGATGACAAGGAATATGATGCCTTTACTTCTTTCTGTTTGGACAGCAAGCTCCTTAAAGGAGGATAAAGCATCGGCTTTTGTATTTCTCACTCTCAAGCAGAAATAGATGATTACAAATACACATCAACTGTGCCTTTGCTGAAATGAGTGGAAAATAGAGGAACCAGCACCCGTGTGGCAAGAATCGGTTTGTTCTGCTTCACCCACATCAGACATAACGGTGCTAATAATTTTGAAAAATCCCTAATGGTTACTAGAATGTGGACAGGACCAGCCTAGTCATTTTCAAATAAGCCTGGCTCTGTGCAAGTGGGCAGAAAGCTATATATTTTGAGCAGAGTGATCGTTCTCCACTTCCACATAGGATTAAAACTATCAAACTCCAACAAGAGTTTCATGATACATGAAACAGAGATAACGTCCTTATTTAATGGGCATAAATCTCTAAAATAATGACGTGGTGTGCTCTTTATTCCCACAAATCTTATGAAATAACTCTGTCCAACTTGAACAGTTCAGCTGTTCTCCCATATGAAGACGGAAGCTGGGTACCTGCCCTCCTATGAGCGTTTCCATCCTTTTACTTTCTGCTTACTTGAGGACAGTGATATTCTAGCAATGCTTAATTCATTACCACTCCTACGTCTCCTCTCTCCAATAACTTTAATATTCTAGTTTGTGAAGAGCCTCTTTACCTATTCAGTCACATCCAACCCATCATTTAAGTCACAGCTGTGATTCAGAAGGTCTGAGGTGGAGCCCACAGGTCTGCGGTTCTAACAAGGTCCCCCAAAACACTGATGCTGCGATCACCTTGACCTGGATGTCTCCCTAAAACTCCAGAAGTGTCCATGCTGACCAGGGATGGTTCCCTAATTTCCCAAGTGTGACTACTATGACCTCAGATGTCTTCTAATTATCACAGTGTGTCTACCATGACCTGGGATTTTCCTTAATAGTGCACAGGTGTCAACTGTAACCTGCCAGGTCTGCCTAATAACCCACGTTATTCTTGACTCATCCCCCTTCCTCAGTAACCTCTTTACTGAAATGTTTAAGATGCTCTGCATGTGATTATTGTAAGATGACTATACAATTACAGTATTATGAAAAAGAACCCACGGTGTCACTCATTCTTTCAGTTAAAAAAATAAATCAGTGTGCAACACGGCGTGCATCATACCAGCCCCTAGGGAGACAGAGACGAACAACACACAGCCTGATTTGGAGATAGATGTCATGGTCGCGCAGTGACCGATTGACCTTGGGAAAACAACCTAATCTGTTTATGTTAGTTTTTTCTTCCACAAGGTGAGGGTACCAATGACCACCTCAGCAGGCGGTGTAAGTATAAAAGAGAACTACATACGTGAACCCACGGCACACTCCAAAATGTACTATAAAAATGTTAGATGTGCTTATTCGTATCTGTTCATGTTCCCCTCTTACACTATAAACTGCCTCTAGATAAGAAATACCACTTTTTTCCCGTCTTCCAAAACTAAGAGTTTAGAGAGGTCTGTAAAGTTTATGGAGTTTAAATTCCGTTTCATTTAATGTCTTATCTCTCTTTTTCCCATCATTGGATAAGCAGCACATCCCAGAACATTTCCTCAAGGAAAGAAAAAAAAAAACAAAAACCGAGCCAGATGGATATTAGGACATATCCTCCAGAAAATCTCTGAGTGATTTCTCGTTCCGGCGCTAAGGTCTTAAGGTACTACTTCATTTCCCCGTGGTCCCTTTCTTCCATTGATCTCAGAACACTTCCCATAATCGCTGGCACTCAAGAAATATTAATTGAATGAGTGAATTCGTATTAGGGTTTGGCTTTTTTTACATCCAAGAAAATTTGACAGGTTTGGGAACCGGAGCCAGAACCTGTAGCCCTTCTCCCCTTCATGAACAATTTCATGGCCCCGGGTCGGAGCAGCTACCCATCACATCCTCTGGAAGCTGTCTGAGACCTTGACACTGTGCCTTGGAAGCACTTATGATTTATACACCTGTTCCCTAAGAATCGCGGCCACTCACACAATTGACACCAATTAGCCCTTCCCACTCCAGGCCCCCACACAGGGCCAAAGGCTAAATAAGACACAAACACAGGCCACCTCTGAGGGTGGTGGAGGGTGAGTGACACGTTGGCAGAGGATGGAGAGGAATTTCAGGCTTTCACCGCTGTTTGCCCTCTTTCACTCCAGTATTATACTGTGCTTCCATTTCTAGGGACTGTCAATCCAGCGCCGAATCCACTTAAGCTGAGGCACAGCCACTGCAAGGCTGAGTCCAAAGGCTCTCAGATCACAGGACACCTGAGAGATTGCTAAACCGCGATCTCAGGGTAGGACCCCAGGGCATCTCTCGCCCATTGCCTTCTTCTCCAGGTGCTGTTCCTGCGGCCGCCACAGACAAGATTAACAAGAAGGTTATATTTAAACTTCCAAGAGGCGCTGCTGTGCCATTATGGGTCTATTTAAAATCCTCCGGGCAGCTGCAGTACATAATAACAAATCAGCGGGAGGGAGGGAGGAGAGGGAGAAGGGAAGGAGGAGGGGAGGTGGTCAGGAGCATCTTGGATTGTTTCTGCGAAAAACTGACTGCCAAAAGACGGCAGGGGGTGTGCGCAAGTTAAAGATGCTCCCCTCGTGGGGAGAGCCAGGGAGAGAAAGCAGCCGGAGAATGTGCTAAGCAGGGAGCCTAGGGTCTTAATATGAAAATCTGCCAGATGGGAAAACTTGCTGCCTGCCTGGGATGGGTCGCAGCTCCAGAATACTCTGCTTCTCCCAGTGGACCCCACTGAACAATACCAGCCATGCATCGGCTCAATGTTGATGGAAGAACAGCACCAGAATATCAAGAACTCTGTACAGGGAGTACAAAGTGGCTCCCTTGGACCCAACAGAGGTGCTCCTTGATTCCGCTCTGTACTTGACCAAGGGGGAGGTCCAAGTCAAGGTCCCTTACAGAATGTTCCCTATTGCAACAGCTGTAGGACCCAGGGACTTACCTACAGTTTGGCTCAATTTTGACCTTAAAGACCTACCACTTTCTGCTGCCTTTGCAACGTTTGGATGGAGGTCTTTTTTAGCCTCTCCCTGACCCTTCCAATGAAAGCCCTATGGGTACAGCGGAATATTTACCGTGCTCACTGAGCTGCAGGGCACAGTCATGCTAATTGTCCTTTCCCAGCACCACCTTCTTCGATGGCATTTGTTACCCTTAGTTTGACTCACATGATTCTAAGTCTTGATCACTTTTATCACTCTTTGCTAAAGTTACTTCAAAGTCATTAAGAGCTCTCATGAGTTTTCTTCATGGCAAGTTTACTTAAGTCTCCACTAATCATCTAACTGATCACTCTCTGCCTACCCCAGGGCTTCCATATGATATAAACATCTCTGATCTCACAAGCATAGACATTACAAGATGAAACCAACATGGCATTCCTGGGTAGCATATACTTAAAACGAAAGAAAAAACAGTTATCACCTGCTTGGATTTGCTTCTAGGGATGACCAAACTGGATGTAAGAGACTCAAAAAAAATTATTTATCAGGAACATAAGTCATAAGTCTTGGAAGTCCACAGTGATCCAATAAACCAAGTAAATATCAAATATTCACTTTCTATACAGAGATTTTAAATGTCATGCTATGTTCTGATGGAAGTACATAAGTAAACGATGTACTACAGAAGTCCTATATAAGGACTTTAAGGATCATCAGTCTATTATCTCAAATAGAACATTCTAGTATATCAGCAAACGTTAACAGTTTACACAAATTAAGAATGTATACGGTCCTCAAGGAGTTGTATCTTCTTTTTCTTCTGTTTCTGGATGAATGCCTAATAAGCAGGAGATTTATAAAACTATCTGGCCCTGCTAAAGCAACCATCAGCAAACAATACATAAAATTTGTAATAAGCCCAAATCTGCCATATCAGCATATACTTATTGATAGTAACTACAGATTTAGAATTAAGTTCTATGTAAGGATAGTAACTGCTTATTAAGCACATTATGTGGAATATATTGCACAAATACTACCAACATACAGAGACTGTAGAAAACACTCTGCCACTGGAGTTCCCGTCGTTAGTTAGTGAACCCGGTTAGTGAACCCGACTAGCATCCATGAGGACTTGGGCTCAATCCCTGGCCTTGCTCAGTGGGTTGAGGATCTGGCGTTGCCATGAGCTGTGCTGTAGGTCGCAGACGCGGCTCAGATCCGGCATTGCTGTGGCTGTGGCGTAGGCTGGTGGCTACAGTTCCAATTGGACCTCTAGCCTGGGAACCTTCATATGCCGCAGGTATGACCCTGAAAGACAAAAAAACCAAAAAACAAACAAACAAACCACTCTGCCACAGTATGTTCAGATCACAATCTGTGACCCATATATCAAGACTCAGTAAGAATCTATAAATGATTTATTATCTAGGGTCAGTGTCCTTCTTTCTTTTCATTCCCATATCTTTTCCTATAAATACAGGAAGCTCAAAAGAGCTAAGACCTCCAGAAGGAGAAAGCCGGAGGGATGTGCCACACCACCAGGTCCAACCTCTCTGATGATTAAGGGGACAGAAATCCTTGTGACAACATCCCAGTCGGGCTCCACCATCCACATGAAAGCACAGGGGGTTGGCCAGAATGAAAACGACCTCCTCAATAAGAAATAGAGCAAAGACCCTTGTCTTCTCCAAAGAGTTCTCTCTGGGTGAGACGATCAGTTGAGGAAATCAGACATAACAATTCCAAGGTGTCAGACAGGAAAACCATGGATAAAACAAAAGAAATGCAAACCTGCAGACAAACTATCCCTCATCAGGCCCCCCAGTGAAACTACACTGACCACTCAGCTCATTCTCTGGTTCCTGGCCGCCTGACTCACCCTCTTAAACATCATCCACCTTCAGTTGGAGTAAGCCTTTGAGTAGGTCTCTGGGAGTGGCTCTGAGCTCTGCTCGCCAGCAGTTTAGAGGAGACCTACCTACACTTCCTAACTGCGCTGGGTCTGGAAGAGCAGGCAGGGGGCACTCACCCCTGCCCGGTTTCACATCCAGGCCCCCATGCTTCCATTTGCTGGGGACCTGTCTATTCATACACCCACTAGGACACCTGAGTCTTCCTTATGCTCGTGCTCCAGAGAGAAAAAAATAAGGTTATGATGCTGCCCTGAAGAAAACTGAAGTCTCGCCAAATTACTAAACATGTAAACAAAGAATAATCATTTATTCAAGCAAAATCATGATGGCAGACCCAGGGGACAAAAAAACTGCCACTTGAAAGTCCCTACCAGAATGACATACAAACAAAACAAAAATCAAGTGGCTAATAAGTACATTTTAAAAATTCAACCTCATTGATAAATAAGCTCAATAGAAAGTTGAACATTTTTTCCAGTTTTATGGAGAATTAATTGACATACATCACTGTATAAGTTTAAGGCATACAGTATGACGGTTTGATTCATATATATGGTGAAATGATGACCACAATAGGTCTAGCTAATAGCCATCTTCTCACCTAGATACAATTAAAAAAAAAAGAAAAAAGTCAATTCTCCTTGTGATGAGAACCCTTAGGATTAACTCTCTTGACTGTATCTATCTTATATCTTAGCTGTGTAACTCTCTTTCCTGTATATCATATAGCAATGTTAGCAATACTCATCTTGTGCTACATTACATCCTTAGTAATTATCCTATAACTGGAAGTTTGTACCTTTGGACCATCATCTTTCAATTCCCGCTCCCTCCCCTTCACCTCTGGTAACCACCAAGTCTGATCTCATTTTCTATGAGCCTTAAACAATACCATTTTACCTTCCTGTACATGCAAAGCTTTTTCTTCACTTCAAAGGTCGGAGCAATGGAAATTCTCATACCTACATGCAAACACAAGCACACACAATAGTTTTACATTTCTGGAGATCACTTGGATAATATGTACCCAAAGCCACAAAATGTTGATAACTAGCTGACCAAGTAAATCCAGTTCTACAAACTTATACTAAAGAAATAACTAAGGCTAGATAAAAAGATTTGGCTGCAAGGATGTGCATCATTATATTATTTGTAAAAGATCTCATTTAGAAAATAATGTAAAATGCTGAACCAGAGAGAACTGGTTACATTGCAGAATTCTATGCAGGCATTAGAAATGATGTAGAAGGATGCTTTGGACAGGAAAGAATGATCACTATACTGATAAAGAAAAGGTTGGATACAAAACAATATGCATAGTATGACCTCATTTTCATTTTACAGAACACACACTGAGAGATGTTTACAGTACTGCTATCTGGTGAGATGATGTCTGCTTTAATTTTCCTCTTCCAAATTTTTTCCGATGTGCATGTACTGCTTTTGTAATAAGAAGAATAAAGTTACACTGAATTTTAAGAGAGAATAAAGTGCAGGTCCTGTGGTAGCTACTGGGCTGTGGGAGAGGGGCTCTGTGCTTACACCACCTCTAACTTTCACAGTCTTGCAGAGGATGACCGATGAAGTGACCCGCCTAGTCAGACAACTGGTAAACCAGCAGTCCAGATCAGAAATTACGTTCCCGCCTCCTGTTCCCCCTCTGTTGGCTAGTCCATAACACTTGTTTCCAAAAACTAGACTATTTACATTGATTTCATTATGATGGTACAAAGAGTTTTTCATCTAAGCCAAACCAACACATTTTTTTTTTAAACCAACAGAATAATTAAGTAAAATCTGGGATACTGGGAATAGGCCGAAAAATGCCTTTGAAAGGTTTTCTTTCACTTTACATTTGAGCTCGCAGCAAAGCCCCCTAAAACCTGTCATGAGAGGGGAAGGGGCAGGAAGAGAAGGAAGCCAAAAAAGCTGAAGACATTCAGGTGGGAACAACATTCACGCAGGACTACCCAGAGCTGAGTCTCAGCTAATGGAGCGAGTCAGCCGGGCGGGCATTTGCTTTTCTGCCTGTGAACCCGCGGCTGGGTTTGTCCTAACTGGTCATTTCATGCCCCTCTGCTTTTGTTTAAAGTATAGTCCACGGAATTATCTGTGCTCAATAAGAACTGTCACTTCTCTAAGTGCTTTATTCATTATTTACCCATTTTCATCTTTCTCTGAACCTGTCAAATTATATCTTTGTGCTGGGATGCACGCTGCCGGGGGATCAAGTATGAACCTGTCAAACTTCTGCCTCTTCTTTCTGATCTCACTGTGTCTTGTGGTTTCTGCAGAGGCTTTTTGTTAGTGAGATATTCTACGGAGATAAGAAATCTTTTCAATGCTGCTTTAATCCTCTATTGTCAGTTTTGTCCAGTCTGCACTGTGCATTACTTAGATTTAATAAATTGATTTGCACTCTCTGCTTACTGAAGACCAGAGCTTTCTTACGTTTTAAGTCATTATTCCTAACGTGCTTACATTCATATATTCTTATGCCTTTTAGTGCTCCACATGCATTTAGGCTTTTCTACATTCTGCTCCAACCTATTATCGCCCTTTCTCTTCAATTCTTCAACATAAATCCATAAGCAAGACATCCAGACTCATTTGTGCAAATGATTCTACTGTCACTCATGTTTGGTCAGGCTGGTCCCTCCAAGTAGACTGCCCTCCTCTTTGTCCTTGGAAACCCAAGGACTTCAAATACCACCTCCTTCTCTGATCACACTAATTAAAGCTTCCCTCTGCATTCATATATAACACTTGGTTTTATAGCTCCTGCAGCGTTTCTCATAGAGATAGATATTAACACTCTTGGTTATATCTTATCTTCTCCAATAAATTCTAAACTCCATGAGGTCTGGAAGAGTGTCTTGAAGCAATAATGCTTCGCCCTTAACAGGTCCTCAAATATTTTTTTTTTAATGAATGTGCAAATAAACCTAACTATGTTTCTCTAAGACCCTGGTCATGAGGACGAGGGCCAGTGCATACAGTCCATGCGTACCTGGAGTTTATGGACTTACTGGCCAGGAAGTTGCCCCCTCCCCCTTAGGCCCGATACACATACAGCCTTGATGATTGGCTATTAATTTCAGTCTGGTCTGGCCTTGATTTAATTTTCCCTATCTACCTTTTATTTAGGAGTCAATTTATTACATCTTTCCGTATTTATTTAGCACTTCGTGTTTGGCAAGAGCTTTGCAATCGTTTATTAGTTACTCTTCTGTGAGACAGATCCCTCTTTTACAGTCAAGAAGCTGAAGCCTGGAAAGCTTCAGTGACTCATGGAGGATCAAAGATAATGTCAATACTAAACCCTACAGAGTTTCTTGCCCACAGATTCCCTCATCTCACAACATTTCCTACCAGAAGCCAGGGCTCACGGGTCAGCACAAAAGAACCTCATAACCTAAACAAGATTGTACTGAGGAAAACCTGAAGATCAAAAATCCAAACAGCAGAGTTTGGCTCAGTGGTTAACGAACCCGACTAATATCCATGAGGATGAAGGTTTGATCCCTGGCCTCGCTCAGTGGGATAGGGATCTGTGTTGCCGTGAGCTGTGGTGTAGTTCGCAGACGCAGCTTGGATCCTACCTTGCTGTGGCTGTGGTGTAGGCAGGCAGCTGTAACTCTGATTCACCCCTAGCCTGGGAACCTCCACATGCCAAGGGTGTGGCCCTAAAAAGACAAAAGACAAAAAATAAATAAATAAAAATAAAATTTAAAAAAATCCAAACCATTATCCCAAACTGCAGGACTGGGATTTCGTTTTGTTCATTTTGTTTTCCTTGAAAGTAATACTTTTCAATGCTAGCTTCAGTACCAGAGAAAGGAAGATGCTTGCATCCTCATTGTAAGGTGTTTGCTTTTCTAAAAAACAAAAAGCCTGCAGGTTATTATCATGTATGTTATTAAAGATCTAAAGATATTCAGTTTGGGAGTTTCCATCGTGGCTCAGTGGCTAATGAAGCCGGCTAACATCTACGAGGATGCGGGTTTGATCCCTGGCCTCTCTCTGTGGGTTAAGGGACCCAGCATTGCCATGGGCTGTGGTGTAGGTCACATACACGGCTCAGATCCTGAGTTGCTGTGGCTGTGGCGTAGGCCTGCAGCTGCAGCTCCTATTCAACCCCTAGACAGGGAACTTCCATATGCCGCAGGTGTGGCCCTGTAAAGGCCAAAAAATAAAAATTAAAAAAATAAATAAAAATAAAAATTCGGTTCAAACTCTAATTTGAGCAATATAGCCTGCCACTGAAATGTACTGATAGTGCCTCATAAATTATAATACTTCATACAAATATAAGGTTATTGTGTTATGTTTATTTTCCCACCAATCCCATGAGACTGCTGGAACTTCTTTACTTTCCGTCCAGAAATTCTGCTTCGTATTCATGCATAGGACACAAGTTCCTTAATGTCTCTCACGCTATTTTATGGAAAGAGGAAGGTGGATTAGAATGTGTCTGTCCTGGGATTCTTGCAGTGGCTCAGCAGCTTAAGAACCGGACACAGTTGTCCACAAGGATATGGGTTCGATCCCTGGCCTCACTCAGTGAGTTAAGGATCCAGCGTTGCTATAAGCTGACATGTAGGTCGCAGAAGTGGCTCGGATCATGCATTGCTGTCGGTGTGGTATAGGCCGGCAGCTGCAGCTCCAATTCCACCCCTGGCCCGAGGAACTTCCATATCCTGCAGGTGCAGTCGTAAAAAGAAAAGGGAAAATGAAAAAAAAAAAAAAGGACGTCTATTCTCCTGCCCAAACATGCCATGACTGCATGTATGTGTGTGGCCACTGTGCTCTGACTGACCTGAAACGATAGAAACATCTCAGGTGGGCGGGTGGTCATCGTGTGAACACTGCGCCGACTGCTTCATACCGTGAGAGGTCCTAGAAGAACTGCAGCCACTCCTGGGCGCTGGTTCACGTTGCACTTCACACGCTGCCCTCTCCTCCTCGCCTCCCATCTCCTCTCGGGCCACAGTCAACTCCCCTCCCCTCTTCTCCTCCCTGCAGGCGAGCTTTACTGGGCCAGGAGAGAATCTCACTACAGCGAAATCTGCCTCAATTTCAATCAGGAACAGAGAGGGGAAAGTGTCCAAATTAAGCTGCTTGATTACGGAAATTAATCTTGTCATTTAGCGGCCCTGTTCCGCAGAACAGGGCCTTTGATTAGTCTCCTTGTTTCAGAATATTACGAGCAGGCGTTTATTAAGCAGAAGGCAGTTTCTGCAGTCGGGCGGGTAGGAGGGAAAGCAAAGGGGTCAGGGGCTGCTGAAAGAAGGGCGCCCAGGACCCTCGCCGGCTTCCACGCCCACACCCTCCCAGGGAGAGGCGGTCACGGAGTCCGGGCTGCAAGCAGCCCGCCCGGCTGTGGACGGCGCCTTTGATGGCAAGTCCGAGAAGCAGCAGGATAATGCCCAGTCCTTTATCCTTTAAGTAATGGAATGAGCCTCTGGCCCTGGAGAGACAAATGATGACTATGGGTGACTCAAAGCACTGGACAATTATAATCCGAGGTGTGGAAAACTTGCCGCTTTGACAGGGCCATCCGCTGGAGCAGCCCTGAGTTACGTTTGTGCCTGCACTGAGGAAGCCATACAGATGGCAGACGGGCACATTTTTTTGGGGGGGTGGCACAAAGGGCATTCTGTCTCTCCCATCTGCGTACATCGGCATTTTAAGCTCTGAAGATGTGCTATCTGGTAGAAGGCAATTTGCTTACAAGACTGTGTCCCCAATCTCAGGACTGCTTGGGGTCACCTTGAATTTGGAAGCTGGAGAGAGTCAGGGTTCCAATGCACCCAGCTTTGTGGTGGAAGGGCTGACAGCCTGACCCGCACAACTCCAAAGGCACAACGTGGAGAGATGGGGCAGTTCAGTGCAGGAGCCCCAGGACTTTGCTCCAGTGGCTCAGGGGCTCCTGAGCCCTGGAATCCGAGCCTAGGCTCCCATCGACAAGAGACAAAATGGTGCTGAGAAAAGTACTCGTTGACCAAAAGCAAAACCAGAAACAGCCTTTTAGTTAGACACCAATTTCTCCTTAGAAATGCAATCAGAATGGTAACTGATACAGGAGCCGTATACAGAGTAAAGTCATGGACAGATCGGGAAAGCAGAAAAGTGACTCCGGAACAGGATTTCTGAACCTTGGCTCTACCGACACGTGGGGCGAGATCATGCTCTCACACGGGGGCTGCTCTGCGCGTTGTAGGACACTTCGGCAGCTTCCCTGGCCTCTACTCACCAGATGGCCGTAAACCCCTTCCTCGACTTGTAAGGACCAAAAATGTCACCAGATATTGTCAAGTGTCCCTGAGGGTCAAAGTTACCTTCCCTTGAGAACCACCGCTCTCAAATAATAGCAGTCTTGGAAAAACCAATTCTCTAACTTGCCCGAATTTCATGTCTCTCGCCTCTAAGAGACAGTCTGGTGTGATGGGAAGACCGCGAGGCCCCTGATCAAGTCCCAGCCACCAGGCATTAGTGTGTGGCCATGACCGAGGTACCTGATCTCGCTGAGCTTTAGTGAAATGAGAAGAAGAATTTCACTGCAAGTTTTGTGAGGATGAAAACATATAATACCAGGTGCCTGGCCTCTGGTTACCTAGGAGATATTAAAAACTGGTGGCAGTTATTACTACTCAGAATCCTAAAACCCCAATCTGAGACCGAGAATCACATGCCAAAGACAAAGAGGAAACCCATAAAGTGAAACACCATGAAGAATGGCTTTGAAAGGGTGTAAGGAGGGACAGGAAGAGAGAAGGAAGCATGGCCCACTGGACGGTGGGCTCCTTAAGGCTGAAGAGAGAGCACATGCACCGACAGTGGCCTCCTGTCCCACTTCTGCGTCCCCGCCTCCTCAGCCACCTTCACCCAGGGCCAGGAGCCTCTTCTGTAAACTGAAGGGCCTTCCGCTCCTTCTCTGTGCACCGAGAGTGCCACCCCGGCATCTCAGTCTGCACCCTCCCCTGCTCTGCTCCATCCAGGAGGGCTTCTAGCTCTTTCTCTAGAGACCCCCCCAACCCATCTTCTTGAAACGGACTCCTTCCCCATTGTCCACTATTCTTTGTCCCCTTACTTTTCTTCCCAGGACTTAATTCTGTCACAACCTAGATTTTGTGTTTTCTGTTTCTGTCTGTCTCCCTCATGAAAATGTCAGTTCAAAGCAGGGACTCTGCCTTGTCCACTCAGTAGCCCCAAGGTCTGGCCTGACGTGGGTGCTCGGTAAGCAGTTGTGGGAAAAACTGTAGTTGAGGGGGTAGGTGTCATTCTAGAGAGTTTTCTAACTGGGGGCCAGCAACCCGCCTCCCTGAGCACCGGCTCCGGAGAAGTGGAGTCATCTCGTCACTCCTGAATGAACAGTCACTGCATCCTTCTTAATAGCGTTTGCGCTCCTGTGTCTAAGGTCTGTGCCTGGCACACAGCAGACACACAGAAACAGTGATTGCTCCCAACCATCAGAGAAATCAGAGGGAACAGGAATAATACACCTTCTTTGCTGTCAGTGCATTCAAGTCCTGGGTCAGTCATTCATCCTCCATAAGGAGAGGGTCACAGAAAGCCCGTCTCCTCCTTACCAGCATCCCAAAAACATCTCCACAAATAACAGTCTCTCACTGTGTGGGGAGGTCTGACTGGATGGATTGCATTAGGAACCAGTGGGCAACAAAGCACTGGCGTCCTGTCACATGGAATAGGGTTCATTCATCAGATCTAGAAGCAAGATTCATTCATCTAATCATTAGCCATTGCTGCCTATGGTGACTAGCAGAGAACACTGGCCTTGTTTCAGTAAATGGACACTGGCCACGTATAACCAGAGAAGGAGATAAGGAGGATGATATGAAAGCAAAACAGAGTTGGTAAGATGCAACCCAAACCCTCCCTCCGGTCCCACTCCCATTCCACAAGGGACAGGCCCTAGTTACAGATGACCTGGTTGTAAAATAGGGTCAAACATCAAGAAGGGTCCTCCCCACTCTGGCACAACAACATTCTGGACAATATCACTGACCGCAGGCATTTTCCTCATAAAACAGAATAAAATGGGCTCTACAAAGCTGCAAACTCTGGCAACTAATACACTAGCCTGATGAGAGGGCAGAGAGTGGATAATGACATTAAGACTTCTGGTTTGGAACTGGGCACAGAGGGCATCTTTTTATTTATTTTTAGCCACAATCTCCGCACGTGGAAGTACCAAGGCCAAGGATCGAACCCACACCACAGCAAGTGACCTGAGCCACTGCAGTAACAACTCTGGATCCTTAACCCACTGTGCCACCAGGGGACTACCTACCCCGAGGTCATTTTTAAGTGGAGGAAAGGAATGAGGACGACATCAAGGGAAATGAATGACGCTGGAGCGGAGATGCTAAACCTGGGGTTTGTGCGTGGGCCTCAAGGAATCCACGAGTCAATCTCCTGAAACTACATGGAGAATTTGAGTACTTTCCTAAAAAGGGCATCTATAGCTCTTCAGTCTTTCAAGGCTCTATGAGCCGTACATACAAGTCTCTACAGACAAAAGAAGTATGTCCTGTGACTCCCTTTTTTTTTTTTTTTTGCTTTTTAGGGCCACACCAGCAGCATATGGAGGTTCCCAGGCTAGGGGTCGAATCGGAGCTGTAGCTGCCAGCCTACACCACAGCCACAGCAACACCAGATCCAAGCTGCGTCTGTGACCTACACCACAGCTCACGGCAACGCTGGATCGTTAACCCACTGAGCAAGGGCAGGGATCGAACCAGCAACCTCATGGTTCCTAGTCGGATTTGTTAACCGCTGTGCCACGATGGGAACTCCTGTCCTGTGACTCTTAAGACACAGTGGTGTTCATAAGCAGGGTTAAAATTTTAGCTAATAGATCTATCCAACCATAAAAATCAATTCAACAAATATTTGCTAATCCCCAGACTGACCAAGATACCGCGTAGCACTCTTTCCAGGGGTGTGCCTAAGAGAAGAAATTTCAAGAAAAAGTTAGTATTCTTTTCTTTTATGTGGGAATACAATTCTTAAAAAACTCAGAAAACTGAAATAACTTCTGGGATCAGGCATTTGGACTGAATTTTATTCACCTGTTATATTTACATTTTTCCACTATTTATTCCCCAACATCTATTTTCACGTGTATATATCACTTTTTTTCCATTTCTCTTTCTTCTCATCTGCTACTAAATCTCTTTCAACTTTAAACATTCTCCAAGAGCAAAATTCTGCTACCGTGCTTTTACATTCAATAAAGGCAGAACGGTATAAAACCCAACCAGTTAAAAACTGCAAATGAAATAAAGAATTCTGTGTTTTACTCAATTAAATCTGAGGCAGCTGCAAGAGATTAGATCACAATGTCTGAAAGAAACAGAAGGAAGAGAAATAAGAAAATTAATAGTGAGATAGAGACGTTGATCAGACTGTCCATCATAAACATGTGATATTTAAAACCATGAAACCATATGCACTGGCAGTGAAAAGATAATGGACTCGCCTTGAAAGTGACTGCTGTAGAAATCACTCAAGGCATTTCATGAAGCATGGTAAACTGGGAATCCAGGCTACAGTGAGGTAAGCAATTGAGAAGTCTGGTGAAACTTTATATAAAACTGGAAATCAAGAAAAGTAAAGACCAAGCAATAAAGCTATTTAAAGAGCCATCCATTTGAATACTGAATATCAGAATTATGATAGGAGGAGAGAATAAGAGTGGGCAAAAATGAGAACCAGATGGCAAAGCTAGCATGTGAGAACACTGTCAATCCCAAACACCACACTTCCGGGACTCTGGGCGCTGGGAGCTGAAAACAGGGTGAGGATAAAAAGTTTGGGGGCAGCAATATCAACAGCCACAGCAAAATAAAAGTAATCATCCTAAGCTAAAACCAATGAGCACCTACTATGCACCAGTGCTTTACGCAAGTTTGCGTTTCATCCTAATGACCACGCTACAAGGTTCTGTAACAAATGAGGAAACAGAAGGTGGGAAAGATGAAAGCACGTGCCAGAGGTCATTTACGCAGGATTTAAACCCAAGCCTGCCTAACTCTTGAGTGCTGATTCATTCAATGAGGTGCAGAATAAAAGCACTGAAGATCTGAGCATACGTTCCTTTTTTGAGGTGAGTACCTGCAATTCAAGAAGGGTGTAGCCAATCTCATACAACCAGTAATAAAATAACTCTTCCAGAGAGGTTTTCAGCTTTTTTTCCTTGGGTTTGCCTTAATTAAGCTGTACAGCCCCACCTTTGAGGAAATCTGAAAATCACAAGGCTGCCGCAGTGCATGCCTCTCTGTACATGAGTTCTCATGCTCCATCAACTGAGTCTTCAGATCAATGTGGGCAACGGCTCAAGACCATGGACATGTTACCACTTCAGGATTCCTTGCAGACAAAATAAAAAAGTTTCTGTAGGTTTAAAAAAAAAAAATGTCATAGGGAAGGAGACAGCAGAGATTAAGAGCTGGGATCAAACCCTTGGGGTTTCCAGATAACCTGGAAAGCGCCTGGATTTGGAGGACTTAATGCCTAACGTACCAAATGCTTTCAAAAGAGATGAAGGCTGGCAAGTGAGAACTTCCCGCTGGGAGCTTCACATGTTACAGACTTCTCACGTTACATTTAGCCCTTAAGATTGGCTGAGATGGCCAGCAAAGGGGAGAATCACTATAAGGCAAGTGTTTTTTGAATGCGATGCTTATTTCATATGTTCTAGGATTTGGGACCAGTTTCACCGGGAATGCTAAGACTTATGAAACAGCCACAAAGCTTAGTACCCAAGGAGAGAACTAAAGAATTTCAGTGAATAGGGAATTCCCTTCATGGCTCAGCGATAATGAACCCACCTAGTATCCATGGGATGTAGGTTCAATCCCTGGCCTCACTCAGTAAGTTAAGGATCTGGTGTTACTGTGAGCTGTGGTGTACATCGCAGATGTGGCTCAGATTCCTAGTTGCTATGGCTGTGATGTAGGCTGAAGCTGTAGCTCTGATTAGACCCCTAGCCTGGGAACTTCCATATGCCGCAGGTGTGGCCCTAAAAAAAAAAAAAAAAGCAAAAAAAAAAAAGAATTTCAGTGAATAACAAGAGACTCCTCCGAGTCACCTAACCTTTTATAATTACAGATATTCTTAAGGAAGTTTAAGTTCTCATAATCTGTATTTTCTACCATGATCAGATTTCTTTCTGCCTCAGAGCACTGTTCAGTCAAGCTTCTAGTGATGACAGGAATGGCCTCTACCTGTGCTGTCTGAGAGGAGAGCCACTAGTCATGGATGACTACTGAACACTTCAACTGTGGCTCATTCCATTAAGAAACTGAATTTTTCATTTTATGTGGTTTTAGCCAATTAAAATTGAAATAGCCACAGGTGGCTAGTGACTACCGTATGGGTCACAGCAGAAACTTTAGAGCACTCAGAAAGCCTGGCTTCATATTTCCTAGTTCTTCCTATCTCTGAATGCCATTTTCAACTCTCCCCTTAACTTTCATCTCTTGGATTTTTATTTTTCGCTTTTTAGGGCCACACCTGCAGCATAGGAATTTCCCGGAGCTAGGGGTCGAATCAGAGTGTAGCTGCAGACCAATGCCTACAGCCACGGTAACTCAGGATCCGAGCCGCATCCACAACCTACACCACAGCTCACAGCAACACCGATCCTTAACCCATTGAGCGAGGCCAGGTATTAAACCCACATCCTCACGGATATTAGTTGGGTTCTTCACCCACTGAGCCACAACGGGAACTACTCATCTCCCGGATTTTTAAAAAATCAATCTTTAAATGTCAATCTTGTTTTTCAAGGTCTTTGTATACTGTACCTTTACTTTAGGTGAAAGCATATAAAATTGCACTTTTACAGGTCAAAAACAATGGAGTATCTGCAATCTCATATGGGTCAACTCCACCTCATGTATCTCAGGCTTCTTTGGTGTGACTGATACCTGACACAAAGCCATACGCACAGGGACCACCTGTGGCTGAATGAGGGAATGAAATGACGGATGGTTGAACGGACAAATGAATATAGGCTGAATAAATGAGCGACAAAGTTAGGAGGCCAGCAAATATTGAAGCATTACTCAAGGTATCTTTCTTCAACTCAGTGGGCAAATATCTTGATATTGAAGTTAAGCCACGAGGCAAAAGCCTCCCAAACCAAAAACACAGAACAGGAATAGGTTTCAACTGAATCTAGTATGAGGCAGCATTCAGAGCAGACAATAAAACTATACATACAGAAACATCGATGCTATAAGACTAAAACAGTCACTGCGTACCCGGGGGCGCACAAATTCCTGGAGCAGAAAATGATTAAAAATCATTAAGGGTGGGTTGTTTACTGAGGAGGGAAATGGGGTCGTTTGAGAAGGGAGATTTGGGGATATGTACTGGAGACATTTGAAGAGGCTGTAGAAAAGATGTGTTCACAGTCTAATAACTGGGCTTTGCGAATGTTTCCATGTAATATGAGAACTGGAGACATCAAAAAAAAAAGGATCACCAGTTTTTAAAGTCTAACAAAATAAGCTCTCACTGCAAACAATCTGGCCCGGTGATGTTCATAAAAGCCCACCTGCCTTTGAAGAGGAAAGGTGGGTTAAAACGCACATGCCTTTTCTGTCTCTCCTTCTCAAAATGTGCTTGTAGACTTTAGATTTTCTTCTGGTGCTTGTATTCATGGGCTTCATTTGACGTCATTCCTTACACAATAATCTTTCTATTAAAAGAACACAAGTTGGTGATAATTCCAAGTGTAAATCAATACCCTGAGTCAACAGACCCAATACACACACACACACACACACACACACACACACACACACACACACACACACAGAGCTGCAGTTCCCCATGTATGAAATGATGCCACAAACCCACAGCCAGCAGTGCACACACAGAAGAGGCACTTGCAGAGTAGACAATCATCCCTGGTCTGTCATCTGGTCCCCATTTGTGAAAATCAGCCCACATATACAAGCCATACAAAGGCTAAGACCACCACATGTGGCCAGATGTAAGAGATGACGGATCTCTAAAGGGCAAGATCCTATACCCTTACTCCGACAGATTAAAAAAAAAAAAAAAATAGGTACAAAAAGCTGACACCGTAATACTATGGGGTTTGACAATGCTATGCAATGGGGCCCAGAAGAGTGGATGCATATAGAAATGACAGCTGATACACAGTAAAACTAATTTTTCTCTCCATCCTACTGGAAAATTCACAGAAAATCTAAGGTTTAGAGTTTTACCAGCGTTTTGGCCTAGATTCCTATTACGCCCACCCCCATTTTCCTCCATCTTTAAGAAGCCAGAATGATAGGTAACAATGAGGTCACAATGCTAAAGTCACAGTTCAGATAAGAGGCCGGCAGGTTTTTTTGGAGCCCATGCTATATGAAGCATGGAAATGCTACTCTGGGAAGGAGTGAACGGCAGAACCTGGTTTCCATAGCACTGCCATGGAAACAGCTCTCTGTGACTCTGCCTCCAGGCCCTCTGAAACTGAAGCATCTCTCCCTTTTTTTGCTCCAACACCCACCTCCATATCACATGCCCCCCAACCCCTCGCAAATGATTAAAGGGTTTTTGAGAATGCGGGGCCCCTCACCAGGCTTTTGCCTGGTTATATTAATATACATTAATATCCTTGATAGAAAAGAAGAAAAATCAGCTGTTTCTTCCTCTTTCCTTGGGGGTGGGAGGGAGGTGGTGGATAAAGCAGAGAAAAATAAAAAACCGAAAGGCCAGAACCCCTAAACTTGAAATTGCAAAAATAAAAACCTTGTCAAACAGTACATTAAAGAGATGGGCTTATTCATCATATGCGGTGGGTTCTTTTATCTTCTTTTGCTGCCTGGAATGCCAGCTTACAAATATAAAAGATTTAATTAGCTGAATGTGCACGAGGCTCTCCCCTAACCATTATCACCAGTGATCAATTAGAGGGTGGTAGGATTTTTTTTTCTTCAGTCTCCCTCCTTTGGCCAAGATTTTGAAAGCAGAATAAAAGTTTGGAAATGGCCTTCTAGAATCAGGCAGAAAATTCCAAAAGAGGAAGGCATGGGTGATTTAGCAAGCTTTGCGTCCCCTTTGTGCCTCTTTCTCCTGTCCCTCTGAGGCCTGAGTGACAGCTAGCCAGCGGTGCACTGGGCCAGAATCCGGCTCAGCGACATGCACTCTAGCCGAGCTGGAGCGATGCCCACTGGCCAGGGGCAGGAGGCAGGTCAGAGGCCTGTTAGCCAGCAGATGCTTGGGAACTTGACAGAACCCAGCAGAACAGCTCCGGGCCCAACGGCGGCTGAAAGCTCAGACCCTCAGAATCCCTTTCCTGTTTTTAGTTCTTTCTCCATCTGATAAAATGAACTTGGGGAGTTCCCGTTGTGGCTCAGTGGGTTAAGAACCCAACTAGCATCCACGAGGATGTGGGTTTAATCCCTGGCCTCGCTTAGTGGCTCAAGGATCCCGTGTTACCACAAGCTTCGGCGTAGGTCATAGATGTGGCTCGGATCTGGCGTGGCTGTGGTACAAGCTGGCAGCTACAGCTCCAATTCGACCCCTAGCCCGGGAACTTCCATATGCCTCAGGTGAGGAACTGAGAAGGAGAAAAAAAATGAACTTGGGACACACGCCTTTCCGTATGTGCTACACAAAGAGCACAACAGCATGGCACCTGAGAAGAGAATGAAGTTACAGTCCTTGGCAAAGCTGAGAGGAAACATAACTCAAAAAAAAAAATTGCTGATGGGAAAAAGGCTGTGATTTTTTTAACCCCTTCAGCATCACCTGATGATAAAGAGTAGGGGAGCAGGCAGAGGTGAGTAAAGAGGATGAAAGGCAAGCCATGCATTTCCAGCAGCTCAGGATGCATCTTCTGGGTAAACAACTAAAATGCTCTACGTCTTTACTTCTTCACCTGAAAATTCTCCTCTGCCTGCCCTGCTGAGCACTGTGAAATGGAAAGCAAAGCCAGGATCAGTCAGAGTCAGACAAGGAGGAGTAAAATAAGACAGGAGTTCTGAATTATTCATTTTTATTTATGTATTGTAGTGGCAATTGCTACAGGTTTTTTTGTTTCTCCTGGATGTTGAAACTGTAAAAAGAAGACTGAATAATTCAGCATGACTCAAGAAAACATAAATGGAATACTGTCTGGGCAGAGAATGCCTATGAAATAGATTCATTTTGTTGTTATTCTAAACATTTGTATGATGCACTGGTTTATAACTTAATTAACAACCTATGACGGCTCTACTGAATGTGATAACATTTGTAAAGCATCTCAGTGTTCTAAATGTGGAAGGGACTGAAGAGACCCACTCCTTTTGTTTTTAACCAAAGTGCAGGGAGGAGCAAGGATCCCAGTCAGAAAGAACAGGGACATTCTAGGACCAAAGGCCATTCCAGGACGACGTCAGTGCCCACACATGCCAGAGGCATATTTCCGGGCCCTGATTCCTGCTCCGGCTGTCTGGGCACTTGTGCTAAGCTCGGCATGCAACCTTATTTCATACTACAGCAAGCCTAGAGGCAAAGCAGGATTTATTTTAAGGGGGGGGGGTGTTAATTTGGTCTAAGCATCACAAGAGTTGGGGAAACATAGAAAGTGTCAGTTTCTCATTATTCCTAGAGATTGAGGAGCCCAAACTCCAATCCAGACCTTATATGCTTAAATCCATTTCCTCACGACATCCGCTTCACAGGGTCCAGGACCGCTGTCTAAGGGAACCAACCCAAAAGGGAGTGAAGATGGGAGAGCAGAGAGGAATTCTAAGAAGAGAGCTGGACTGGGGCTTGGGGACTGGCATATGCACACTGTGGTATATTGAATGACTGGCCAGTGGGGACCTGCCGTTATAGCACAGGGAAATCTACACAGTATTCTGTGATCATCTGTATGGGGAAAAAAAATCTAAAAAAGAATAGATGTGTGTACATGTATAACTGAGTCTCTGGTGTACAGGAGAAATTGTCACAGCATTGTAAATCAACTATACTTCAATAAAACTTGAAAAAAAGAAATAGAAGAGAGCATTCATCGCCTGAAGATTGCCAGACCCCAGTTTCCCATCAAAGACAGGGCTGTTGTGACAGATCCCACCCCAGGGATGGGTCCAGGTCTTTCTTTGGATCCTCCCTCACCAGAGCTGTCAGCCTTCGGGGCAGGGCTCTCTTTATACTACAGGCAGTTTAGCAGCGCTGGCCACTAACCCTATAGTCATCGTGACCTCTGAAATGTACATTCACACACCCTATGGGCCTATTGTGGGCTGAAGTGTGTCCCTCTCAAATTCATATGTTAAAGCCCTAACCCCCACTACCTCCACTCCCCCGGCGTCACCCCAGTCCTGCAGTATACGGCTGTCTTTGGAGGTAAGGCCTTTCGAGAGGTGATTAAGTTAAAATGAGGCCTGTAGAGTGGGCCCTAATCCAGTAATAACCAGTATCCTTATAAGAAGAGAAGATCTGGACACACAGACACCAGAGACATGCAGAGATAGAGAACACACCAGAAAGGTGGCTGTCTGCGGGGCAAGGAAAGAGGCCACAGGAGGAACCAAACCTGCTGACACCTTGATCTTGGACTTCTAGCCTCCAGGGCTGTGATAAAATAAAATTTCTGTTGGTTAAGCCACCCAGTCCACACTTTATTACTGTAGGCCTAGCAAACTGCTACAGGAGATAATATGACCTCCAGCTGAGAAGCAAAACAAAGTTCTATGCTTCTCCAAAAATTCAGCTCACACTCATTTTGTCCAAAAGTCTTTACTGATCTCTAAAAAAAAAAAATTACAAATCCACAACCCTTCACCTAAGATGCTAGGAGCAGGATGTGCTTGACAGCTGAAATTGTTTTCAAATTTTCAAGTCACATGGTGGCGCCTTTCCTGAATATTATCTAACACCATGCTAGGAGTGTCTAGGGCAAGACCCTATAATCAAACACATAAATGTTTTCCCCACCAAACATAAAAACTGAACACTTTTAAGGTTAAATTAAGACGATAAATCGATTCACATCACTTTAGCTCAGATTTTTTGCTGCAAAAGGAATTTAGATTAGACCAGGTTTTAACAATAAGTGAGCTACAGAAAATGCTTTGTTTTTCAGAAAGTGTTAGATTTCTCCATTGCAATTAAGAGATCACGAACTCAATCTACCTCCTTTAATACACGAAATCCAGAACTCCCAGAGCTGAGAATTAAATGGAGATTCTTCTGGTGAACAGGAGCAGTCAGCACACAACATAAACTTCCTGCCCTGAGGTCTCACCTTTCTCGTAAGGTTCTCCTACTTTGGTTCCTAGCCCTGGATGGATACTTCTCTCCTTAAATCCCAGGCCACTTGGGACAAAGCCTTTCCTTTAGTTTCCCTTAAAAGAACTTTCCAAAAAACTTTATTAAATCCCAAGGTCTAACAAAGGAGAACAAATGGAGCTACTGTAACCCTACTCTGAGCGGGTAGCTCTCAGAGGCTCACAGCACCCCCACCCCCACCCCGTAAGCCACATCCCTGGACGCAAGAAGAAACAAAGCAACTACAGCTATGCTAAGCCCTGCTCCCTAGGGACACAGCCTTATACATTCTGACCTTCCATTTTCAAAACCAAGAGAAAGGTCCCTTCTCTAGTCTATGACAAAGAAGAGAAGTTGTCATTCCCCTAGCCAGCTACCCACCCAGCTCAAATATTCATTCAACAGATACCTAGCCAGCTCAAATATTCATTCAACAGATACCAAGCACCTAGTAGACTCTTGGACTCAAATAGGTGCTAAGGATACAACTGTGAGTCTAACACTCAATTTATCCTCATGGAGCTTCTCAGAAACCCTTTCACTCTGCGCACCAACAACACATTGCTTTCCTCGGTTTCAGCACGCACTGCACTGCATTTTAATTGTTATGTCAACCTTCCTTACTAAACTTTGTATTTGTTATGGGGAGAACCGTGTCCTTTTTGATTTCTCAAGGTTTTTTTCACAGCGCTTGGCCCACATTAGGGGCCAGATAAATGTTGATTGGATTAATGAATAAATGAACAGAGATGAGGATGAACTCGGTCACTAGATGCTTTTAATGATCTAAAAGGCAATCTTTCCCTCTTTTTCCCCAGTGCTGTGCCTTTACTATTTCTTGGCCAGTGACTGCAACTGTCTGATAAACTGGTCTCCCTGCCCACAAAAAAAATCTATCCACGGTGCTACCAAAGAGAGTTTTCTAAATGTGATCATTTTACTGCCCTTTGATAAGGACCAATCCTTTGAATCACATACACGGCCCTTCACAATCCAGCCCAACCTGGTTTTTGCACTGTTTTGTTCTGTTTGCTTTTCGTTTTCTCCACTCTTCTTCTACTTTCTACCGCACAATATTTACCCGTTTACCCAAGGCTACTCCATGTTCCTAGGATACCCCCTGCTCTCTCATCTCTGCCCCTGTTCCCAGGCTGTTGTCCCATTCTTCTGTGATGCTAAACTACTGCTCCTCTTTCCCACTAGTCTCCTACCCTAAATCACCTCCACTGAAAAAAACTCATTGTTCATTCTTCAGGGCCCATCTCGAGTATCACTTCTGATAGGGGGCCTCTCCAGCTCTTTAGGGAAAGCCATTCTCTTCCCCATAAACCAAGCAATACAGTAAAGGAGGGTTCCAGAATGAAGGGCTCTCTACCTCCCTTACACAATCTGTATACTTGGGGCAGGGTCATTCCTGGCTCCACACTTGAACAGGGAAATGTAAACCTCTGCTTCTAAGAAGATGTTGTTAAAACGCTAGTTTCAGAAAGATGTATCACACATAAAAGGTTAAGCTAATGATCAGCTAATTGTTATCAGGGATTAGTTAATAATGGCCAGCTGAGCAACCGAAAGGGGCTGACGCCAGGGAAGAAGTCAGACAGGATGGCGTGCTACATACAAAGAGGTGGGAAGGAACATAATCTCTCCCTCTTTTACCATTTGCTTGGGGTCAATTCTGGCCCAGGTAGGAACAGAGACTCTGATCATTTGGTCATGTAGGAAGAATTTAGTACCAGTCACTCTGAAACATTCCTTTGGAACCATATATGATTGAATAAGATCCAGCCACTATCCTCAAACAGCTTGCAATCAAGGGAACTATTGAATTCACAAGAATTGCAAGCCTATCATCCTACTCAGGACCAGATTTTTTTTTCTACCAACCAAACTTAAATTGAAGATATTATGTTCTTGAAGTTTCTAAGACTTCAAACATTACTAACAATCTCCATTATACAGAATAAATATCAGAGGCAATGAAGCAGTAAGAAGCTGCCCATAAGTATTCTCACTTCTAGCCATAAAATATGTCCTAACTCTACCATATATAACAAGTCAAATGAAAATCAGGAATGAGATGCAAAGCAATTTAAGTGAGTCTCTCTACTCACTTTCCTATACTGTTTAAGTACTTCCTAAAAGGCTGGGCATAAAATCTTATGAATTATTAACATAGGAACTTCAGACAGGAATTTGGATGTGCCCAAAGAGAGGGAGAGAGAACTCTACAAAAAAAATTATGGAACTACCCTCACAACATATTTG
This sequence comes from Catagonus wagneri, assembly GCA_004024745.2. Taxonomy (NCBI): domain Eukaryota; kingdom Metazoa; phylum Chordata; class Mammalia; order Artiodactyla; family Tayassuidae; genus Catagonus; species Catagonus wagneri. Next base: position 8,207,396 of record PVHT021183648.1, read on the forward strand.
GTTAAAGCTAATGGCACCACCCTTCTACTACCTTTGGTCAAAAGGAGCCAAACAATGTAACAGATTCTGAAAGATATCTGTAGGGTGGTTCCACCCTCTCAACCTGTTCTGCAGAAGTCAAAGATCTAAATCTTTCAGGAACTGGAAGATGGTTGCAGGGGTTACAAATAAGTACACAGTCCGTGAACTTACAACCTATGTGGTAAAATAAAGCGAGCTCATAAGGAAAAGTAAAATATGACAGAATTGGATAATAAGGAGATGAACAGCAAAGAAATGAAAGTATGGGGTAACATTAAAGCAAACATTAGTGAGAAGATTCTACATGTCAAGTAGTTTATAGCATTCCTGTTAGGTCTCATAACAACCATACAAAGTCGCTATGGCAGAGGTCTTATCTTACAAGATGACGATAGACAGAAAACTTTGGTTAAAGCAAGTAATGATTCTACCTTTTATATCTTATTTTAAGCTAGAATATATAAATGTGCATCCATTTGCTGATCTTTTGATATAGAGGAAAGCCTTTTTTTGATTATTGATTTGATAAGTACAGTTCCTACCTTTCTTACACAAATGACACTCAAAGTCCATAATCTACAGTTGCTAGTTTTAATTCTTTTTACAATACCTGCAAAGGCTGAGAATCATTTCCTCTTCCATATGGATATCCGATTGCTCCAGTACTTTTGTTGAAAAGCCTCTTTCTCCATTGAATTACCCTGGCATCTTTAGTGAAAATCAATTTGACATATAAGTATAGGTCTCTTTACGCACTTCATTCTATTCCATTGATCTATATATCTATCCTGATGCCATCACCACTTTCTTCATTACTGTAATGTTATAGTAAGTTTTGAAATCAAGAGGTCTAAATCCTCCAAACTTGTTCTTTTTCAGAATTTTATTGGCCATTCGAGGTCCAAATTTCCATAAGCTTTTTATAATAACTTGTCAATTTCCACCAAAAAAATCCCACTGGGATTTTGATTGATATTTAGATAAACCTAAAGATTATGATGTGGAGTTCCTGTTGTGGAACATTGGGATGGGCAGTGTCCTGGCAGTGCTGGGACACAGGTTCGATTCCTGGAGTAGCACAGTGGGTTAAGGATCCAGCATTGCTGCAGCTGTGGCTTAGGTGGCAACTTCAGCTTGGATCTGATCCCTGGCCTGGGAACTCCATATGCTGCAGGGAGTCCAAAAAAGACAAAAAAATTAAAAAAAAAAGAATGACTTTTTAAAATAAAGAAATAAAGATTATGGTGGAAAAACCTAAACATTAAAATAAATATTGAATTTTTTGATCTATGAGCACAGTATTTACTTAAGCACCATTTACTTAAGTCTATGAGCACCATTTACTTAAGTCTTCAGTTGTTTTGAGCAATACTTCATCGTTTTCAATGTAGAAGTTTTACCCATATTTTGTTACACTTTCTGTAACTATTTCATGTTTTTAATGCTACTATAAACAGTATTTTATTTAAATTTCTGAAATTTCCAATTGTCCTTTGATAATATATAAAAATACAATTGAATCTTACATATCAGTTTCGAAACCTATAACCTTGCTAAATTCACTTGTTTGTTTTAATGATTTTATTTATATCCCTTAGAATTTTCTACATAGAAGATCATGTAATATGTGAAAAATGACACTTTTCCTTCTTCCTTTTCCAGCTGTACTGTTTTTATTTCTTTTTCATGACATTTGGTATGCTACAACCCTAGTAAGCAACGCTAAGTAGAAGCAGCAAGAGGGGATATCCTTGCCTTATTTCCAATCTTAGCATAAAAGTATTCACTCTTTGACCACTAAGCACAATGTTTACTCTAGGTTTCTCATAGATATTTTTATCAGGTTGAGGAAGTTTCCTCCTCCTTTTTTTTTTTTTTTGGTCTTTTTAGGGCCACACCTGTATCATATGGAGGTTCCCAAGGTAGGGGACGAATCAGAGCTGCAGCCGCTGGCCTACACCACAGCCACAGGAACGCGGGATCCGGGCCGTGTCTGCGACCTACACCACAGCTCAAGGCAATGCCAGATCTTTAACCCACTGAGTGAGGCCAGGGATCGAACCTGCATCCTCATGGACACTAGTCCAGTTCGCAAACCGCTGAGCCATGACAGGAACTCCCAAGGAAGTTTCCTTCTAGTCTCAATTTGTTCAGAGTTTTATCAGTAATGAGTGTTGAATTCTGTCAATATGTTTTTCTGCATCTGTTGAGATGATCATACAGCTTTTCTCTCCTTTTTCTGTCAATACAGTGAATCACACTGATTGATTTTATTTTTTAAATTTTTTATTATAGTTGATTTACAATGTTCTGTCAATTTCTGCTGCACTGCAAGGTGACCCAGCTATACATCCATATACATTCTTTTTTTTCACATTTTCAAATGTTAAAACAATAGAGCATTCCTGAGATAAACACCTATTGGATATGCTGTATTATCCTTTATATATTTTGCTAGATTTCCATTTTCTATTATTTCGTTGAAAATTTTTGCATCTACATTCATGAGGAGTATTAGTATACAGCATTTTTATAGTATCTTATCTCATTTAGGTACCAAATGTAATACTGGTTATGAGTTTTAAAATGTTCTTTTCTCTTCTATTTCCCTAGAAGAGTTTGTGTAGAACTTATATTTTTCTTTCCTCAAATATTCACCAGAGTTTAACAGTGAAGACACCCTGGCCCAGCATTACCTTTGTGAGAGGATTTAACCTAGGGATTCTGTTTCTTTGATAGATATGGAGTTATTTAGGTCATCTTCTCTTCTAGAGTGAACTTTGCTAGTTTTGTGTGTTTCAAAGAATTTGTCCACTTATCTAAGTTGTCGACTTTATTAGCATAAATTGGTTATAATACTCATTTATTATCTTTTAATTTTTACGGCATCTATCATGGTGTCCCTCTTTCATGACTGATATTGGTAATTACACTTAATCTCTTTTATTCTTAGTCTTGCTAGAGACATCAATTTTATTGATCTTTTAAAGATACAGTTTTGGGAGTTCCCATTGTGGCTCAATGGAAACGAATCTGACTAGGAACCATGAGGCTGTGGGTTCGATCCCTGGCCTCACTCAATGGGTTAAGGATCCAGCATTGCTGTGAGCTGTGGTGTAGGTCACAGACGAGGCTTGGATCCTGCGTTGCTGTGGCTGTGGTGTAGGCCTGCAGCGACAGCTCCAATTTGACCCTTAGCATGGGAACCTCCACATGCCAGGGGTACAACCCTAAAAAGCAAAAAAATACATAAATAAATAAAGATACAGTGAGGGATTTCAATGATTTTTTTTCTTTCCTTTGTCTATTTCATTGATTGCCCCTCTTTATTATTTCATATCTTCTGATTATGGATTTATATTGATCTTATTTTCCTAGATTCTTAAGGTGAAAGCTTAGATAACTGATTGCAGACTTTGCTTCTTTTCTAATATAAGCATTTAATTCTGTAAATTTCCCTCCCAGCACTTCACTGGCTATACGGTACATATTTTAATGTGTTGTTTTTCATTTTAATTCACTTCAAAGTATTTCTTAATTACCATTGTGATATCTTTTTATCTTTAAATTTCTATTATTTATTTATTTACTTAATGAATTTTATTACATTTATAAGTGTAGAACTATCATCTCAACCAAATTTTATTAGCACTTCCATCCCAAACTCTCAGTGCATCCCCCCCCCCCGACTTGTCTTTTGATTCCCGTTTGCATGGAATATTTTCTTCCATCCTCTCACTTTCAATTTGTATGTGTCCCTAGAAGTGAAGTGGTTCTCTTGAAGACAGCATATATATGGATCTTGTTTTTGTATCCATTCAGCCAGTCTACGTTTTTTGGTTGGGGCATTTAGTCCATTAACATTTAAAGTGATTATTGATATGTATGTTCTTATTGTCATTTTACTACCTGTTTTGGATTTGTTTTTGTTGCTCTTTTTTTTCTTCTCTTCTTCTCTGTTCTCTCCTCTTGTGATTTGATGACTATCTTTAGTGTTGTATTTGAGTTGACTCTTATTTGTTTCTGTATCAACTGTAGATTTTTGGTTTGCAGTTACACTGAAGTTTTGATATATAGTCTGTTTTAAGTTGTTGGTTTTGTCATGCATTTGTACCCTCCTCTTCTCACAATTTCTGATTTTGGTAGCATAATTGTGCATGATGCTTTCCTACCTTTACTGTATATATGCCTTTACTGGTAAGCCTTGTCATTTGTGATATTTTTGTTTCTGGTTGTGGCCTTTTCTTTTCTGCCTAGAGAAGTTCCTTGCTGTAAAGCTGGTTTAGTGTTGCTGAATTCTCTTAGCTTTTGCTTATCTGTGATGCTTTTGATTTCTCCTTCAAATCTGGATGAGAGCCTTGCTGCATAAAGTAATCTTGGTTGGAGGTTATTTCCTTTCATCACATGAAGTATATCATGTCAGTCCATTCTAACTTGTAGAGTTCCTGCTGAAAAAAAATCTGCCAATATCCTTATCTGGGTTCCCTTGCATGTTATTTGTTTCTGTGGTTTCTTTTTACACCCATTTATTTTTAGAAGTTTCTTGCTTAATTTCTAAAATTTGAGTATTTTTCAGATACAGTTCTGTTTAATTCTGATGTAGTCAAGGAACACATTTGTAATATATTAATCAGTTTAAGTTTATTGACACCTGTTTCATAGTCCATAATACTGTCTATCTTGATAAATATTACCTGTGCACTTGAAAAGAATGTATATTCCCCTGTTGCTGAATAAAGCATTCTACAAAAACCAATTAAATTACAAAGGTCAAGGTAGTAGATAATGTTCTTCACATCATCTATGTCTTTAGTATGTTTTGGCATACTTGTTGTGTAAATGAATGAAGGAGAAGTGCTGAAATCTCAAACTCTAAATGTATTTTTGTTTATTTCCCTTTGCCATTAGTGTTTGCTTCATGCATTTTGAAGTGATTAGATGCACACATATTCAGGATTATATCTTTTTTTTTTATGGTCTCACCCACAGCATATGGAAGTTCCTAGGCCATGGAATGAATCCAAGCCACAGTGGTGGACCCTTTAACCCACTGTGGAGCAAGCCGCTGAGGTCAGATTCTTAACTCACTGTGACACAGAAGTAATGGATTAATAAATCTTCTTGAATAAAAAAGGGGGTGCCCCTTTTTATTATGAAACATCCCTCTTTATACCTGGTAAGAGTCCTTGTCCTGAAGTCTATTTTGTCTGATATTAATAAAGTCTATTCAGATTTCTTTGGATTAGCACTTATACAGTTTCTCTTGTTTTATCTTTTTACTTTTAACTTATCTATGTCTTTATATATAAAGATGGTTTCTTAGAGAGGTCTTAGTTTTTATCCAATCTTATAATCTTTGCCTTTTAATGACATATTTAGGCCATTTTCACTTATTATTATTATTATTATTATTAATGACGTTCAGGTCTATAGCTACACTTTTGCTCTTTGTTTCCTATTGTTTTGTTTGTTTGTTTTACTTTTTAGGGCTGCACCAGCAACATATGGAGGTTCCCAAGCTAGAGGTTAAATCGGAGCTGCAGCTACCAGCCTAAACCGCAGCCACATAGGATCTGAGCCACATCTGCAGCCTCCACCATAGCTCACAGCAATGCCGGATCCTCAACCCACTGAGTGAGGCCAAGGATTAAACTCGCATTCTCACGGATACCAGTTGGGCTCACTATCACTAAGCCACAATGAGAATTCCTGTTTTGTATTTCTTCACATCTATTCTTTGTTCCTTTTTGCTGTTTTTTGCCTTTTCTTGGACTATCATTGTTCTGATGACAGGATATACAATATTCATCTTTCTTCAAATAATATTATATCACTACACAGATAGTATAAGAAACTTTCATTTTCTTCCTCATCATGTTCACGTCTTCCTTTACATCCTTAAATATATTTATAATAGCTCTTTAGTATCCTTTACTTGTGTTTTGAACCTCTTTGTTATTTCTGCCTCTGTTTCTAATGTTTTGTTGTTTTCCTTTTCCCTGTTTATAGGTCACATTTTCTTGTTCTATGTGTGTGTGGTACTTTTTAAAATTTCTTTTAAAAATGTGGGACTTTTTCTGACAAGGAGTCCCTTAAAGGTGAGTTTGCTCCTCTTATAGCATTCTAGAATAACCTTTATTTCAACGCCATTTTAACTCCACTTCTCAGACCTGGACCTTCTGTTGTTGCTACTGAATTCAGGAAAGTCTTTACACTCTGGCTTAAGGGAACTAGAATGGTCCCTGGCTCTGTGGGAGTTATAGGATTGTTCTTCTTATGGAAACTTGATCACTGTTATTTCCTCAGAAATTGTTCTTATCTAATCTCAGGGAGTTTCACCTGAAATATGCACAGACTGATATTCACACAAAGACTCAAGAGGAGCTCTGTGCATATTTCTGGAGCTCTTTCTCATTTGCGTATTCCATTCCACAGTTTCCTTACATCAGTGAGGTTACCTGGATTCTACTCACGTCACCCCTCACTGTGCCTCAGTCATGGAATTATCTCCAGGTAAACAGCCTAGGATAACCTGATTTCCCTTTTCTCAGGAAAAATAGTTCTGTGCTACTTTTTTTCCATTGTCTAAAATCAGCGATTTCCTTTTTCTCCTTTCAATTTTCTAGCTGTTTATGGTGGCAGGTGGGAGGGTGTAATTCCAAATTGTCTTACCCTCTCATGGCTAAAAGTTAAAGTCTCATACTCTTTATTTTTAATATTAAATTATATCCTAATGTCTCTGCTTAGAAACTTTCAATGGGAGTTCCCGTCGTGGCTCAGTGGTTGGCGAATCCGACTAGGAACCATGAGGTTGTGGGTTCAATCCCTGACCTCGCTCGGTGGGTTGGGGATCCGGCATTGCCGTGAGCCGTGGTGTAGGCTGCAGGGATCGGATCCCACGTTGCTGTGGCATAGGCTGGCAGCTGCAGCTGCTATTGGACCCCTGGCCTGGGAACTTCTATATGCCGCGACTGCAGCCCTAGAAAAGGCAAAAAGACAAAAACAAACAAACAAACAAAAACCAAAAGACTGCAGCTACTGATTAGGTTTCGATACTGACAGTTGACTATGCTACAAGCAATTAGCATTGTATCACAATATGCCATCAAGGCAATTTAAAAAAAAGAAAAAAAAGAAAGAAACTTTCAATGGCTTCATACTACACGTGAATTAAATCCAGGTCTTTACCACAGCCTATAAGGATGTACATGATCTGGTGCCTATCTTTTTTCTGACCTCAACTCCTACCAGTCACGCATTGCTCACTCTATTCCAGCCACATTTGCCTTCTTTATTCTCTATAATTACATGTCTGAGCCCTTCTTGCTGCTCTGACTAGGGAGCGTACTCCGCAGATCTTCACTTAGGTGGCCTCTTGTCATTTAATCTCAGTCTTGAACTTTTACCTCCTCCATATCTTCACTGAAACTCAATCTAAACTAGCTACTCCCCCTAGCCACTGTGCATGCAAAGATTCCATTTCACTTTCTTTATAGAACTTACCACTCTCTGAAATTACTGTGATCACTGATGTATTATCTGCCCATCCCCAAGATCAGGACATGTAAACTCCATGAGGCCTAAAACAAGCCTCTTTATCCCTGAATATTCATCATCTGGAAGAGAACCTGCCTATGCTGGGTACTCAATAAGGATCTGTTGAATGAATAACACTGTTCATTTTTCATTCAAATTTTGAAAACAGAAAGTTGACTATGATCTAGAATGAAAAGGAAACAAAGGGAGGGAACCAAGTGCTCAGAGACTCTGACACCCTTTCTGTCCATTTATTCTTTCAACACACCCACTCCTGCTGCAATATCTGCATTCCTGGCCTAACAGATACACATTGGAAGACCTAAGGATGATGTGGATTCTACCAGGTTGTGGTTGAATATTTGAGCTTGGTCTTTACCTGAATTAAAGTGAGAGCGCTCTGGGATGACCGTCTCTAAGAGGAAGCTGCAGGAGGTAAGAGGACACCAGCCCTGGTAAGTCCACCTGTCAGGTTTCAGAAGCCTTTCTCTTTGAGCCTCAGGTGAGGCTACCCCTGAACTCGGGACAGGGAGGAAGAGTCCCTTTGCAGAAGCAGCTGTTCGACTTCTATGGGATGGCGTCCCTGTGACAGCGTTCTCTATCTGGAAGGGAGGGGCCACCTCAAGGAAGGCACCACTCTTCCCTCTTCCCCACGTGCTATGAGAAGCTACAGGCATGGAGGGCTGGTGGGAGAGAAGTGAGGGAAGGGATGACGAGACAGGGGCGTGGTGGTTCCCATCTACTCTTCAGAGCACCTGAGAACCACCCGCTCTCTGGCAGACAGAGATGGTGGATCTGCCACCCCGTGATCAGAAAACGGTTGAAGTCTCTCAACAAGCCCAAGTCCTTTAAGATGGACACATTAAAGACACTTGACAAAAGCAGGGGCGTTTTTGAGGGCATTGCCAAAGGTAAGGGCTTACAGCCCAAACCAGAGCAGAATCAGTCAATTCACTCTTATGCCTGGGGTTATGGCTTAGTTACGTTTGTGACTTAGATTATAACTCGCTAACACAGACTGAGATAAGAAGACTATTGACCCTGCAAATGTTGCAACAAACCAGGCTAACTGACTTGGGCTTACCTTGAGGAATAAGGTGTTTTTAACACATGACTTCTAGCTTTATGATCTTGTACAAACATCCGGAGGTAGCATGTCCATGTCTTTTGTTTCTTAATGAAAATGAAAGTTGTAGAGAAACTACGGAGACTATAATTGGAGAAAAAAACAAATGTCCTGGAGTTCCCATCCTGGCACAGTGGAAATGAATCCGACTAGGAACCATGACATTGCAGATTTGATCCCTGGCTGCGGTCAATGGGTAAGGATCCAGCGTAGCCCTGAGTTGTGATGTAGGTCACAGATACGGCTCGGATCCAGCATTGTTTGTGGCTGTGGTGTAGGTCAGCAGCTGTAGCTCCGATTTGACCCCTAGCCTGGGAACCTCCATATATTGAGGGTGCGGCCCTATAAAGAAAAAAAAAGGTAAATAAATAAATAGATTTTAAAAATAAAAAACAAAAAAACACAAATTCCCTATCTTCACTGGAGCAAACACTAGCATAAGCTTATTTTTATGACACTTTATCAAAGGAAGAAAGAAAAATTAAAATATAAATACATGTATTAGGGATATATATATATGTGTGTGTATAAAAATCTCAAGCTAAGAAACTAAGCTACAGGACACATAAGGCATGTAGATCAAAAACCCTCTTCCCGACTGAAGTAGGTTTAAATAACAGGCAGTAGTCTCTGCTCAGAGAATCCTTTACTGCAAGCAAAGGGGCCACAAGGAAAGTCCTAATGTATATACCGCCATGGTGCTCCCCACCTCCCCACACACCTGTCACAGCTGTAGAGTGAAAACTGGAGGCGAGCTGATTTTCCGGTTTCCTATCAAAGTGCAAATAAAGTCAGAGTTGCCCAAAGGACAATGTCCGAGGTGAGAGAACTCCCAGGGTCTACCGATTGCTGGTGACCTCCCTCTGCATCAGGAGCCAACACCATGTCTGGCCGCAGGAGATGCCAGCTCAGGCCCGACAGGCGAGAAAGCAGAGGAGTGGCAGGGAAAGCCGAGGACAGGGAGGGTGAGGGCACCTGGGCAGAGCCATGCTGGACGGAAAGAGGGGGGGAAATTGAGTAGGAGCATAGCAACAACCTGGCAACTGGCAAGGACAGGAGAAAGGAGAAAAAAAGGCCCATGTGGGGGAACCCAATGACTGCCCTCCACAACTTTCTCTAGATCCAGTCAGCAGACCAAAGCTAGAGGTCTAGCCTTTGCAGCAGGCCAGGCCAGGCCAGGACATCTCCTTGGTTAAATATGTTTAGTCTCTTACTCCACCTTATAAAGAAAGGCTGTGTATGGACATAGCCCAAAACAAAAAGTAATCTGACTGGGTTTAAGAGAAATAAGTCGGCAGGCCCAAAATAAATTCAAGAAGCAGCACTCTACTTTCCATTAGTTTTCCATAAGGTTTCAGGGGAATTGCCTTTATGAGAGAATTCTTTCTTGCATTTGTTTCAAATTACATGCTTCTACATGCCCGGGGTCAGGGGTGTTCCTGGCTAGGGGGCAGGTTTTTGTTATTTCATTTTTAGTTATTGCTCCCAGGCATTAGCAGTAGGGGAAAAAACTTAAAGAAAGGTGGTGTTTACAAAATAAACATGGAGTCCAGGAAAATTTAGCAATTTTCCTAGGACCTATATGTTTCTTTTTAACACATATGTATCCTTCTTGTATGAGTATTATTATATCTGATAGTCATGGAAAATTGATGGATTATAAAGAACATACAGAAGAACATTTAAATCATCTCTACTATCTTCATTCAGAGATCACAACTTATTGTTTTCAGTGTCCACAGATCAACTTTTTTTTCATTACTCATACCGTCACAGTGTATTTTTTACCAACATGTGCTCCTCCCAAGTTCACTCTCCACCCCCAGCAAAACACACACCACATTGAACATGGTCTTACAGCATAAATGCTCCACCACACCATCCCGGGTGAAACCTTCAGAGTGCACGGCCATTCCCCACTGGATACAGTCTTCTAGAGTGTAGGTTTTTTCTCTTATTGACACTCAATCCCATTCTAATCCAGTGTCTTGAACACAGCAGGGAATCAACAAATATTTGTTGACTAATTATTACACACTGTTTTGTTTGTGCCTTTATGGATATATTCCATTTTACCATGTCATGAATTTTATGTCTTCTATAATGCAATGATTTTTTTGGTTTTTGTTTTTTTTGTTTGTTTGCTTGCTTTTTAGGGCCGCACCTGCAGCATATGGAAGTTCCCAGGCTAGGGGATGAATTGAAGGTACAGCCGCCAGCCACAGCCACAGCCACAGCCACAGCAACTCCAGATCCGAGGCATGTCTGTGACCTACACCACAGATCACGGCAACACCGGATCCTTAACTCACTGAGCGAGGCCAGGGATCAAACCTGCATCCTCATGGATACTAGTCAGATTCGTTAACTGCTGAGCCACAACGGGAACTAAATAATGCAATTTTTAATGGCTGTCTATCCCCCATACCATGATTCAAGTAGTCCATCACTGAACATGTAGAATGTTTCAAATCACCATAACAAATAATACTTTGATAACCATCTTTCTGATAAGTATTTTTGCATTGTCATAGGGTCAGTTTCTATAAGCTGAGCAGCTGGAATGTGTACACCTATTTTTGAGGCATCTGTTACCAAACTGTCTTCCAAAACGGTCATTCTGCTTTAAATTTTTCCGTGAATTTATGAGTGTCTGTTTCCCTGTACTCTTACCAACACTAAGTATTTTTAGTTAAGAAAAAATTGTCACTCTGATGGATAAAATATAGTATCTCATTATTGTCTGAATTTGAACTTTTTGATGTCAGTGAAATTGAGCTTTCTGTATTCTCTGCAAGATTTCAAAAAAGTGTTACCTCCCCAAGACTGAAGTCAATCCTCCACCTTTTCTCATTCTTATCTTCTGTTATTCCCCCGTATCTACTCTACCAAAAAAACCAAAATGATATCCACTCCCAGGCAGACTGTGCTCTCTAGACTCTGCTCTTTCTTCCACTGATTTCCCTCCATTTCATCTGCCCTCACAGAAAACTGACCATTCCTTCAAGGCCCTTCTCCAAAAACAATACCTTTATTCACTCAAATCGCGTTCACGGAGTTCATGGGGAGGTCCTTGCTGTGCCCCACCCGGTGCAGTCTCCCCATCAGAGAACTCTGAAAGCTCGCTGTCTGCAGCGGTCATTCCATCTTATAGTTACTCGCATCCCTGGTTCCTGGGCTCTGGCCACACTGGCTCCTTCAGACTCTCATACCGGACCGGGCATCCTCCTCCAACACTGTCATTGCATGTGCCATTTCCTCCACCCAGAATGCTGTCCTCCCCTCTGTGCCCAGTTGGGACACTCGTCCAGATGCCTTCCTGGCCTCTCCAACCAGGTCAGGTTCCCCTAACACGATGTACCACCCATTCCCAGTACTTATCATAGTTGGAGCTTTAGGTTCACGTGTAATTACTTAATGACCAACTCAGCTGCAACCTACACGAAAAAAATGACTTTTTGTGTTCACCACTGGAATCCCAGGGCCTGCTTTATGCATAACAGGTGCTCAGTGAATAATTACTGAATAAATACATGAATGAAGGAGTTTCTGCTGTAGTGCTGTTGGTTAAGAATATAACTGCAGTGGCTAAGGTCACTGTAGGGGCATGGGTTTGATCCCCAGCCCAACACAGTGGGTTAAGGATCCGGCATTGCCACAGCTGTGATGTAGGTCACAGTTGTGGCTAGGATTCAGTCACTGGCATGGGAACTCCCATATGTCACAGATGCACAGATGCAGCCATTAAAAAAAAAAAAAAAAATAGAGTTCCAGTTGTGGTTCAGCAGTAACGAACCCGACTAGTATCCATGGGGATGTAGTTCCAATCCCTGGGCCCACTCAGTGGGTTAAGGATTCAGCATTGCCATGAGCTGTGGTGTAGGTCACAGATGTGGCTCGGATCCTGCGTTGCTGTGGCTGTGGTGTAGGCCGGCAGCTGCAGCTCCGATTCGACCCCTAGCGTGGGAACCTCCATATACCATGAGTGTGGCCCAAAAAAGAAAAAAGAATACATGAATGAATAAACAGCACGGGATAAATGGGATAATGTGACCATGGCTTTGTATACAAATGGTCATTGTTAAGACTGTAGGATTGTAGTTATTGGGGTTTTATGCTTCTTGTGAACAGTGCCTGTTGCGCCATTTGGCATATGGTACGGTATTAAAACTATTATCTCTTGAACTGAAAATAGATAGGGGATGTGGACCTGTGTTGACCCAGGAACATACCATAAATCTGCCCTTGGAAGAGGGCTGACCACTAAGACATCCCATGATTTCAGTCAATCCACTCCAAGGGTTTAGACCCTCAGACGTAAAAACTGTTACCTGCATTGTCCAGGCCTGGTCCTCACCAGGGGATTAACACATTAGACCCTATCTTAGGACAAGCCACAGCGGACCTCAGAACATTCTTTCTTTTGACCTCCTCAGAACCTCCGCCTTTTTCTTAGTCTAATTTTACTCTGTCTTCTCCAATCCCTAAGTCCAGTTTATGAAAGTGAGAATGTTACAAACTATAAATTCTATGATAAAATTGTTATAAATTGTTTTCTGATAAGTTTTCCTGAATGACCCCTGAGCCCAAGATACTCCAAATCTGGAATTCCTCTCGTCTAGCTTATCTCTCACCCTGGTCAAAGATGGGGCTGTCACCACGTTGCCACCTGCTAGGTAACTTTGAGCAAATGGCAGGTACCCACATGAGCCTGATGGAAACAACATCCTTAAAACCAAGGAGGCCTTAACAGCCCCAGCTCACTCCCACTCCCACTCCACTTCACAGATGAGGAAATGAGGTCCCAGAGGGTACGGGACTTCACAGCATCACAGCTTATACTCACAAAGAGGTATCAGGCTCTTCCTATGGCCCCATGGTTTCTCCCTCATGGAAATCATTGAGGAAAAAAAAAAAAAAACTATGCTGGTTCTAAAGATGCCTCCCAAAAGTGATCAAAATTCTGTGAGTTGAAGGCTCCAAACTTTTTCCCCAATACTTATGCCCGCTGCCCACAGGCAAAGGCAAGAAAGAGGAGCAAGGTGAAAACACAGTTTTTCTATTTGCCAAGGTCTCGCGCTAGAAGAAACCCTCTATAGGAAGTCCCATCGGCAGCATTAGGTCAAGTTCCAGAAACAAATCCAAACGCCAAGTCACGCTTCCTTCAGGCTCACCACAAAGAGCATCAAATTTCGGGCTGAGTGTGACCACTGGAGCGCGTGACCTTCCTCTCAGTGCCCTCACATTGGCCACCCCTGGCCCTGCCTGGGCTCCCATCTTGTCATCCCCCGTCGGCCAGCAGACCTTGGCCCTGGGACAGCTCCCGCCTGTTTACCCAGCTAATTGCCTTGGTGTTCTCCCTTCACCCCTTTCACAGGTCAGAGAACGGTCATGTTTCATGGGGACCTTGCACTGCCTAAAAGCGAGATGTTGAGAGGAAGGGGGAGGTTTGAACTGAATCTGAGAAGCGTTATGTCTTTTTTCCCCCAAAGATTTCAGAGACGGCTACTTTCCAGCCAAGTGGGTGGAAGGCATGATCACTACCTTCCCCAAACAATCACCAGCGAAGCCAGTAAACCTCCACTTCTATTATACATTGGAATTACCTGGAGGGTTTGAAAAAAATTACATCTGAGGGCACCCTCAAAACAATGACAGCAAACTCTGTGGATAGGATGCAGGCACCTGGATTTTTTTTTTTTTTTAAACAATTCTCCAGGTGACTCCCAAGTATGGCCAGGTCACTCCCAAGTATGGCCATGTTCTAAGCATAGGCCAAAGGAACCTTCTCTGATTGACCTTTATGCGCTGAGGACAGAGCCCCAGCAATGAAAAACGAGGAGAAGGAGAGTTACATCTGGGTCACCTCCCTTTTTCTCTTTCTTCCCCCATTTTCATCACAGGCTGTAATTCAAGTGGCTCAAAGAGCTATTACTGTCGATAGAGCAGAAATCATCTCAAGGAAAGGAATTCCTCCCCTGCTCCCTTTCTGAAAGCCCTGATCAACTTCTGTCGTGACTCTCAGGTTAGACAGCTTTCTTGACTTGAAGGTCATATTCTCCTGAGATTCTAAAATGAGCTGGAAGGGAAGAAACAAGATGTGTGTGCAACCTCATTTATCCAGAAGCCCGGTTATCATGGGAACACTCCCTACAATGGTTCTGCGCCTGGGAACACGTTTCTGAGAAAGACCACTGAACGTCTCGGCTTTGTTACCTCTTTCAACTCACAGCAGCTTTTAGGTCAAACGGAAACCCATTCGCTATCAGCCCAGCCCAGACAGAACGGGAGTCCAGTCAGGCAGAAGGGACTCTGTGAAGGCCACTCGATGACGGCTCAGCCCCACGTGAGGTGGGACGAGGGGAGAGTGGGGGTGAACCTCAGGAAAATGCCTCCTTAGGCTGTGGGACCTAGCCAGTCCTGGGGACAGACACTTAAATTAGCATTCCCAGGGAGCAAGAGAGGGAAGGATTTAAGGAAGCAAAGGAGTTGTTTAAAAAAAAAAAAAAAGGCAGCAGGAATATGTCCTAATTTGGAGAAACAGGCCACATTGCCATGGCAACTCTGGATCTCCACGAGGCAGCCAGGCATGCCTTTAAACATCGTGTTAACTAGTTCAGCAATGAAGAAGAAAGAGAAGAGTGAGGGGGTCTGAGAGAGAAAGAAGAGGTCTGCTTTGGGCCAGAGGGAGGCGCTGCCCAAGGCCCGGCCTCACTTCAAGGGAGGTTTCCAAAAGTAAAGCCACAAGTTCTGAATTGGATCTTTCCTCTAGGATTTGGGCAGGGTGGGGTCTGGAGCTGCCTACAGTTAGCCTGTATCTTAAGAAAGATTCTCCCAAAGGCATATACATGGTATTAACCTAGTACTTCAGCCTTTTTCCTCTGAACGGCCCCCCCAACGCCCAAGCTGCCCTCTGTGCTCAGGCCTCCTCCCCGGTCCCCCAAGGGGACTGCGGTCTTGCGCCAAAGGGGAAAGGAAGCCGCCAGCCCTGAGGCCTGAAGAAAGCGACCCCTGAGCCACCCCTGCCACCCAGTCATGGCACACTGGTTGGGATTTTTGGCCTCAGGGGAAGAAACATTTCATTTATCAAAAAAAAAAAAAAAAATTAAAGGCCACCTGGAAACCAAGCCTACACAAAGTTATGCCATGTGTGGTGCTTTGGGATCAAGCCAGTGATGACAGGAATTCAGGAAACAGTTTACTGAGTGGCTCTAAACCTTTAGAAAATATGAGTAAGAATATAAAATGTTCTTCCATCTGGAACATTAACTACTCAAATCGTGCACTTACGGTTCAGCATTTATTCTGCCTCGCGACTAATTCTCCAGCATCTTGTCTTCCACATTATGTTGTATCCTTCCCTTTCAGAAAGTCGCTCCCCGGGTCCCTTCTGGCCTCATCCACCTGCCTTTTTTTCCCCACCTCCCCTCTGGGAGGGCCATGGGCTGCCCAAGACCAAGCAGGTGACCAGAGTGCGCCAGTGGATGCCCAAGGGTGGAGGGGTGTGTGGCACAGGTAAACCAACAGAGCTCAGTGACGACAAGAATAATAAAAGTAGGAGTTCCCTTCGTGGCTCAGTGGTTAACGAATCCGACTAAGAACCATGAGGTTGCGGGTTCGATGCCTGGCCTTACTCAGTGGGTTAAGGATCCGGCGTTGCCGTGAGCTGTGGTGTAGGTTGCAGACGCGGCTCGGATCCCGCGTTGCTGTGGCTGTGGCGAAGGCCAGCAGCTACAGCTCCTGTTAGATCCCTAGCCTGGGAACCTCCATATGGAGCAGGTGCGGCTCTACATAAAGGCAAAAAGACATAAAAAAAAAATTAAAAAAAGAATAATAAAAGTAGGTGTATATTGTTTCGCTGGGTCTGGCCTCCCTCCCTTTTTGTTCACCTGCTTACATCAAATCATTTTCCCCATAGATTTATTAGCACACGAAGCTGAAATTTCCACTTTTTCTGCTGTGCTCTCAGAAAGCTCCCTCTTCCATAAACACCCCACAGCCCAGCGAGGCCCTGTCCTGTCTGGTGTGGCCACACCTCCCAGGCAGAGCCTCAAAGCCCCAGGGAGGCCTTGTGAGATCCCAAACCAAAGAAAAGCAGGCCTCTCCACCACCCCGCCCCTCCAACCTGGACCGTATCTTCTGTGTCATCTTTTTCCTCCTTCACAGGCACAATTCCACTCCCTCCGAATCTCAGTCCTAAGTGTCTTCGCTTGTGCAATAGTTTCCACCGCCCAGGATGGCTGGGGGTCCGGAATGAAGTTTCTGAGGAGGAGTGAGGCCCATTTGCAGGCTGCAGCAAAAAGGGGTCCCTGTACGCATCTGTATATACCAAGTGCCATAAGGCATTTTCTTCTCTGTCCACTCCACAAAGCATTATGGCCCTGATTTTAAAACGAGAGCCTGAGGTTCTGAGGTTATGGAACTGCCTATGTTCAAACAGCTAGAAGCAGGCAGAACCCAATCTTGACTTTCATAGCCCCTGCACTTGACCACCACCCTACCCTCCACGGCAGCTCAGGGTTTCCAAATAGAGGGGCTTGCGGCTGGCAGTCTGGTTGGAAGGTAGGGCCTCAGGGGTTGTGCTGAGGCTGCACTTCACAGCGGTGTCAGCGTTTATCATGTGTGTTCACTTGGGATAACTTATGTCGGGGTGGGGGGAATAGCTGATAGAAATCCGTGAGGGGGCTAAAGGCACCCACTGCCAGCACCCTACCTTTTTTGGTGCCCTGCATGTACTGCCTTTGTCATAAATGCAAATAAATATATGTTTAATAGCAAATATCATACCACGCATTCCTTGTTTGCAATTCTGCTTTTTGTTCTAGCTGAATCTCCATGAATTACCAAGGGCTTTAAAGATTTAGGAGGGAGGTACAAGAGGAAATGTGAACCATCCATTTTTATAAAAATTAAATGAGCCAAAGGCTACATAGCAGAGGGGTGAGCATAGGAAAGAATAAAACAAACAGCAAGTGCGAAAAAGGAGAGAGAAAAAGAATCAGTGTTAAACAAACTTGCTCCTTAAAATCCCACTTAGGCCAAAGCCAGGAACACAGCCAGACATGACCCAAAGTGTTCCATTTCCCACCCTGCAGGCTGCTGCTATTTGCCTGGATGCCTTATTCTCTGAGGAAAAAATTCCTAGTCTGAGTCCATCTGATCCAGAGAAACTTCCACACCTGGCACACCCCAGCCCCTAAGATGTAAAGACTCTGGTATGGGTTTTCTGGCCAGTTTCTTATTCTTCCCATCTGAATTTTCTAGTTTTCCCTCCAGCCTGCAGTGCAATGAACCTGCCTTTGAAAAACACCTGACTTATCCATGCCTTGTTTCGTCACAGTACTTACGCCGCCTCTTACGACGACAGTGCCAGCCTTCTGGCCTCTGCCTCCTGTCGGCTGTCTGCCTCTTCTCCCCCTTGCTTGTCCCTCTCCTGTCACCGCCTCAAGGATTAACAGGGTCAAAGCACTCATTCTACCAGCAGTCACCGCTGATCAGGGGGGACACGGGAGCATTTCTAACACGGCCTCAGAGCTGTTTAACAGGCAAGACGCGGGGAGGAGAAGCAGCTGCAGGAGCTAGATGTTTGGCCCGAGAGAGGAGTATTCTTCAGGGGCCTCGTAAAGAGGGAACTGGCAGCTTGCTCTTGGCACCCTGATGATGCAAGAGTGCAGAAGACCCGTCTCGCCGCTTCGAACGCATCCCAGACCTGCCAGCGCTCACGGGGGCACCTTCACTGACAACCCAATTCACCTGGAAGCAGTTCTCTGGGGAGCTCACTGGCTCTGTGGTCACTGAGCGCAGCCCCCAAAGCCCGAGCCACCTTTGTGTCAGCCCATTCACCCACGCACTCTGCCAACACGCGCCCAAAAAGGTGCCACCAATGACGCTGATTATAACATGTGCTAATGGCATGCTGTGATGAGGCCAGCCCTGGCACTATGAAGCCCACTATGTGCAAAAAAGGTAAGTGAGTCTAAGAGAAACAGCAAAGAATCCAGCGCTTTCTAGAGTAGACTGGCAGGCTGATTCCCCGTCATTTACAATTAATTATCCAGCGTAACGTACATGGACAGCCACAAAAGAAGGGACAGCGTTTGGGAGGGGGGCAAGGAAGTGACAGGGTGAGGGCCATGGGAGCCGGGAGGGGCTTCACCATGACTGACTGACCCAGAGGAAGGGTTTGGGCTAGAACCTATTCTGGATGCTGGAAGTCTGAAAGTGGTGAAATGTAACCGCACATACAATTGGCGTGGTGAAAATCCCTGAGTTCTGGAGTTCCTGTGGTGTCACAGCAGAAACAAATTCGACTAGTATCCAGAGGATGCGGGTTTGATCCCTGGCCTCGCTCAGTGGGTCGGGGATCCAGTGTTGCCATGAGCTGTGGTGTAGGTTGCAGATGCGGCTTGGATCCTGCGTTGCTGTGGCTGCAGTAAAGGCCGACGGCTGCAGCTCTGATTCAACCCCTAGCCTGGGAACTTCCACATGCCAAAGGCACAGCCCTAAAAAGCAAAAAAAAAAAAATCTCTGAGTTCTTTTCAATTCCTTCCAAGCAAAGTGATAACTACCCCTAAAGTTTATTAGTGCTTACAGCTTAACGAAGCACTTTGATGTATCTCATTTTAATCATTACATCATACGTTGCGATTTTTATGGACAGAGAAACTTTGGCTCAGAGAGGTTCCGTGATCTGCCCAAGGTCATGCAGCGTGCAAGAAGCAGAGCCAAGTGGAAGACCTAGGTGTCAGACAAAGGTCTTGTGACTACACGTCTCAGATTTATGCCACTGTTGTCCACAGTCCTGGGAGAAACAAGGGCAGGCACAAGAACAGCCCAAGAACCAAGAAAAACGTGTGTATGAAAAGCCACCCAGCAGCATCAACTAGCTATTGAAAATGCACTTTCTTTAGTGAGTAACCATCAGGTCAAAGCTTTGATTTTATTGAATGGACCAGTACAGCTCATTCAATGAACATAAAACATCTCCATAATAGAAAATCTGCATACGTGTGTATTTATATAGGAATTGTGGAATATTTTTATACTTGAATCTTTCAGAATATAATGTAACAGTTCTCCCCGACCTAGCTGGAGGAAGGTGTTTATCCCGTAATGAAGGACCAAACCACTCATAACTCAAATGGCGAGGCGTGTTCTCACCACCTCTAGGAGGACATTATGCATACTGCCACCGTGCATGACGCGCAGCTCTATTTCATTCTGTGCCTCTCCGTTCTGGCCCGCTGCACCCCTCCATATCACCAGGGCCAGCTTGGCTCCCTCTGGAACCCATTTATTCTATAAGAATCCAGGCATTCTAGAAACATGCAGCTGGAAAGGAACTCAAGGTCATCTCATTGGAAAGGAAAAAAAAGAAAAAGAGCAGAATGAGATAAGTAGAGACTCCAGGGCTGAGAAAAGTGCCTTGGGCACTTTCTCTGCTTTAGGACGTGGCGATGAATGAAGGCATCAGTGTGTGTGTTGGAGGGGGGGGGAATCTTGCGATTTGGAGCCAAAAATGCTCAGTTTAAATCTTAGCTGCACCTGTCACCTGATGTGCAATCCAGATAAACACTTCATATCTCTTAGCCTCAGTTTTCTCCTAGATAAGATGGGGATAGTAATATCTACCTCACAGGGTTATAGTGAAACCAAGATGAGATCATTAAAGCAATAGGTTAAGTAATATAATACAACTAAATAATATAATCAGATGGGATAAAATAAAATAGAAAGCACTCAGCAAAGAAACTGTTCGAGTCAGATCACTTCCTATCTTTTATATGTCTCAAATCACTGTGCATTTCTTTGTTGCTTTAGTTTTTAAAATAATACTACATGACTGATTTTTATCTTTGATGTGCTACATCTTCTGAGTTTTTTTTTTCCTTTCCTCTCTGAGCCTTGAAATTGTCTTGTCACTTTCTTTTTTTTTTTTTTTACACATTTCTAAAACGTAAATGTATGAATGGCTTCTTCAGCTTGATTCTCCAGGGACCAGAAGCAAGAAGGAAAAGAAAATATCCTTCACTATGGGTATGACATAACGCCCTATACCTATACCCATGTGTTTATTAAGTAATTATGGTTGTCTTCCTTTTATGAATAGGTATTGGAGCAGCCTGAAGCAATCCCACATCAATGAGCTGGTACAGTGGTAACTCAAAGCAAAGAAACACATCATTTTTCGTAGCCCAAACAGGCTAGTCATGGGTAAGTGTAAAGTGACTGTTGGGTTTTTTGGGAATACTTGAAGTTCACTTGGTGGGCCCCAGAGGATGATGAAACTAAGACCAGTGAATAAAGCGAGTTGCCTGAGGTCACACAGCTGGCCAGGATAGAACCAGAACTCTAACCCAGGACGTGGAACTCTCAGATAAGCCCCTTCTCCTCTATACCATAATTCTGAAATAAACTTCCCACCAGAACGTCATTCCTAGATCTTATTTTCTCAGATTATTGATGGATATGTCACACAGGACAGAAATAAAAGGCTCACTCAAGTGCAGACAGAGTGCATCGATCACTCCCCCAGCCCCCGAGCCCCATCAGTCACTGGGGGAGATTATGATATACTGGAGGAACTCCATGCCACATACTTTCTGTCAGAGAAATAGGATGTGCGCAGAGCCCTACACCCGCCAGGCTCCAGACCTACAGTCCAGGGGACGCATCTGGATCCACAGCTTTTCCAAGTAATTTCCTTGGTAACACGGCCTCCAGCAATGATATCTATACCACCGCTTCCCAGACACCAGTCCATGGATCAATGACAGCCCGTGATAAAGTCATCACTGGAGCCCAGAGAAAGGAGAAAAATAAGAACAATGCAGTGGTTGTTGATACAGCTAAATGTATTCAATTTAAAGGACTCTCTCCTTTATTCTGAAATCATGTATTTTCTGGTTTTGTTTTGTTCTTTGTATCCAAGTCCTTTCTTTAAATAAAAAAAAATCAGGCAAAGGAGGGTTTACAAAATATATCTTTAATTGGGAAAAGAAAGACTCATCATGTTGTATCATGCCACCACTGCCATCACTATTATAAAATAATTAGTCTGCAAATCAGGAAAGCAGGAAAGCTCTCCTCCAAACAGCAGAGCAGAGGCTGTGTGTCAGGAAGCACAGAAAGTCTTCCCGAGACTGGGATGATGCCAGCAGAGGCTCGGGTAAGGGCCTGCCGCTGCAATGGTCAAGGGCTGCCACTGCAAAGCCAAGGGCTGCCACTGCAATGGTCAAGGGCTGCCACTGCAGTGGTCAAGGGCTGCCGCTGCAGTGGTCAAGGGCTGTCGCTGCAGTGGTCAAGGACTGCCGCTACAGTGGTCAAGGGCTGTCGCTGCAGTGGTCAAGGGCTGGCTGCAATGCTCAAGGGCTGTCACTGCAGTGGTCAAGGGCTGCCACTGCAATGGTCAAGGGCTGTTGCTGCAGTGGTCAAGGGCTGTCGCTGCAATGGTCAAGGGCTGCCACTGCAATGGTCAAGGACTTCTGGGAGCATGGTAAACCCCTTCTCCAACAAGACAGTCCTCATCCGGGTATCTACAGAATTCAATCACATAGGGTTTTTCACTGTGCTATATTTGGGATTTTTGTTTTAATTTCTTTCCTTCTATTTTTCATATTCACCTAGCATTGGTGGGTAACCACCTACCAAGTGCCAACATCTGTATCAGCATTTCTGACATGCATCATTTCTCTTAGACCTGTAGGGCAAGCCTTCAAACCAGTCAATGCAGCCATACCAGGCTTTTGTAGCTCACAGCTGCAAAGTTTGCATGCTGGCCTCCCAGATCTTAGTGTCTCACATTTGGTCTTCTTTATCTAATTTCTGGACTATTTTCTCCTTTAGCGAGGCATGCTGCCTGTTACCAGTAATTAAAATCCTACTAACGTCCATCTATTTCTCCAACCTCACTATTGTGCTCTCCGTGACTTGTACCAGGTTTAATATTTACTGAATGAACAAATTAATCCTAGACCACTTTCCAAGAAGCTAATAATAAGATAATTCAACGGAATTATCAAAATGTTGACATTTCTTATGAAAACAGACCTGAAAAGAATGCTATCTTCTACAGTTCATTATGAAAATAGAGTGAGACTGAGGTGTAGGGGAGCGATGGTTTTCACCAGCAAAAATAATTAAGATATTTATAATGAGATAACACACATAAAATTCTTACACATAGCAAGGATTCCATAAATGCTAATCTCCTTCTGTTTCCAACCCCTCTTCTGATTAGCTGCTTGTAGGAACACTGAGGTGATTTATTTTTCATTTTTTAGGAAACCTGCTTTACTGTGGTAACGACACTGCTTTAAAAAAAATATATAGGCGTTCCCGTGGTGGCGCAGTGGTAACGAACCATACTAATATCCTTGAGGATGTGGGTTCGATCCCTGACCTCATTCAGTGGGCTAAGGCTCCCACATTGCTGTGGCTGTGGCACAGGCCAGTGTCTACAGCTCTGATTCAACCCCTAACCTGGGAACCTCCATATGCCGCTGGGTGCGACCCTAAAAACAAGCAAACAAACAAACTACAGCAAAAATTTCAGAATCAACATTGGGCCAAGGAAAAATGCCTGGAAGACACCATTTCACCATTTGTTATGTTCTCCAGAACACAGACACACACAACCACACAAACACACACTTCCAAATTTTGGTTGACATCAAGATTGCTGATTACTATAATCTTCCAGCCACCTGTGTCCACATGAAATCCTTCTAGGAGTCATTTGCATTTGATTCAGTTCTTATATTTTTCCAATTTTTCGAGGATGACCAAATCAAAAGGTTCCTCAAAGAAAAGACTAAATATACATTTTTTTTCTCTTTAAAATGTCTGTATATTCAGGCTTTCATGGTATCTCAAGGCAGTGTAACAGGACTTTTAGGAACACTAGGAAATCTACTAGAAAATGGGCGCTATTTAATTCTGAGAACACCTGGTAGCTGATAAATATTAAACAGCCAGAGGACATCGATCAGGGCTAGAAGCATCAATGTCCCAAGAGTCGCACAAGATGATTACGTCTGGTTTTGAGAGAGGCAGTTTTTAAACAGTAGGTACACAGTGCAGATCTATCAAGATACTATTATTTTCTAAGTCCAATACGAATCAGAGTTTCATCATTCGTTTGCAACAAGTCATTACATCTCTCTGAGATTCATCATGGCGGGTTTAGCTCTTTCTGCTCGTATCTATGTTTTCTGTTTACACTGCCCAGTGTAAAAGGGTGTTTAATATCCACTTTAAAGCCAATGTTATCAAAATATATTTCAGTCTACATTCAACAACTCTGGAGTAGGCCAAAAACCTAGTACATTTTCTCCTCATTATCACCTCAGTAAGAGTCCCTTGCCAGGATCTGGCTAGGAGGCTTATATCTGACAAAGCTTAATGAAGTGTTAATGAAGGGAAAATGTCCCAGCCCATTCTGAGCTTTGTTCAGAACAGGTTTAAGTGTACCCTGGTCAAAAGCTTTACCAGTGGCTCTTTTTGCCCCCAGCCAAGACAGGACATAACAAGTGAGAGGCTGCACACTTGGCTTTGTCATCTTTTGCTTGAATGCTGTTGTCTTTTGTATATTAACGCCGAGGTTTAATCCTCATCCTTATTTTAAAATTCCTCTGTGTGGGCCTTTACCCATGAAGTCCCCAGCCTAGATACTGCCCAACCTTTCTGACACTGCCACACAGATTTAATGTATCCATGCCTTCTTTTTCCCCTCTATGTAACGTCTTGATCTTCTCCTGTCCCATCTGAGCTCTTCATTTAACTTCAGTCTCATCCTTGCCCAACACGGACCTGCTGTACAGCACAGGGAACTCTATCCAGTGGTCTGTGACGGTCTGTGTGGGAAAAGAATCTAAAAAAGAATGATGTGTGTATATGTATAACTGAATCACTTTGTTGTACAGCAGAAATTATCACAACCTTGTAAACCAACTGTGCTTCAATAAAACTTCAACAAATGCGGAGTTCCCATTGTGGCTCAGTGGTTAACAAATCCAACTAGGAACCATGAAGTTGCGGGTTTGATACCTGGCCTCGCTCAGTGGGTTAAGGATCCGGCGTTGCCGTGAGCTGTGGTGTAGGTTGCAGATGCAGCTCAGATCCCGCGTTGCTGTGGCTGTGGCGAAGGCCGGCAGCTACAGCTCCTGTTAGACCCCTAGCCTATTATTTTCTAAGTCCAATACGAATCAGAGTTTCATCATTCGTTTGCAACAAGTCATTACATCTAACCATATGCCGCAGGTGCGGCCCTGGAAAAGGCAAAAAGACAGAAAAAAAAAAAAGAAAACCTCATCAGCCAAGGTTGACCAAGAATTCCTTCAGCCACACCCTCTGCATTCCGTGTCCTGACTGAAACCACAGGTCACCTGCATCACTCAGCACACTTCAGTGTTGTTTTCCTAGTTCTCTTTTCTCATAGGCACTAGATTAGGGGCCAGAAAACCTAGATTCTATTCCTAGAGACTACGATTGCTTCGGTGGAGTTTTCATTTCCTTATCTGGAGAGTGGGGATGCCTGTCACAGCGACCTTCATTCTTCAGAGACACAGACCATCTACTAAGGCTGTTATTTCCCATCTCGCACGACTGTCGTATCAAATTAAGACCAAGTACATAAATTCTCTTAGAAAAGTTCTGAATGTCATAAAATTTAAGATTTGGCTATATTTTCTACCTCCAGCCACATACACTGAGAAGTTTCCCATCTCTCTCCTGCTTTCCCTCTTTCTTTCTGGAAGCGCTTCTAGTATGAATGGCCCTTCTAGTATGAACCCCCAGTTGCAGACCAATTTCCAGACCTACCTCATTCTTTCTAATTATCTCAGTGAGAGGAAGGCTTCAAAATGAAAAGTGAGAGGTGTAATCTCAGGGCACCATTTTTAGAGAAAAGGGAAGACCTATCTAAAACCTATAAGGGGTTGGAGGATACCAGCTTCTTTGCTTCTTTGATCATCGAAGAGTCTCAACCAGATTGAATTTATTTTTTCCAAATCTACTTTCCATCTGCCTACCCGTGGTTACCATAAATTCGCAAAACCCCCAATATATAGGTCTTTTACCATAAATAGTCCAAAAATTTACTCAATGATATTTGCTTTAATGATATTTGACAATTTGCTAATATACTTTTTTTTATACTTTACATGAGTTTATTGATGCTTAGGAGATCCTGTTAAACAAATTAACTTTTAAAATGTCATTTACAGAGGTCCCGTTGCAGTGCAGTGGAAATGAATCTGACTAGGATCCATGAGGATATCGGTTCGATCCCTGGCCTTGCTCAGTGAGTCAGGGTTAGGGTGTTGCTATGAGCTGTGGTGTAGGTCACAGACATGGCTCGGATCCCACACGGCTGTTGCTGTAGTGTAGGTCAGCAGCTGCAGCTCCAATTTGACCCCTAGCCTGGGAACCTCCAGATGCCACAGAGATGGCCCTAAAAAAGCAAAAATTAATTAATTAATTAATTAATTAATTAAAATGTAATTTACTTTTGTTTGGTTGGAGATTATGTTTGTGTCTTTTTAAGGGCTGGACGACTGAATATGTGTGTGTGCGTAACCAACATATTTGCTTCCAATAACATTATGCAATTTTTATCCATTTTCTGCTTAGAAAGACTTGTTAATATACTTGTAATCAGTTATCTCAGAACACATTTCATGCAAAAAAAGTGGTTAAAAAAAACTCACCCCCCCCATCCTAATTTCAATTTGCCCTTGGCCTTCACCTCTAGTCAGAAGAGAGGAGAGACTGCAATTCATTATGTGACATTATCTGGCAGACTGTGAACTAGCAGGCAGGACTGATGTTTTGCTGAGGTAAAAGTCCTACCAGAGACTGACCTGGTAATCCGGAAAAATAGGCCACCTCCAGGAGAGAGCTGAGGTGTGGCCTCAGGCAAGTCACTTCATCTTTCTTGGCGTCAGTGGCCTCCCCCATGAAATAAGGACACTGCACCAGTTTCTGAGGTCTCTTCCAGGCCAAGTGGTCTTTGACACAGGACAGCGAGACGACACGTCTGTCCAGCTATTTGTGGAAGGGCGAGGACGAGGACTGGAGCCCCTTTTTGGGAGCTCTCTCTCCCTTCTCCACTGCGTGAAGGGAGCGGCAACTTTCTCTTCGCAACCCTCTGTCAGGACGCAGTCTGAAAACTAGTCATCTGACAACATGCTTTCCTATTTTGCACTGTCCTGAATTTCCTTTATTTACTTTTGTCTACTTCTGCTGGGTCCTGGGTCTTTTCTGTGGCTTCCCCCCTCGCCTATTCAATGGCTCTCTTCTCCTTTAGTTGGCATCTTCTCTGGGACAGCATATCAGAAACTTCAGGAATGGGTTATCTGCCTGGCTTTAGGAGCTCATTGCTGCAAACTTTTGTGAGGGCCTCCCAAATCTTAGTTTATCAAATTTGATTGTCCTCATCTGATTTCTGGGCCATCATAACCTTTAGTGGAACATTCTACATGTTATAAATCCCCCAAAAAAAGTAAATTAAGAGAGAGATCAAGAGACTTGACCAGTCGAATGGGTATGGTTGGTTGGAAAACAGGGCTGAGAACCAGGCTTCCTGACCTTGTAGCTCAAGCTAGGCTTTCGGCTCTACCCCCAACTACCCCTATGTGAATATTTCCACTCCACCCCATGGAGCAGCTAGAAGGAGGACAGAGTCCTCCTCAAAAATCAGCAGTAGTGTTCCTTCCACTCTACGACTTCTACAATGCAAAGTGATGTGAAAAAAATTAGCCCCAATTCCCCTCCCCCTCAATTGAGATACTGGTGACATGGATCTCACATTTTACCCAGTCCTAGCTGGGTATAATTGCCTGTTGTGGTTTTTCCCACTTCTTTAACAAAAGTGATTAAATCTGCAATAGATTTATAGCTGCATCCCTACCTCAAACTCACTCAAATCAGCCCTTTCCCCTCACAGCAAGTGCGCCTGCTGATCTGCTCCAGCTCTACCGTCATCTAGCCCAGGATCCACGTGAAGAAAAGGTAATTAAATCAGTTCTGTAATTATTCTCTCATGCTTTATATATAATTAAGGGCTGCACATTCTCCCGGAAGCCACAAAGGGCCCAGGAGCAGTGAATGACGGGCAAAATGGATCAGGACACGTGCCTTGGGAAGGAAGTGAAAATTCAATGAGGGTTTGATGGAAGAGAAAGCACGAGAGTGAGGATGAGGCTAAGAGTCAGGAAAACTGAAAGAGGAGTACAAAGCAAGGAGAAGAGAAGAACCGAGAGGGGTGGAATTTCTAGAGACACTGGTAAAAACAAAAGGACAATTAAGGAGGAAAACTGTAACAGAAGGCCTAGTGACAAAAGAGGTGGGGAAAGGAGTGTGGATAGAGGAGGATGAGGGAGGCCAAACAGGTGTCGTTGTCATCGTCCTCCTCGACTCACAGCTCAGGACAACTGAGGCACAGAAAAGTCAAGTAACCAGGCTAAGGTCACAGAGAGCCAGAATCTGAGTCCAAGCCTGTCTGGGCCTAAATTCTGTCTATGACATTGAGCTCAAAACTTTATTAGACCTTGAAAAATAAAAAACGTGAATTCACAATGATCTCAAAATAAAAATTTAATTAAAAATTGTTGGAGAGCACTCAACGACTAAACTCTACAAAAGACAAATGTCTGCTGAGTCACTTCTATAGTACAGGGTCTCCTTCATAGACATACAGCTAGAGGTAGACACCCGTGCTAACAGTTTCCTTTATTATTCACTAAGAGGTAGACTTGTCGTTGCCTATGCCCACTAACCTACATACCACACCTTCCTTAATGAAAGATGTGTGGGCCAAAACCCAGGTCCTTTTTACTCTGTTGAACAAAACAGAGTGCCTTCTGGTCCCCCACTTTCTAAATCTAAAAGAGTCTTGTGTGTTTTGTTACAGTGCGCCGTCCCTCTTCCAAGATTCCCTGTTGCCCTAAAGCACTAAACACAACAAAAAATAAACATAGATACCATTATTCCTGAGGTCCCTTATCAGTAAGTTAGCATAGGTCCAGCCACAGCCCTTCAGCGGCACCCCCCAACGTGGTCATGGTTGTGGACGTGAAAGGGGGCGGCTGGAGGTTCCCTTGGCCATGATCCCGAAGAGAGCTAGTGGGATCCTATAGAGACAGGACAGATATCTTTGGCTGGCCTCATTAAATGTCAAGTTCCAACCAAATGACTATTGCCACAGACTATGAAAGTCCGGTCGGACAGCTCCGGAAGCCACAAGCAGACCACCTGGGGACTCCAAACTATGCCAGGTCCAAAGGTAGGCCACCAAGGAACCTGGACACTGACAGGATGAAGCATGAAGGTGGCTGCATGCATCACAGAGAAGGTAAGTCACGGGGAAGAGTGGGTCACAGTGGAGGACAACGGGGGAGAGGGACAGAGGAACACAGGGAGCGGAGATGACGGGGGCACAGGGAGAAGAGAGACGAAAGAAAGGAGGACAGAGAGATGGAGAAATCAGGTCTAAGAGAGGGAGAAGCCGAGAAGGACCCAGACACAGACAGGTGAGGAGTCAAGCCCAGGCCAGGGGGAGGTCATGACGAGTTCTTAGCACAAAGCGTAGGATTTGAGCCTCCTCTAGAGTGTGAGGAACTAAAACGGTCTAGAACTGGAGTTCATTGACTAACCTGGGCTTTTTGCTTCCACTGGACTCTCTCCCTTCCCAGAAGAAGCAACCAGAGGCTCCAGAGTGGGCTGTGTGCTCTGACCACCCTTCCCCAGCAGCTCGCCTTTAGTTTCTCTTTGCAGCGAGGTCTCCGGCCGGGCCCAGGCTGAGGCCGGCACTGACGAGGCTCCAAGCAAATGGCATGACTTGTGAGAATCAGGAGAGGACCTTCTATTTTATTTTTTATTTTTATTTATTTATTTATTTATTTATTTATTTATTTATTTTTGTCTTTTTGCCTTTATCTAGAGCCACACCCCCGGCATATGGAGGTTTCCAGGCTAGGGGTCTAATCAGAGCTGTAGCTGCCGGCCTACACCACAGCCACAGCAACGCTAGATCCAAGCCCCGTCTGTGACCTACACCACAGCTCACGGCAACGCCGGCTCCTTAACCCACTGAGCAAGGCCAGGGATCGAACCCACAACCTCATGGTTCCTACTCGGATTCATTAACCACTGAACCACGATGGGAACTCCCCCAGGCCTTCTATTTTAAATATGTGTTTCCCTTATGGCCCAACCTGGTATCTGAAATTCCCTTCGTCCCAAGTGCTTCCTCTGAGTTGAAATGTAAGTGCCCACTGAAAGGGTCACACATGAGCTGCTTTGGTCTGTTTAAAGCCTGGAAAGGCCTGAGTTGTACGGATGGTCTCCCAGATTGAAATGAAACAGAGGCCTCTAAGGAGAACATATTTGGGAGTAGGCTCCATGGAGGACACCCCAGGATCACAGTGCTTCCTGGGGCAGCTCCATCAGCGGGCAAGTCAGGGGGACAGGCCCTCTAGGCGGCCAAGAGGCAGAAAAAGGGCACTGATAGTTAAACAAGGTAGCGGCTGTCAAAAGGAAATAGAGGAGCACAGGGAAAGAGTTAAAAAAAAAAAAAAAGGAAAGGTTAAGAATGCATTCTTTCCCAATTGCATAATTTTCCCAGGGCTAACTGTCGAGGTCAGGATGATGGTGGCCCCAGCTGCTATTTGAAAGTCCCAGAAACAAACAAAAGAACCCTAATCAAGCCCTACTGCTACCTGCCAGCAGACAGGAAAGCAGCTCCAGATACTTGCAGCTGTCAGAAGCATCAGAAGCCCCTGCTGTCACGACGGGGGAGCTTCTCTACGGGTTCAAAGAGCACAAGAGCAGAAAAGGCCAAGGGAAGAGGGCGTGTGCCAAGCCCGGAGCCCGCACACCCACCCGTGTCCCAGGCCTTCCTCTGCTGAGCAGGCTCGTCTGCATCAGAATCACGAAACTGGTCTCCAAGAGGAACCGCCATGACACCGATAACCCTTCAAGGTGTTATCGCTTCTTCCCTTCCACCGAGAAGAGAGACTTCTCCTTGGGCACAGAAACTTCAGGGACAGAAGGGAGAACTTCCTGAACCCCATTACTTGCCTTGGGAAATTAGCCGCCCCTTTAGTCTCAGAGAGCAACAGTGGTCAGAGGCCAAGTACCCCAGTCTCATGGAATCGTCTGATGCAGACAGGCTGGAAGTTTCTGGGGAAATCGAAGGGCAGGCAGACAGGATAGGGGTGGGGACTCTGGCCACCATCCTTTCTCTGTGCCCTGCCTAGCAGTCTTGGGGTCATGCTGCTCAGCCTGGGCCCCTTCCTGGCAAGCCCAGGGTGGCAAGCAGGGTGGCTGCTATCCACAGCTTTAGCTGCAGCTCCCTGTCCTCCCCTGGTTCTAGGAATTGGACACTCACACTTCCTGCCCCAGTTCCTCTATCCCTGGGCTCCCGCCCTGGCGCACAGACCTTTCCTTCTTTCAGTCTAAGCTCTGCCTTCCAGAACCCTCCATCCAGGATAGGAGACCCTCTGCAGCCTCCATGGAGAGGGGCTGTGGGGGCAGGGCTCTGATAGAGACTCCAGGCAAGCAGCCAGCCTGGGCCAAGGGGAAGAGAATTAGTCACAGGATCACAGATGTTAGAGATGAAAAGAACTTGCAGAAACACACCTCGCTCATCCATCCCACCCTGCAATGCAGGCCCCTTTCCAAGAGCATGTGGACTGTTCCCATCTGATTTCAAAGGCTCTTTCATTACCGATCAATACGCGCTAAGTGCGCTTTGTGTGCTTGGTGCTGCTCCCATCTCAGGACAGGGAAGCAAATGGGCTCTCCCCCTGGGGAAAGGCTAGTACGCTGAGAGCTCAACCTGTCTCTCCTGTGAGTTGCTGGAGCCCACCCAGCTATCTGTCCCTCCACCCCGACACAGACACCTTCTACAAGGCCAAAATGCCGCTCCTGTACATACACGGGCCTCTGATCATCAGGGAAACCAACATGCAGAAGAGGCTATGGCAGCCCGGCAGAAAGAGAGGAATAGGACTTCCCACTGCAGCTCAGTGGGTTACGAACCCAACTGGTATCCACGAGGATGCAGGTTCGAACCCTGGCCCTGCTCAGTGGGTTAAGGATCCAGCATTGCTGTGAGCTGTAGTGTAGGTCACAGATGCGGCTTGGATTCCACGTTTCTGTGGCTGTGGTGAAGGCCGGCAGCTACAACTCTGATTCGATCCCTAGCCTGGGAACCTCCATATGCCACAGGTACAGCCCTGAGAGAGGAAGGAAGGAAGGGGAGAGAAAAAGAGAGAGAGAAAGAGAGAGGGAGAGGGAGGGAGGGAGGGAGGGAGGAAGAAAGCAAGGAAGCAAGAAAAGAAAGCAAGGAAGAAAGAAAGGAGGAAAGAAAGGAAGAGAGGAACAGCAGGAAGGAGCCAAGGAGCGGGCTGGTTGAAGTAGCCTCCGGAGACGTCCCCTGGGAAGGCGACACCTTCCTAGATTTTGGTCCAAGGTAATGACAGTTCCAGCTGATTTCCTAAGACTTGTCAGGAATCAGGAAGAGACGGTTTTCTCCAAGACCTAGAGCCACGCAGCACAGTGAAGCAAAACTGTTAGTCCTTTGGGTCAGCCTCTCATGTGCTGAGATGGAATCTGATTTCACCTTCTCCTGACACACCACAAGCTGGAAAAAAAAAAAAAATACCTTTCCAATCCCTAGACTCTCAGTGAAGAGTTTGTTCCGATACAGGAGTCACTCCCGGGGCGCCCACTTGGACTCAGTGGGGCTGGAAGCCGTGGGGTGCACTCCGGAGAGTGCAGACCGGGGAAGGCCGAGAGCTCCTGAGGCCTCGGTCCCCAGCCTCATCAGACTGGGAATCCACTGGCAGTTCTATTCACCCTCAGGTCCTTCTCTCTGAATTCTGTCCCCTTGTACTTGTTGTCACTCCCCCCACTCTCTTCTCTCCTTCAGAGCTGTTCTTGTTTTCGGAACGTTTAGGTCCTAATCAAGACCAATGCGGAGAGGATCAGGTCAAGGTTAAAGGCCCAGTTCCAGCTGGCCGCTGTTTGGGCCGTCGGAAGAGTCCCTCCCAGGCTAAGCCCAGCAAGATCAAGTACATGACAGTGACCCAGGGCTCATGCAGCCCGCAGCTAATGTCCACGGGCATTACTGTCCTCAGACCAGAGTTCCCGTTGCCACATTGCCACTACTTGTGTGTGTCTGTGGCCAGTTACTTTCCTTTCTGACCCTCAGTTTCTTCATCTATTTAAGAAAAAAAAAAAAAAAAGGAAAGCAGTGAGTTCCCACTGTGGCTCAGCAGTAAGGAACCCTAGTACCCATGAGGACGTGGGTTCGATCCCCAGGCTCATTCAGAGGGTTAAGGATCCAGCATTGCTGTGAGCTATGGTGTAGGTTGCAGATGCGGCTCGGATTTCTCGTTGCTGTGGCTGTGGCTAGCAGCTGTGACTCTGATCTGACCCCTAACCTGCTGGCCTGGGAACTTCCATGTGCCATGGGTACGGCCCTAAAACAAACAAACAAACAAACAAAAAATGGAGAACAATCCTACTGCCTAAATCTTAGGTCTCCTTTGAGGGCTGAACTGGCTAAAGGTTAAAGTGCAATTTCACATAACATGTAGCACATAGCCCTAACTTGTAGGAGGTGCTTGGCTGTTTTAAAGTCAGGGACAGAATAAAGCTGGCCCCTGAAACCCCAGAGCTAGACCACCCCAGCCTCCCAGTAACCAGGGAAAATCTAGAATTCGGAACACATCCAACAGAGCATGTTAATCAATTCTACGCCAGGACACAGCAGCCTGCACACCAGCTCAAAGTCAGGGACCAGGGTCTTGGAGCCTGACATCTGAAGGCTGACTGTCCCCTCCCCCAGTTCCATGGCTCCTCCTTGGCATTTCTGCATTGCTCCCTCCCTTCCATCTCCCTTTCTGCTCCTCTTCACCTCCCTTAGCGTCTTCTCTTCTTTCTCCAAGTCCTCTTTCTCCTTCTTCAATGTTATTAAGAAGCCACATGAGCACACTGCACTGGGGACCATAAAGACAAAGCTCAACAGACAGAGCCTGACCCATCACAAAACGTTATAACCTAAAAACATGCCAGGTTCTACTCACCAGTGGTTCCCAAACCTGCCCGTGTCTCAGAATCCCTTGGGGGAAGTTCGTGAAAACAACGATTGGTGGGGCTTTACGCTGAACCTATTAAATCAGAATCCTTGGATGTGGGATCAGAAAATCTGTATTTTCAAGAAATAATGCAATTTTAAAATTCCCCTGTGGTTTCTACGTTCCAGTCAGTTTAAGAACCGCTACCATATGCTGTACCACTAAACTACAACAGGTCCATCAATATCAACCTCCTTTCCCTTTTTCCTGATGTTTTTTAAGTTCCTTCATTGACATCACCCTCTCAACGTATTATGTCATGAGGTTTTATTTTGTGAGAACTTACAAATTTGCTTTTATAGGAGCAATTAGGACCCTGGGACAGTAAGAGAATGTAAGGCAAGGGGTTGGAAGGAGCCAAAGGACTGTGCGGACATGGATCCATGAAGGCAGTAAGAGCCAGAGTGCAGACAGAGGGCAGTGGAAATAGGGGTAGGAAAAAGGGGTAGGAGGGAGGGGTGGGAGGGAGGGGTGGGCGGCAGCAGCAGGGAGAAACTACAGTGAAGCCTGGTTGTACTCATCTGTTGTCCTGGCAACAGGATGCTGAAAGACTGAGGCTGCTGCTCTCCTCAACACTGGACAACATGTTGTCAAGGCAACAGAATGCACCGAGGACACGCGGTGGCAGGCCATGAGGTCTTGGGGTGCCAGGAACCCTCAGTTCAAGGCAGGTTACACTGTCGGTGCCATTACACTACCTCCCACTCTCAATGCCCACACCCTTCACCCCCAAATCCTGCCCTGGCCCTTCCATTCCCTGTGGCACTGTCCTTGGTGCCATCAGCCCCACTGGGAAAGAGGGAAAATTATATCAGGCTGCAATGATGTGGACATAAGTCCAGGACCTGGCCGCCAGACACCGGTGCGTGCACAGGAACTCCATAAACTCAAAAGGAGAGGGAGCTACTTAGAGGAAAACGCTATGCTTCTGATTTCCTCCATTGCTTCACTAATTTGCTCCCAAGCTGGTAAACAAACTTTGTAAAAACAGTGAAACAAAACAACTGCATCATCCATAGGTATATCAAAAGAAAATGATGGCTCATGCCAGAGGAATTTGTATTTCAGTACTACTAGAAACGATGATAGCAGCAATTTATTAAAACCAGGCATCTTCCTGGCAGAGTAATGAGTCCTTTAAAGGTTATTTCATTTCTTTTCATAATAGTTTTTTGAAGTTGATGAGTATTAACCCTATCACAGATATGAGAAAAAATCAGATCACAGGAGTTACATAAAATGGCAAGAGGTCACTCGGCTTCTGAAAGATGGAGCCAAGGCCCCAAATGGCTACAAGGTGTATGTCCCATCCGCCACACTACGTGGTGTCCGTCTGAGAATATGCTAAGTTACATCATTGCCTTCTTACACCATTTAGAATGAATTCAAAAATATCCAGAAGAGGGATGGACTGGGAGGTTGGGGTTGGTAGATACAAACTATTACGTTTAGAATGGGTAAGCAATGAGGCTGTACTGTACAGTACAGGGAACTATACCCACTCTCTTAGGATAAAACATGATGGAAAATAACATGAGAAAAAGAATGTATGTACATATATGGCTGGGTCACTATGCTGTACAGCAGAAAGTGGCACAATGCTGCAAATCAACTATAATTTTGAAAAAATCACATTAAATAGCTTAAGTGACGTTATGTTTTGTTCTTCTCTTTACTCATTGATCAGAAATTGTATTAATTTTTAAAGAGCTAGAGTAAATTTTTAGCATACCAAAATGGACTGGTGGTTCCTAAGAGAAAAGGATATTTCGGTATATGTCAAAAAACACAAATTTAATAGTTGATCTAAATACATATTTTAAAAAAAGGAAAATGAAAAACATCCAACTTTGGGTCAAGACTCTCAGGCCCTCCATGGTCTCCTTCAACCTCAACTGCGACCACTGCCCCGCCCACGCCTCTCCAGCTCTACCGGCCTCCTGCCGCTCATCTAACAAACAGCAAAAAAGCATGCTCCCTTGGAGGCTTTCACACCTGCCATTCTTTCTGCCAAAAGGCTGCTCCTCAGATCTTCATGCTTCTTGATCCCTCTCCTCACACCAATCTCAAGGGCCACCTCCTCTGAGACCTTCCCTGACTGCCCTAAATCGTCCCTAACAGCTCTTCCTGCTATTTTCATTAAGACACTGACCACTGCCTAAAATGATATTTCTTAACTTATGTGTTTGTTTATCATCAGTCAATGTACCGTGAGGACGAGCCTCTCTTACAGACTACATCTCCAAGACCTTGAACGATTCCTGACTGCCGGCTGATATGTAAGCAATAATTTTTTGAATGGATGAAAAAAATCAGTGAGAAAGAGGTTGTGTGCTAAAGAAAGTTTCAAAATCTCTTGTTGCTGCCTTTGGAAACGTCATCGTATTGATTAAATTTAGCGGGCACTACTTTACTGATTAGCATGTCACATGAACTGCCTGTTTATCTTTCGAAACTTTTTTAAAAACCATTTATTTCTTTCCACTTCCTCCTTCGAAAGAGGGCTAATTGGAGTTCCCTTCGTGGCTCAGTGGTTAACGAATCCGACTAAGAACCGTGAGGTTGCAGGTTCTATCCCTGGCCTTGCTCAGTGGGTTAACCATCTGGCGTTGCCGTGAGCTGTGGTGTAGGTCACAGACACAGCTCGGATCCCGCGTTGCTGTGGCTGTGGCGAAGGCTGGCAGCTACAGCTCCTGTTAGACCCCTAGCCTGGGAACCTCCATATGCTGCAGGTGCGGCTCTAGATAAAGGCAAAAAGACAAAAAAAGGAAAGAGGGCTAATGGAAGTCAAGATTATCATGAGCACATATCTGCTCTGCATGATAAAAAGCTTTGCTCTGCTGCCTCAGAATGCACTCCTAACTTGAGACTGCCCTCTTGCCGTTGTGGTAGCGCTGGAAATAAAGTGGATGTGAGTGCCAAGTTGTTGACTGCTGGTATCTGACGGATATGAAGGAGGGAGGCGTGATGGGGAGAGCAGCCTAGAGAGAGAGAGGGATGTGCTTGCCAATAACTAACCAGGGATTAAGCCTATCATACATTTGTATTCGGGTTTAAAATACTTGCAATGACTATTGACATCTGCTGCACTGAAATAATTCATCTACCCACATATTTAATTAAGTATGTATTAAGGGCTCACTATGTGCCAAGCTACATGTTAGGTTCTGCAGATACAAAGATAAAAAAGACACGATCCCTGCCCTGAGGAAGTTCAGAGTCTAGCAGGACAGAGAGCTAATACCAATGATTAGAATTAATTACACTTGTAATCAGGACTAGAAAAAGTATGAAATGAAAGGGAATAAAAGGAAAAGTAACAGCAGTTTTTATTTGAGGGGAGAGAAAAAGGAAAATCTGAGGTGTGACTTTGGATTGGAAGGCAGCCCTAGGTGAGATGTTCCACCCTGAGCGCTGGAGAAGAGAAAGATAACCCACAACCACAGTGGAAAATGCACACGTGCACGCACACGCGCCTGCACACAAAACAAAGAAGCAAAACCAAACCCAAGGAGGGAGGAGGACAGAAAGGGAAGTACTTGGGCTAAAAGACCAGCTTCACTGCCCTGAGGTTCCACCAGAGAACAGCTGACCAACCCTGACGCCTGGCCTCTCAACAGTGTCCCAGGCCCAGGTGGTCCCGAATACGCGAGCCAATTCCCACAGAGCTAGGTGCGTTCAGATCGTGGGTGGCTTGCATTTCTGATCACATCACCCTCCTCACTCTTGAATTTATTCAATGTAGACTTAATGAAAACTTCTCACAGGCCCACTCTTAATTTACTGATTACTGCTATTTGCCAGGCCTTTCCTAAGCACATTTAATTGCTTAATAACCTTAAGAAACAGGATCTGTTTTGAATCAACATTTTATAGACGAGGAACCTAAGGTTCAGAGAAGTCAAGTCATTTGCAAAGGTCACACAGTAAACAGTGGAGCCGGAAACAGTCGGGGCAGTGAGATTCCAGAGCTCCTCCTCTTAACTGAGGTGTACATGTTGCCACTTTCCTGGGGCTGCCGTGGCAAGTGTATTACACTCCTGGCACCTTAAAACAACAGAAATTTATTTTCTCACGGTTCTGGAGGCCAGACCCTGAAACGGAGTGTCTGCGGGATCATGCTCCTTCTGAAGGCTCCAGGGGAGACTCTTCCTTTGCTTCTCCCAGCTTCCGGTGGCTTCCTTGGCTGTGGCTAAATAACTCCAGCCTCTGCATCTCTTTAGAGGCCTTCTCCTTTGTTCTACATCTTCTATCACTCAGAAGGACATCTGTCACTGGATTTAGGGCCCACTGGGCTAATCCAAGATGATCTCATCATGAGATCCTTAATTACATCTGTAAAGACCCTTTTCCCCAGCGAGGTCACATTCACAGGGTTCAGGAGTTAGGACGTGGACGTACCTTTGGGGGCCACCACTCAACCCACTACCGCACTCTACACACTACAACACTACAGCAGAGTGCACAGTTTAATAACTTCTAACAGTGTAGTAAGGGCTAGCTGTTTCTATGCACCAGACACTACGGCATGTGCTGCGAACACAAAAATGAGTAAGGCATGGCCTGACCCACAGTGAGCCCGCTGTAGAGCAAATGGCACAGACAGGTAAACAAGATGGGTTATAACAGAATCTTGAAAAGGGCACAGTGAAGTGCAAAAAAAAAAAAAAAGATAAAAGAAAAGAAATAGAAATTCTGTGCCGATAAGAGTCTGGGAAGTGAGTAGGTGCTTCCGGGCAGACAAGGAAAGATATTCAAGGGAGAGCAGGCAGCACCAACAGAGGCTCAGAGGCATAGCCAGGACCAGTCAGGGAGCAGTAAAGAACCCATCGTTGCTTAACATTACTGTCCAAGGGCAGGGAGGTTAAGAGAAAATCCTGGAGGGGTGGCCGGGGGCCACATCATAGAGGATGTCCCATTCTAAGCTGTGGGAAACCAGTGCAGTTTTATGTGAAAGCAAAACAGTCAGATCTGAGTTTCTAAGGAATCACACAGGTAAGCTGTCGTGCAGGGGTGCAGACAAGAGGGAGGGCATCGCAGGGCAGGGAGGGGAGGGGACCGCAACAAGGCTTCCTTACTGTTCTCAGAACTGTCCTGAGTGGGAGGGAATGGCCAGGGCCTGTTCCTTCTTAGAACTTCATATAAGCCTCTCTTTCCTCCTTGTTCTTGTTCTCTTCTTCTCTAAGACCTTCATTAGCTCCTTTTCATCTCCCCCTCCTCTGACCATCCCTCGAGGGGGCAGGGGGGGTTCTGTCCTGGACACGCTTCTCTCCTCATCCCCCTGGTTCATTCTGAGCTTCTCCTCCACCCTCCTGGCGTCAGCTCCCCTCTTTCCTCTAACGAGGTTCATCCCTTAATTTCCAGCCCAAATCACTCTCTTTGCCTCCAGTCCCCAATCCAGCTGCCTAGTAGACTTTTCCACTCCTATGACCCACCTGTGCTCCAGATTCTGCTCCTCCTCATTCCCACTGTCACCAAGTCTGTGACAAACCTAATGGCTCTTATCATCATTCTGGTAAGAGCACTAAGAGGGTCAATAGTGTTCAGTGCCGCAGAAGGTCACGCACGGACGACTTGAAAACCCCATCAGGTCTGGCTTTCCGTATAAAGTGAGAAATGAGGCAGTGAAAACAGCGACTTCAGACTAGGATTTAAGGAACTCGAGTATGAAATAAAATTGCAAAGGAAAACGAATGCAGGATCAAGGAAAGCTTTCAGGTTTGTTTTTCTTTCTTTCTCTCTTTCTTTCTTTCTTTTTTTTTTTCCTTTTTAGGGCCTCACTCTCCGCCATATGGAGGTTCCCAGGCTAGGGGTCGAATCAGAGC
Source organism: Catagonus wagneri (assembly GCA_004024745.2). Classification (NCBI taxonomy): domain Eukaryota; kingdom Metazoa; phylum Chordata; class Mammalia; order Artiodactyla; family Tayassuidae; genus Catagonus; species Catagonus wagneri. The sequence continues at coordinate 8,247,049 of PVHT021183648.1, forward strand.
TACAGCTGCCAGCCACAGCAATGTGGGATCTGAGCCAAGTCTGCGACCTACACCGCAGCTCACGGTAACGCCGGATCCTCAACCCATTGAGCGAGGCCAGGGATGGAACCCACATCTGCGTGGATACTAGTCACATTCGTTTCTGCCGAGCTACTACGGGAACTCCCAGGTTTGTTTCTTTATTAATATGAAAGTGATCTGAGCACGTTCAGTGAGGCCAAAATTGATACTTTAGGGAAGACTATTCTTGACTGTTGGGTATTATTATATATATTGTAGGACATTTAACTGGCCTCTGGGTTCTAAGTGCCAACAGCACAAAATTAAAAATACAAAACACTTCGCAAGCTGGGTCTTAACATCTGATCCCCTCAGAATTCCTGCATCAACATCCTTGATACACATACACACACACACACCCCTACACGCACACGCTCGTCATTATTATCACCAAAATTCCCGCAATACATTTAGAAACATCTCGCGAGGACAACTGAGCTAGAAGTCAGATAGCAATGGGGAGGAATAAGTTGATGATTAAGGGGGAAAAGGACATTACCGCTGAGTCAAGTTCTAGTTGACTCGGTCAAGGTCCTAGTTCAGGAGGACATGTGAGGCAAGTGGATTTGGGCACAAAAGCAGAGTCTCGTGTGAAGCAGGAAACATGGCAGATGAGAGCTGTCAGGCCTTAGAATCACTCCAACACCAACTGAATTCCAGGTCATCACTTCCTTTGAGAGACCTGTCTGTTGACTAACCTCAGAGTTGGTCCCAACCCTTGTTCCTCTGCCACCTCCACCAGAGCGCCTGCAACCCCTTATTATTTGGGGCCATCAGATGGAGGATATGGAGGAAAACTTTTCCCGATAGAATACCCAGCCCCCGCCTTCCTCTGCTTTGGGTATGGTCATGACACCCAGGGTAGCCTCCTCATGACCATGAAAAAACATCAAGAGAGTCCCAGAGGTCACCTCTGACCTCCCGGTGCCACCCTACCACCCCCACAGGCCCACCCCCAGGAGCCTTGTCTGTTTCAGTCACCATGAGCAATCACTGCCTGAACATCTCGGGCAAAACAGCCTCCCTGGGAGTTCCTGCTGCAGCACAGAAGGTTAAAAATCCGACTGTAGTGGCTCAGGTCACCACAGAAGCACAGGTTCAATCCCTGGCCTGGCACAGTGGATTAAAGGATCTGTCTTTGCCACAGTTGTGGCTTGCAGTCAGTCCCTGACTCGGGAACTTCCATATGCTGTGGCTGCAGCCATTAAAAAAAAAAAAAGGCCTCTCTGATCTACAGTTTCCTCATCTGTAAAATGCAGACAAAAATGAATGGCTTATAAATTCAATGGGCGAATTCAATGAAGGCTCATCTAAGGTGATCAGCTCAGAGCCTGACAAAGGTTAATGCACAATCAGTGCTAGCCCTCTTTCTCACTGTATTTGCCTAACAACTCACGATAAACTCAGCTGTTATTTATTCCTGAAACATAGAACTGTAGCAATACATTATTTTTGCTCTCAGAAGAACAGAAAAAACAAGTCGTGGACATTACTCTCATGCCTGCTGAACCCTTCAACCACAGACTCAAAATATAATTTTGAATAAAATATAGATATAAAGCCTAAGAATGAGGCCAGAAGATTGACAGAAGTCTCTGAAAGGGGAATAGAAATATATTCATGGTGTAGAAATCAGAATCCAAGGATTTTTTTTCAGCCATATCAGTGTAATCTATTAAAAACTGGCTGGCGACATAGTATATTAACTGACCCCTATGTCTATAACATATTACTACTTCCTACCTAGTACCTTTAATATTCCCCTCAGTTAATTGCTTGCTTTTTCTTTTATTTCCACACCGAAGAATTGATGAGTGACCCTGGATTCAAATACTCTTTTATTCTGCCATAACTTTTTCATGTTCTTGAATTATTTTCATTGCTTGCTTCCTACGTGTATCCATTTATTGAAATCACTGTATGTCTCTGCTTGGAAAATCTTGATAAGTCCTGACTGGTGCACAGTCAATAACTGCATCACTATACAGATAGAACCCATGGAGTCTTATCCTCCAGGCTTAAAATGAAGAGTACCAACATCCCAAGCTCCTCTCTTCCAGTCAGTGGGAAAATATTAGATCCCATTTTCTTCAAGTGATTTCAGGAAGGCCTGGTGTAGGAAAATACAAGACAGCACATACTGAGGGCCTGCTGTTTACCAAGCCCTGGGCACGTTGCTTCATAAGGCTCAGTACTCACTAAGAATGAGGTGTTACTTCTCTCCTCATTCTACAAATGGAAACACGGAGGCTACGAACCTTTCAAGGGCACAACTACGGTCACGTGACTGGAAGCACGCTGAACTCCAGCCCACTGGAGAAAAGCTTACATTCCCCCTAACTGTGTCACTGCCTCCCTGCAGACATACCGTCCCCTCCCAGAGGCTGCATAATATGTGGCGGCTCACACATTACTTTCTAGCAACAAACAACAAGCGCCTTAATTTTTGTGAATGCCTAAAGCAATTTCTGTAGCTTCGGTTTTTCTGGGCATTAAAATTGCACCTGGACTTCAAGTGGCCGGTCTCTTGAAAGCAAACCCCAGCTCCAGCTTGAAAAGAGCAAATGTGCTGGCCAAGAAGAAGCACGTTCCACAGATGCAGGTGGAAAGGCCTGGGGTCCACAAAAGCTTGAGGGCAGCAACCCTGGGAAGTCTCGTCCACCTGTGTTCCCAGGAAGCCTAGTACCAGGAAGTAGGAAAAATGGGACAGGAGGAACGGAGCCCCAGACAGGAAATTCTATCCTAGTTTTTTTCTGGCTTCCTCAGTGTGGGGACTTAGGAGTTTTAAAGTCAACCAAAAAAGTTAACAAATAAAAACAAAAAGATTCAGATCCCAGGCCCCCTCTTCTTCTAGCCACGTGACTTTGGCCACGGTACGTAAACTCTATTTTTTCCATCAAATGAAATAATACTACTCATCTCACAGGTTTGCTTGAGAATTAAAATGCTCGTTAACATCATGCCTGGTGCGAAGTTGGCATGTGGTATTGGTTTTGTTACTGTCTTCCTCTCCCACCTCTGTGCCTTAATTCTGCTCAAAAAAAAATGTTAGAACCCCACAGTTTACTCTTGGAGTCTGCTGTCCCAAGAAGTACTGTATTGCAAACAACTAAGAAGCAAGGTTTGAGTTCCCATTGTGGCTCAGCGATAACACACCCAACTTTAACTATGAGGATGAGAGTTCGACCCCCGGCCTCCCTCAGTGGGTTAAGGATCCAGTGGTGCCATGAGCTGCAGTGTAGGTCACAGATGTGGCTCAGATCTGGCATTGCTGTGGCTGTGGCATAGGCCGGCAGCTACAGTTCTGATCTAACCCTTAGCTTGGGAGCTTTCATATGCTGCAGGTGCAGCCCCTAAAAGAAAAAAAAATAAGAAGAAAGAAGAAGAGGAAGAGGAAGGAAGGAAGGAAGAAAAAGAAGAAGGAGAAGAAGAAGCAGAAGCAGCAGCAGCAGCAGCAAGGTAAAAAAACCTAAAAGGCACCCCAAATTAGAGAAGAAGCATAGAGTGGGGTATGAACAGCATAGCCATCGTGATTTCAAGATTGTGTTGGACATGGAAACCTACATGAGCAGATGAGAGGCAACGGACCATTTAAGGGTGTCACACACCACCACTGGCTCCACTCTTCTCCCAGGTGCGGGGGTAGGGGAGGGAGAGAGTTCAGGGAAAGCAAGAGAAGATGGGGCCAAAGAAAAGTAGGGGCCATCTTCCTGGCAGCACTTGGAATCTAAAACGTGGCTCTGCACAGAAAATCAGAGTGCTCTTCAAAGCTTTAATCCTCAGCCAAACAATTTAGAAATGAAAGAATCATGGCATCAGGTGCCAGAGTATGAACATTTTCAGAGTTCCTATTGTGGTGCATCGGAAACAACCCAACTAGTACCCATGAGGGTGAAAGTTTGATCCCCGGCCTCACTCAGTGGGTCAGGATCCGGTGTTGCTGTGAGCTGTGATGTAGGTTGCAGTAAAGGCTTGGATCTCATGTTGCTGTGGCTGTGGCGTAGGCTGGCAGCTGCAGCTCCAATTTGATTGCAGTACCAGGACACAGGTTCAATCCCTGGCCTGGCACAGTGGGTTAAAAGGATCTGGCATTGCCACAGCTGTGGCCTAGGTCACACCTGCAGCCCAGATCTGATCCCTGGCCTGGGAGCTCCACATGCCACAGGGCAGCCAAAAAAAAAAAAAAAAAGAATATTTTCATCTGTCTTTTTGGGAAGAACAAGATAAGGAGATGGATGACACGTGTGTTTCAGTTATGGTACTTCACTCTGATCAATGCGTCTATTTCCAGACCCTGATCCTTTACTCAGCACACCCTCTCTTTTCCATCCCTGCAGCATTAAAGATAGGATCTTCTATCCTTCTTCCTGATCCTACTGTAACTTCCACTTTCTGTGTTCCCTCCTACCACCTGCCCAAGCCATTTTCATTGGCCCGACTGCTAGTGACAAAATAACTGTCAATGACTGTCATTCCCTAGCACTACTCTTTAATTCCCTCACCTAGACTATCTGTCTGCACAACACTTTTCCAGCTATTTTATTTCTTTCTGTCTTCCAAATGCTGTAAAGTGGATGGGGCAGAAAACAAAATTTAAATCTTATCATGTCACTGAAGTAATACGTTTGTCTAAATTTCCAAAGCTCCTGAGAATGAAGCCTGAAACTCAGGACTTAACACTGTGTTTTGTGGGGTAGATTTGTTTAAATAGAAAGCACAGGCTTCAAAATAGGTATTTCTGGGATGTGTATCTCAGTCCCATTGCTCATAAGCTGTGCTATCTTTGATTAGTTACTTAACCTCTCTGAGCTAAAATCTGAAGACCCAAGAAAGATTACAGCAAATCAGCAGAGAGGACTCCTGGAAAGAAATGAAAGTATGTCTAGCTTTTAGTTCATTATTTGGATTCAGACAGGCATCCTAAATCCAGGATCTCAGGGAGAATGAAAGCAATTATAACAAGGCAAAAGAAAATAGACTCTTTATACTCAGGTGGGGAGCTGCCAAAAATCACCTCATACATTTTTAAACAGGTTCTGTTAATACTCCAAACAGTCTTTTTCTATAAGCGCTTTGCAGTTCCTTCCTTGTTAGAGTTTTTCCTTAACCAAACATGCCCTTTTAGGCTCTGATGTGGCTACAGCAGCAATAAGCTTTGGCTTTCCTAGGTTGAGGGGAGAAAGGGAGCAAGATCAAAAGCTCACTTACACCTCAGAGCCCCAGGACTTCACCTGTGCTCCCTTCTTGGGTGGTCTCCAGGTCACAAGTGTCTCTGTCACTGGCCATGATTCTGTTCAGTTCCCACTCTTCCCCAGATCACGAAGCCTTTTCTCTTCAGATTGCTCCATACAAACTTCTGCTCAGACTACTGAGTGCTTGCTGGACACTGAATGAAGCACTTGCTCTGTATTACTTCATTTCATCTTCAACAACCCTATCATAGTTATATTATTATCCCCAAGACACAGACAAGAAAACCAAGGCTTAGAATAAGTGGTTGTTCAGTTGTCCAGATCGCCACGTCTTCTAGGAAAGGATCATTAAAAGTGCTCTGACGCCGAATTCTGAGCTTTTAACAGCTCTACTCTACTAGCTCCCATGCGTCTTTCTGTTCAAGGTGCATTTCCTCCATGGGAAAGCAGAGCACTAATTAATGTTAGTACTAATCAATTAGCACATGCAATAAAGTGAGCATATGCTATATACACTTTTCTATAATAGTTGATTTACATTGTTCTGTCAATTTCTGCTCTACAGCAAAGTGGTCCAGTGATACATACATATATACACATTTTTTTTTCTCACATTATCCTCCATCAGGCTCTATCACAAGTGTCTAGACATAGTTCCCTGTGCTATACAGCAGAATCTCATTGCTTATCTACTCCAAATGCAATAGTTTGCATCCACTAATCCCAGACTCCCAGTCCATCCCACTCCCTCCTCCTCCCCCTCAGCAACCACAAGTCTGTTCTCCAAGTCCATGAGTTTCTTTTCTGTGGAAAGGTTCATTTGTACCATATATTAGACTCCAGATATAAGTGATATCATATGGTATTTGTCTTTCTCTTTCTGGCTTACTTCACTTAGAATGAGAGTCTATAGTTCCATCCATGTTTCTGCAGATGGCATTATTTTGTTCTTTTTTTGGCTGAGTAGTATTCCACTGTGTATGTATACCACATCTTCTTAATCCAGTCATCTGTCGATGGACATTTAGGTTGTTTCCATGTCTTGGCTATTGTGAATACTGCTGCAATGAACATAGGGTGCATGTGTCTTTTTTAAGTAAAGTTTTGTCCAGATGGATGCCCAGGAGTGGGATTGGCTGGATCATATGGTAGTTCTATATTTAGTTTTCTTCTGTACCGTCATACTGTTTTCCATAGTGGTTGTACCAATTTACATTCCCACCAACAGTGTAGGAGAGTTCCTTTTTCTCCACACCCTCTCCGGCATTTGTCTGTCTCCTTTTGCCATAAAATCTTTATAACTAACTGTGCTATCTTTCTTTCATCACAAACTCCTTGAATCAGGAACTTCATCCCTGCAAAACCAGTCTTCCACAAGGACACTTAACAGCTGTCCACAAGGACACTTTACACTGTTCTGTCAATTTCTGCTCTACAGCAAAGTGGTCCAGTGCATCCACTAAACAAACAACCAAAAAAAACTTGAAACAAACAAACCAAAAAAAAAAAAAAAAACAACTGAGTCAAAAGAGAATGGCAATGATCTAGCTCTTAGAAGGAGGAAGCAAAACAGAAGGCGTATCATCATCCTTCAGAGGGCAACCATACCTTCAAGACTATGCCTTCAAAAGTAGCATAGAGAGGATGGAGAAACAAGGTCCTACTGCAGAGCACAGGGAACTATATTCAATATCCTGTGATAAATCATTTAATGGAAGAGACGGTGAAAAAGAATACATACGTGTATAACTGAGTCATTTTGCTGTACAGCAGAAATTAACACAACATTTATAACTCAACTACATTTCAATAAAAATTTCATAAAAAAGACTATGCCTTCAATGCAGGAAAGCTGTATTTCTTAGATTTTCTCCATTGGTTCCATTTTCAAAAGTAGTTGTCCTATTGCCCCAACATTGATTCATAGCTGTCAAACTCGGTGTCCCCATTCTCTGTTGGTAAAATATGGTCATGGTACTAAAAATAAACTTCTATCCAAAAAAAGCTGGCCTTAGAATTTGAGGCATTTTATTTTTGAAACTTGCCCCCAACGTTTATTTCTCTGAGATCTGGGGGACTCTCTTTATTTGCCCTCATGCCAATCATTAAGCCTGTGACTGTTCCTCTGCACAGTTGACCAGAATTTCGGTGCTGCCACCTTCTGGGTCTCAGGGGTCCTGCTGCCCCCACTCTGAGGCCAACCCCCCAACCCCAGCCCCAGCCCACCCAGGCCTCTCACCCCATGACTGAGCCTTCAACCCTCCCATCTCTGCAGCACCGGGACCTCTTGTTTGCTTCTTTCTTCTTCTTCCTCTTTCTACGTACCTTTTAGAAACGCTTCTTTTCAGGTCAAAAGTCAGCTCGATGTTCTTTAGGTTATTTTAGGAAAGTGCCTAAAACTCCTTGCCCAGCCCCTTTTTTGGATGGAGAGAGAAAAAGATAAGACGGGATACTGGAGTGTGGGGAGGGTAGGGGTGCAGTGGTGGGGAGGGTAGGGGAAAGAGACCAGTGGGAGGTGGTCTCATTACAAGGACCCTGGAGAATCCACCTCACTGGCTCCCTTCCTCCCTTTTACCCCTAGAAGTGGTGGCCCATTGGCTCCCTACAAATTATGCTACACTAGCCTCCACCAATCCTCTCCTCTACTCAGGTTCCCAGTATTGCTCGCCTGAATCCAGTAATGGATTACCTGTAGTCAGATGATATCCACCACAGTGCTATACAACACAGGAGGAAGCAAAGAAGGGGAAGGTACCAGCCTTAACCTGCCTTAGCCAGCGTCTCCGTTTTCCTAAGAAGCAATGGAGCACATGCCCTGTGCAGCCAGCAACCAGTGTTAAAGCTCCAGCCACCACTTACTAGCAACATCATTTCAGATGTTATATAACCTCTCTGAGCCTCAGCTCCCCCGTCCGTTAAATGGAGATAAAACATACCACTTAGCAGGTGGGCTGTTAAGAGTATTAAATAAGATAATGCACGTAAAGCAGTATGTGCCCAGCACTGGGTAAATACTCTAAAACACCCAGCACACATCAACAAACAAAAGAGCCCAGTCTCTCCACATGGTCTGCATCATTCTTCATATTATCATGTTGTTATTATGCATGTGTAGGAGACACAACAGAGAAGGAGGAGGGGTGAACCAGAAATAACAGGTTGTACAATAGTCCACATATGCTATACCAATCATTTTCACCTATCTTGCTCTCAAAGTAAGTTTGCACTTACGATTCAAAACTTTGGCTCATTTATCTTGGCATTCTTTTCATGCATATTGTGCCCTCAAAATACCACTGCTAAAATATAACATAATTTTTCTAGGGGAAAGGATGTTAAAAAAAAATCCATCTGAAGCAAAAACGCAATAGGTTTCGCCATAGTCAGTCTATCTCTTCCATTCTGTTCAAGTCTCTCCCACTTCCCCTGGCACGGGCTTCTCGTGGCAGCATTTTTTCTAACGTCTTTACCTGTGCCTTTACCCGTGACAACGGGACAATATCTTTCTCATGTGCTGCTAAAGTACCTCCACTTAGAACTTTCCACTTGACCTTTCCTCGACTGAATAAAGGAAGCTTCAGAACTGCCATGAGCCATCTCTGCCTGCTGCCGACAGATGGCGATAGTGATCACTCAAGCTTATTTCACTTTGAAGCCCTGCACTGTGGAGGTTCTCAACTGGCCAAGTAGCATGAGTGAGGTGTCTGTGCTAGGTCTTGAGGTGTCTGTAGACACCATTAACCCCACAGCATGTCTTTTAAGTACAAAACTGAAAGCGGTTTTGAAAGTGACGTTACGAAGTACAAGATGACAATGCAAAAGTAGAAGCAATTTAAACAACCCAAAGTGATGCAAAACAATAAAAATCACACTTGTGAAATTAATCATCCTAAGATATAAATGACTTCAAAGACAGTATACATGTGAGAAGTGCCATGGCTAAGCAATAAGCAACAATCATTGTATAAAGCAAGGAAAACTAACTGAATAAATGAAAAAAAATGTAAAAACAAAATACAAACAAAACACTTCTGCAGTTAGAGAATAAGCATCCATTTTCCATGATAATTACTTTGTCGTGTGACAATTAATCTAATATTAAAATAGGAGAGACTAGGATTTATTTGCGGCCTTAAAGCAGTGGTTCTCAGACTTAACTGCATACTAGAATTATCTAGGAAGATTTTTAAAATCCTGCTGTCCAGGCTGTACTCCAGCCCAACAATCACAATCTCTGAAGGGATGGGACCCAGGCACTGGTTGTGTCCAAGGCTCTTCAAGGAATTCCAGTGTGCAGTCACGGTTAAGAACCACTGCCTTCAAAGTTAAGCCTGAGGAAAACACAGTTGCGACTTGTTCTGTGCATTAAAATCCATTCAAATGTGTAGATCAAAGCCGGCTGGGCCTGGGCACCTTAGCAAGAAGTACTTCTCCAAGACACAAGAGAAATTATCTGCCTCAAGGGATTTTGCTTTTTATAGTCTTGAAACCAGTATGGGCAAAGAATGTGTATTGTCGAGGAAGAAGAGAGCACACCTTTTCAAAAGTTTTGAAGGAGCCATTCATACACGTATTTGAAGAAAGTGTATCACTGAGCTTCAAGCTTCAACATCTCTCAGTCATTTCAGTGAATCCATTTACAAACAAATGGACACACAAACCTGTTCAAAAGCAAAGGAGCTTTGAGGTACCAGCACCTTTCCCTCACTTTCATCTCCAAACAGACTAGATCCTGGTCTAGCCACTCACTCCGGGCATTCTGGATGCCCTCCATCTTTCATCATCAAGTTTTGCCTTAAACCAAGTGCATCATGTAGTGCTCATTACAACCCACCCCTCCCCCGCCCAGGCACTTCTCACCGCAGCCCCTTTTTACCTTGTCTGCCATGATCATGGAGGAGCCCCCATGGATGCCCAGGATGGGGGTGAGAGTCTGGGCTGAAATAAAGTCAAGGATCTGGGCGATGGCTTCCTGGTCTGTGTCATCGGCAAACACCACCCCCTGGATCTTCCGGTCAGACATGAGATCGCAGATGCGGGTGATGATGCTCTTTGGGTCCGTCTCGTTCATGGCCACCAGCTCCACGCGGGGCACCACAGAGAGATGGTGGAAATCATCTTTCTCGTGGGCATCCTTGATGGCCACCTCGTCCGACGTGCCCACGAGGATGACTGCAATGCCGATGCTGGGGGGGCTCTTCTGAGAGCGAGCTCTGCCGCCTGACACGGCCAGGACAGCCAGCACCAACCAGAACCTGGGGGAACAGCACTCTGCGCGGGGCTTCATCTTCACCTTGCCGACTCCCTGGAAACACAGAAAGAGAGAGCGAGCGTGGTTAAATTATGACCCACACTGCGTGACCTGTCCGGGAAGAAGCTGGATACTGCAAGTCAAGGAACTTATCTCCTGGTACCGATCGTCAAACCCAACTTCTGTCTTCTAGCCTAGTTTCTTATCTCTCCTGTTTGCGCAGCAGAATCGGGAGGGGGGGGGATTTTCAAAAGCATCAGAAATCCTTGAGTAAGACGCTAAAAGATGTTACTGCTCTAGCCATGGACAGCAAACAGAGACAAACAAGGGAAAGAGGATGCAAGGGGTCCAGGCAGTCCCACAAGTGCGTGAACACAGGGGCTCCAAAAAAGGGGTCTGGCTGTTTCGGCAAGACCCCCAGCACTCCTGTTACAATCCATCCTTGAACTGCTCCTGGGCCAAGGGATGGCAAAGGCCAGGCAAAGTGAGCAGCAAAACGGGCTCAGCAGAGGCTAGCAACAAAACATGGTCAGGATCAGCTGGAACTAGGCAGCTACAGACTCATAAGCCCTTGTTCTTGCTACCTGTACTTGGTATTCATCTCAGAGAGGACGAGAGCCTGAAAATTCTTCAGCGACTCAATTCCTCACCAGACCAAACCAAAAAACAACTCATACGTGGGCAGTTCTTTTAAAAACATCTCCACCGATCTTTATAATAACCCAGCAAGGGGGAAATAGAAAAACATTCTTATCACCATTTTATGTATGTTGAAGCCAAGGCTCAAAGACGCTAAGAAGTCCAAGACCATGAAGCAATTCAGTGAAACGAACATGAACCCAGATCTTCTGACCTGTGGCCCAATTTGCATTCCACTGCATTATGTCACATCGCCTCTTATGTCATCAGTTATTATAAGGAAAAGTAGTTTTAGTCCCATTTATTTATGCATCAAAATATGGTGATTGGGACAAATGCTAGTGAATTACTAATAGAGTGACTTTCCTGAAAGGCCTGACTTCACGTCTGCATGCAGTTCACCGCTTTTTACCTTTTATAACAGACCCCTGCCTTTTTACTTCCCCGTCTGCCCCTAAATCTTACACTGCACCAGACTAAGGACACAGCTCTCTACAGAACCTGGTAATTTCTCCTTTCATGTCTCGCTGCCCTTTAAGAGTTCCCCTTATTGAGATAGAAGGGGTCCTGCTTAGGTTATCTTCATTTGGTTTGGGGATTTTTTTTTTTTTTTGCCCACACCCCTGGCATGCGTAAGTTTTCGGGCCAGGGATCAAACCCGAGCCACAGAAGCGACCTGAGCCACTGTAGTGACAATGCTGGATCCTTAACCTGCTGAGCTGCCAAGGAATTCCTTGACTGGTTTTATATAATCAATTATTGTACATCTGGTACATGCTGGACACCATATTAGGCGTTTCCTCCTGTGCAATCTCTTTGGCCCACCTAGAAACCCTATAAATTAGTTATTTTATTCCCATTTTTCAAATGGAGAAACCGATGTTCAAAAGTTATGTATTGCTGCCAAGGTCAATGATATAATACCAGCAAGCCAAGACATACACATAGCATTTTTATATTCCACAGAAATAGTCTACAAACTGCACCCAAAACCAAAAGCATGGTTTTCATTCTTCAAAGAAAGAGCGTAATCAAGGATAAAAATGCTGTTTCAGGAGTTCCCCTTGTGGCGCAGCAGAAACAAATCCGACTAGGAACCATGAGGTTGCGCGTTCGATCCCTGGCCTCGCTCAATGGGTCAAGGATCCGGCGTTGCCGTGAGCTGTGGTGTAGGTCGCAGATGCAGCTCGGATCTGGCATTGCTGTGGCTGTGGTGTAGGCCGGCAGCAACAGCTCCAGTTCAACCCCTGTCCCGGGAATTTCGATATGGCACTACTGTGGTTTTTAGCACCAAAGACAAAAGACAAAAAAAAAAAAAAAATACTGCTTCATATCTCCTACTAGTTTGGGGGGAAAAGTAAGATAGTAGGAATCTAAAACCTGTGAGGGTTTAGCTAACAAAAAGAAAACAGTGATACTGAGGGTGTTGAGCAAAGAAAGATAAGGAAGGGTCCGGGCTGAGCAGACTGACTGAAAAGGGCATTAATGATTTGAGACTAAGATGCTGGGGACATGTTGTGGGTGAGGAAGTGCAAAATCCAATTCAGTTCTTGGCAGAAAACATTCTGGAACCCTCACTGTTGCAGTCATCCTTCCATGCCACCAAGAAGGAGCCCTGTGTCGATGGCCCTTCCTCTCTGTCTCATAAATAAGGCGTAGCTCAGTGGTTCACGCCTGAGCTAAGTTTACGCCTGACAGCTTCCTTGTCTCCAAGTCTTTGCGGAAACAGGCAATGCGTACTGGCAACCCAGGCTGAGGAACTGTGCCCAACCTAACAGGATGACCGAGACCTGAGTTTCCCCTCCTGGTGCTCAAACCCAAGCAGCACTGGACAGAGTCGAGCAGCACTGAACACTTAGAGGAAGACCGATGGGTTTAGCACCTCCAAGAGCGGTTGGCTAAATAATAATAGTAATTTGTGTAATTTCAAGGACTGGTCCTCCAGGAAAACAGAAAGACTTAGAATCTGGCACAAAACTAGCAGTTAGCTTCATTCTGGAGGGACTGGAATCCTACAGTCATCACTCACTAACTCAGGTTCCTTCACGTTGAAAAGTAGTCCGTCCTGCCATGACAGTTTTTATTAACTTTAATGTACTCGGCGCTCTCCCACTTTGATGTTTTATTTGCTCTCTTTACAATATCTCTTAACGTTCCCCTATTTCTTCTCACACAATATATTACACTTTGCTATGCAATGGCTAGTTGTGACACTCGAAGAATAGAATCTGGTTTTCCTGAGCGTTTCCTTTATCTCAGGATAGAGGAAAGCACTTTACAAAGCAATACATTAGGGAAGAGATACAGTAACAGAGGGACCATGAGACAAACAAAGAAGCGCTGTGCATACAAACTCAATTTCACACTTTAGAAGGGGGTTCCTTGAGAGAAAGCTTGTCGTCCAAGATAAGCAAATTGGTTTTGGTCCCTTCCACCGAAAGACCATGGTTAGTCTTCAGGCACCTGCTTCAGGAAGCTGTTGCCCCCTCTTCTCCACTGCACTGCCCCTCCCCTGGCAGAAGTAAGCATCCTTTTCCTTCAGCTGTCACCACAGCCTGTATGTGTCTATCTAAATACCTGCAACAGTCCTTATAGTATATGACTATGTATCTGCCTATCTCAACTGCTTGGTAATCTCCTGGTGGGCAGGGACATTTTCTGCTCGACAAGCTTTTATTAAGCTCCTACTTCCTAGCAGATCTTGTTCTTGGTGCCAGGGACCCAAGGGAGGCAGGTTCTACCCTCCAGGACTCTAGAAGATATAGACACACAAGAAAATCTTACCTCACTTGGATCTGCAATTCTTGGGGCCTAGCAGGGCCTTGAACACAAGATACAACAGGGAAGGACTCAATAAATGGTAGTCACTGAGTTTTTACCATGATATAACTGTCAATATGTGACCATAATTATCTCTACTAGTAACTTATTTATAGATTATTTATAGTAATGTTTTACCTATAACCTACCATATGCCAGACACTGTAATTGCCAAGGAATTTGTCATGGACTGTATTTATAGATTATTTATAGTAATGTTTTACCTATAACCTACCAAATTCCAGACACTGTAATTGCCAAGGAATTTGTCATGGATTGTTAAATCATGTATAAACATTATATACTCTCCCCCTATATTACAAATAAACGATCTCCTCTGAGGCAGAGGTTAAGTGTACGACCAAGACTACACAGCTAATAAGGGGTAGCATCAAGTTTCAAATCAAAGTTTGTTCCCCAAACCCTCGCTCTTTTCATCCTGCTGCCTCTCAGTATATGACATGTGTGTGTGAATTAACGAATGAATAAACAAATTCACTGACTGAAACCAAACTGCATTCTAATACCAGTTCTACATTAATGCAGTACCTGAGGAAGGGCAAGCCCCCCTGGTCCCTGCTTTATTTCTTCTTTGGTGAAATCAAGATAATATACCTAACCTAAATACCTGAAAGAGTTTTTTGTGAGGATCAAATGATGATATGTAGATGGAAGCACTTTGAAGAATATAAAATGCCCCATAGATGCAAAGGATGTTACATTTAAGCTTCTACAGAAGTTATTCAAGGGCCTAGCTATTTTTGAAAGCACCAAGTCAGCAGGTGGGAGGTGGGGAAAGAGAATGGCAGACAGAGCCTGAGAGGAATGTTAAGATGAGCTTCACAGTGGGCAAGAGATAGGAATTACTGGTGGTTCTAACTCCCTGAAGAAGATGTCACATAGTGGCCTTGGGGTAGCAGAAAACTCCAATGACAGCTTGCCAGTCAAGTGTAGCAGAACTCAAGAGTCATTCAGGCCTGGGTGAGCAAAGGTTATCAGTTGAGGTTGGCACCCCCACATCATGCTGAAAATTCAAACACGAGGGTTCACAAACAGAACCAAAAACAAAGCAGCAGGATGAGAGAGTCGACTGTTTATCTCCTTGCCCTCTATCTCCTTGAAGCTTGAGTTGAGTGGCCCTTAGATTTACGGCAAGCAGAAGACCACAGTGGCTTATGTTCATGCCTACAACCAGTCCAGCAGGAACCAATCTACACTTTGCCCAAGGTAGACTCCAAGGGAAGACATATTTTCGTGAGAAGCTGGGCCAGTCCTATCCTTAGAGAAAACTGAGTCCTGGGGCAACCTCAAAAGGAAGGATAAAATGTGATTTAATAGATGATTAAGTCAAATTTTCCAAGCACCATCCTTAATTTAGTCAGGATGCTGTTTGAAGTGACCCATTTAAGGAGATTGTGATTAGAATATGATAGGCAGTGAATAAAATGAAGATGAAAAGTGCCAGAACTATGCATCAGGTCCAGTTTACCAAGATACCAATAAAGACAGAAAGCTAGGATGCATAAGCCTTAAAATCTGTCACCTAGGAGAATGTG
Organism: Catagonus wagneri; assembly: GCA_004024745.2. Lineage (NCBI taxonomy): Eukaryota > Metazoa > Chordata > Mammalia > Artiodactyla > Tayassuidae > Catagonus > Catagonus wagneri. The sequence goes on from PVHT021183648.1 coordinate 8,262,567, forward strand.
GGGAATAAAGGAGTCTCAGACAATACAAGTCAAGTGAAGTAAAAATGAGTATACCCTTGTTGGGGAGCAATGTGAGACTGTCTATCACAATGTTAATACTAAGACAAAACCAAATTCAAAGGTGAAAACATCGAAAGTGACAATGAGAGATGTCACATACTAGTACCAAGAAGATATCACAGTCATGAATACACATGAATCTAAATATATAGTTAATATGTGTAAAGCAATAACTAAAGTTACCCTGGCGAGTAAAAGATAAATCCAACAGAAAATATCAACAATGACATAAATAATCAAAAAACTGAAACAAAACAAAGCAAAGCATGAGAAATAAGCTTGAATTAGTTTAGATATCTAGCAATACATATACAACAGAGAATATTCTTTTTAAGTATATGAAAAATACTAACTTTACAAATGTCTTCAATAAATTCCAAAGAAGCCGATATGAAATGATTGCCATTTTTCTTTTATGTGATTAAATTTACAAATAAAATTTAATGGTAGTTGAAAATATCACATATCCAAAATGTTTTAAAAACTTAACATTAAATAACACTAAGGTTAAGGAGGAAATCATAACAGAAATGGAAAAATCCTGTGAATAGAATGACACCGGAAATATTAAACTTCAAAATTTCTAGACCATAACTGAAACAGTTTAGAGAGAAACCTCTAGCTGTAATTTCACTTGTAAGAAAATAAAAAATCATTAATTGTAATTAAATTTTCACTTATTGAACAATTAACAGAGTCAACCCTAAAAAGGAACTGAATAATAACGATAAGGGCAAGAATTAATGAAACAGAAAGCAAAGAAAAGAACAAAAATTGATCCTTTGAGAGACTACACTAGATAAAATTCTTATGAGCCCAATCAAGGAAACAATGAAGAAAATGCAAATGAAATGACAATGAAAAAGGGAAAATAACAACACATGCAGTAGAAATTTTACAGTAATAAAAGAACATTATGAAAGCTAGTTGCTTTTAGATTTAATATATAAATATCTAACAAGAAAGCAAAAAGAGGTTCAAAAGAATGTAGAAAATTTGAATATAATAATCACTAAAGAAAATAAAGCAGTATTTTCATTTTATACTAGATAAGAGTGTATTTTAATCATCATCAACATCAAGCGCGGTTTATTCAAGGAATGCAAGGATGGGTGAATTTCAGATTATAAATCAAAACAATTCACATTAATGGACCAAATAAGATATTTACATGACTATATCGAAGAAGAAGAAGAGGAAGAGGAAGAGGAGGAGGAGGAGGAGGAGGAGGAAGGGGAAAACACATCTGATTAAGGGCAACACCTACTGATGATATAAATGTTAGAATTTTTCTAACTCTTCAGTGATAGGAAATGAAAGAGATCACCAGTCTTTACCTGGTAAGAGTATATACCCAAAACTCTTAATCACATTCATTTTGGCATTAAGAAAAAGGCAAAGTTAGTGCTATCACTACTATTGGAAATTCTGGTAAATAAAATATCAAGAAAACAAAAGTTTTAACAATGAGAAGGAAAGCGAAAAATAAAAACTAGCACTGTATGAAGATAATATGGTTATCCACACAGAAAATCCAACAGAATTTTAAAACCACTAGTATTAGTATGGATAAAATGAGACTGTTAGATAAATAATACTCAGAAAACATCAATAGCAGAGTTCCCGTCGTGGCTCAGTGGTTAACGAACCTGACTAGTATCCACGACGACGCCGGTTTGATCCCCGACCTTGGTCAGCAGGTTGAGGATCCGGCGATGCCCGTGAGCTGTGTGTAGGTCATAGACACAACTCGGATCCCATGTTGCTGTGGCTGTGGTGTAGGCTGGCAGCTACAGCTCCGATTCAACCCCTAGCCTGGGAACCTCCATATGCTGCAAATACAAACCTAAAAAGACAAATTAAAAAAAAAAAATCAATAGTTCTCTTTTAACCAGCTAGAATATATAATAGTCACAATAGCAAAAACAAATATAAATTATTTAGGAATTAAGAAAAAATGCACAAAAACTCTTCAGAGAAAATTCCAAACTCTATTAAAAGATATGAAATAAATCCTGAACAATGTAATCATACACCGCATTCATGGAGGGGATAACATAATATTTTAGAGAGTTCTATTTTCTCTCAAATTAATCTGTAACTTCAAGGCAATTCCTATCAAAATCACAGCAGGATTTTTAAAGGAATTTTATTATCTTATTCTAAAAGGTATATGAAAGAATAAAGGTACATAAAGAACTAATTAATTAAACAAGATAACCTTATCTGAACCAGTAATGAAAGTGTGCCTGAACTGAGAGGTATGATTTACTTAATTCTGCAGAACAGATCCAAAATAAATTTTTTAATTAACATATTTTTAAAAAATTTAAGTTCCAAGTCAATTTAGGGTTTTAAGTTATACTTTCTTTTTTCCTTTTTTTTTTTTAAATGGCCGCACCTGCAGCAAATGGAAGTTCCCAGACCAGGGATTAAATCCAAGCTGCAGCTGGATCCTTTAACCTGCTGTGCCAGGCTGGGGATAGAACCTATGGCTTCGTAGCAACCCGAGCCACCGCAGTCACGTTCTTAACACCCAGTACCACGGTGGAAACTCCTAAGTTATGCTTTCTAAATTCAAAGTAATAGAAGCAGAGCAAATGTTGAACTAAAGAGGTGATTTTGAGTCAGAATGCTTTGTTTAGGCAAAAACTGTGTTCAGCCACCATCTGAAGCAGAAAGCATAACAGATGTCAAACACCTACTATCTAATGCCATTTTGAAGTATAAGACTAATGTCTTTCCCTGCAAATGTAAGCCAAGGCCATCTATACATGTAGGGCATTTGAAAAACCCAGTGTCAACCCTCCAAACACATTCAGAGTCTGCTAAACTCATAAATTTCATTTAAATCCGTAGAAAGAACATATACGAGATACTTGCCTTTCATTTTAGTGGACTTAGGACCTAAAACTTCTTTCCACGTTGTTATTTTCATCCTTCTCACACTATGACCAACACCTAAACTCTTTTAGAGCTTCTGAGCCCCCCTGCCTCTACTCTTTCTTCAAAAGGATCAAGGTAAGAAATCCTGGTAGTCTGGGCTTTGGAGGCTGCGACTAGGTGCCTATGAAACCAGTGACGAAAGAAAAGTCTACCTGGACATCCTATAAACATGCTGAATCCATTTTTAATGGAGTGATCAGCATAGCAATAAACAGCTCTCTCTGGTCCTGTCGGGATATTTAACTTACCTAAATACACTTCTGTGCAGAGCTAACTAACCCCGAATCTATTTCAACATACCATAGCCACAATGAATAATGCAAATAGAAAACCAAAGAAAACAGAGTCTTAGTTTAAGTCACTTCTGGGAAAGTGCTTGATCAGGGAAGAGTAGGATGGAGAAGAGAAAAGGAAAAGATACAGGTAACAACTACCGGGATCTTTGACCCAGCAGTGGAGACATCAAATCCTCCTACATAAAACAAGGAAGGATGCCCTTCCAAAGACTAGCAATCCCTAGACCCCTGTGAGAAGATGGCCTCATCACTGCAAAGGGCCAGTGTGGCATTGATTTTCTTGGCAGAGAAATTTACTTTCCTAGGACGTCTGCTGCATGAGAGCCTGATTATTCTTCCTTGGTCCAGGCAGACTTACCATCCGAGCTCTTGTTCTAAAACCTACCACCTTGTTCTGCAGACTTCTGGTAGCTAAATCCTGGTTTTTCTATCAGATCTGTGTTCTCCTGCTGTATTGCACAAAGCAGAACTATCACCTCTATTGTCACCCGAATTCTTGATACAGAGGTGAACAGATAACTAATAAAAGATTATAAATCACTTTATATGTGCGCCATTTCCTAGAAATATGTTATACAAATGTAGATGATTATCTTTACTCTCACCAGCGACAGCCACTTATGGATTTTTTTTTTTTAATATGCTGCAAGAGCAGAAACAAAAATTGTTTAAAATTTCTCTTCTAACATCTGCACACAGTTCTTAATTATAATTAATTTATATGCCTCCAAGGACAGTGTGGGCAGCCCAGCTGAAATCCAAACCTTTTGAAACCTGATTCTGATTATTGCCATTTGGCAGCAGATTAGGGCAATTGCGTGTATTGGTTTAACAGCAAAATAGCATTTTCAAGTGTTAATAAAAATTATTGGCTTGTCACTGACTATTAAGAGAAGGGATGAGCAGTTAAAGTGGGTGATGAATGATAAAAAGAGAATGATGGGAACAGGGTACCAGGAAAATCTCAACTGGGAAGGAGGTCAAAGGAAGACACTGAGAGGGTAACGATGAGCCGGGCATGGCGCAGACCCCGGTCCCCCCGCCACAGAACTGTAGGCATTTACCCAGAAAACAGTGGTATTCTGAGCCGCAAATGAACAGCCTGAGCTAAAATGGATTTAAAATCGGTGTGTTGAGGATTCTCCTGGTGGCCTAGTAGTTAAGGATCCAGCACTGTCACTGCTGTGGCTCAGGTCACTGCTGTGGCACAGGTTCAGTCCCTGGTCTTGGAACTTCTGCATGCTGTGGGCGCGGCCAAAAAAAAAAAAATTAGCGTGTTGAGAAAGGCCATTTCCAAGTCCCCCATCAGATCTACTCTACTGCCTACGTATATTCCAAGCTACTACAACCCTCCCCCAAGCCTCTTCGGCGGCAGCAATAATAATTGCACTGTGTTGCGGTGGAGGGGCCAAACTTTAGAGCTGAGAACACATTTTACATTTATTCTTAACCTGCTGTGCCATCTGAAAGCAGTTTCTTCGCCTCTCTGGCACTCAGCCCCCTCATCTGTAAAACATGAGCTTTCACAGGATAAATGTGAAGATTCACTCATCTGACATGTTTACGAAGTGCTTTCCCTGTGCCGGAGAGTGTGCTAGGAGATGGGCTCCAACATGGAACGGAATCCAGTCTACAAGGACCCTTTAGCCCAGTGTCCGAGACAAGCGAATCAACAAGAAATTACAGGACAATGGGATGAGCTATACAAAAGCCTGCCCAGCGCTTCAGGGGAGGTCACCCAATCCTGCCGGTGAGATCAGGAGAGTAACAAGCTCAGGACTAACAAATAAGCAGGAAACCGTAAAGAAAACAGTACACTAAAATTGCAAAGATAATAAAATATTAGTTAGAAGGGTATTATGGTACAGTGAAGAAAGCAAGGAGCTAGAAGTCAAAAGATCTAGAACTGACACTTGGCCTTGACCGTTAACTCGGAGGACTGGCAATGACTTAAATTATCTAGACCTCGTTTTCCTCATTATAAAATGGGGATTATTCTCCTCACCTCGTAGAGTGGTGAATATTGATTGCACAATTTACTTGAAAGCATCTAACAAATAGCAGGTACTTATTCACTGAATACCCGGTGATATTTATTCACTGAATGTGAATATACTCTGTTCAGAGCCAGATAAAAGAGCTCCTTTTGCCTTGAGTTACTTAGAAGGGAGCCGAAGACTCCTTCCCTCCCATCACTCTCCAGCTTTAGCACAGTTCCTTCTGACCTTCGGCACAGGTCGTTTGTAAAAGTTAGTCTATAAGTAACAACCTGATGTCTAACATAAACAGTATTTAAAATAGATTTTAAATCCTAGAACCAACAAGCACCTGATCCCCTATCTCCCACCAGCCACCAGAGAACTACCAGATTTTGTGAAAAGTGACAGAATGACTTCAACTACATAAAAACAGCTATGTATTATCTTTGGAACCCATCTCTTCACTTACTAAAAGCGACTCCCCCCGCATGGGATAAAGGAAGGGAGGACCCAGTTCTCACTTGTTTGGCTGACAAGCTAGCTTTTCTAGCGAAACTTAAGGAAGGGAAGCCAAGGATTACACGTGGCTTCCTTATCTACCCCTAGTACCTGGCAGACTATCTGACAGAAGGTAGGCGCTCAATAAGCATTTGTTCATGACATTAATAAATACCCAAGAATATCAATAATAAATTGATTCTCGCCATCTGGTAAATGAAGGCACTGCTCTAGGTTCCTTCACTCCCGAGGGTTACAACATGAGGGGAAATATCATAAACGCCAATAGCATTCCCAACTTTTTGATATTCTGTAAGGTCATTCTTAGGTCAGCAGTGTTAGCCAATAATTGCCTGTGTATCTGACTGTTCATTTGCCAGTACACACATGTGGGTAAATCAACGCCTGTACTAGTGATATAGATATAGGTATACAAATTAGCCCTCTCTCCCTTGGTCTCTGAGCTGGAAGATGGTACCGCTGATGAAGCATGGTCCCCAAACATGATTCAGCCTTCCCTCAGAGCCTAGGTTTAAACAAGACCCCAGTGGGTTAAGGATCTGGCATTGCGTATCACAGATGCAGCTCAGATCCCACATTGCTGTGGCTGTGGCACAGGCTGGCATCCCCAGCTCCAATTCGACCCCTAGCCCAGGAACTTCCAGAGGCCACATGTGCGGCCATAAAAAGAAAAAAAAAAACTTTAAACAAAAACAAGACCCCCAAGGGCATAAAAGACCTCAAAGGAAGCACAGTAGCAATGCCAGGATCAATAGGGAACAGAAGCCACACCACTTGAGCTGGCTGGTTATCAGGTCAACTTCAGATGCAGACGTACATATCTTAATCTAAAATGCCATCTTTATTTTTGCCATGAATATTCGTATTTGTCAACCACAAAACCAATCATAACTGAACTCTGAACTCACTTAAATCCCTCTAAAGTGGAGTTCCCATTGTGACTCAGTGGATTAAGACACTGACTAGTATCCATGAGGATGCGGGTTCCATCCCTGGCCCCGCTCAGTGGGTTAAGGCTCCACCGTTGTCACGAGCTGTGGTGCAGATCACAGATGGGGCTTGGATCCCGCACTGCTGTGGCTGCGGTGCAGGCTGGGAGCTGCACCTCCGATTCGACCCCTAGCCCAGGAACCTCCATGTGCCGCGGGTGCGGCCCTAAACACACACACACACAGCCCTCCAACATCACTTATGGAATTGAGCACCTACTCAGATGATTAATCCTAAATGGAAACATGCCTCCCTAAATTCACGTGCTTCCTCCTCTCTCCTTCTCCAGTTACGGTATGAGAAGAACACAAAGGGACACCGAGGAGAGCACTAGGAAACTTCGGGCCCTGTCATAGTCCTGCTACCAACAGGCCAGGAGACTGAGAATTACTTAACCTCTCTGTGGCTCAGGCTTTTTATCTGTGAAATGAGAGAAATGGACTGGTTGTTCTCAAAGATTCCTCCTGCTTCAAAATTCTTTAAAATTTCAAATGAGTGAGTCCCTCTGTCTTCCACTCCCCCCTTGAGGTCAACTCTCTGCTCTTCTCTGTTTTTCTCTGAGCCCTGGGAGGCAGGCCTGTCTGGAGCACATCGACAGGCCTCCAGTTGGGTTGGTCCCATAGAGAATACAAGCGGGAGGAAAGAGAGAAAGCAGGCCAACAAGATAGGGCAGTGGGGGTGGGATGGGGTTGGGGGGGGTCCCTCCCTGAGCCTCCCCGCCTCTGGGGTCATTGAGGGTTGGCTGTATCACTTGACTGCAGGTCATGGCTTCCGTGAAACATCCTTCTCCACACGGCTCTCTCCCCCAGAGTCCAGAAATTGCTCCTGCCTTCCTCCTTGGGAACTACAGCCAAGTTGCTTCTAGCTCCAGGACACAAAAACTATTTCTTGTGGTTTCCTTTTTTTTCTTTTCCTTCTGTCTTTTTAGGGCCACACCTGCAGCATATGGAGGATCCCAGGCTAGGTGTCTAACTACAGCTACAGCCACCAGCCTACGCCACAGCCACAGCAACGCCAGATCCAAGTTGCGTCTGCAACCTACACCACAACTCATGGCAATACCAGATCCTTAACCCACCGAGCAAGGCCAGGGATTGAACCCACGTCCTCACAGATACTAGTCAGATTTGTTACTGCTGAGCCACGACCGTAACTCCCACTTCTTGTGGTTTCTGTGCATGGCTTACATCTTTTTAAACTCTCTTCACAATAAACCAATAGAGGGTTGCCAGCTCTTTTTTGACCATAGATGACACAGACTCTTCCTACGTTCCATAAGAATGGGTAGGGGCCCACTCAGGGTCAAAATGGAGGAGGCAGTAACTGAAATCCAGCCCACCACCACCACTGAGTCAGGTATGGCCTCTCTTGACAGCGCTTCCTGCTTCTACTCAGGGGCTGGTGGGGCCAGCAGCATTATAAACAGTAACGTTCTCCTGGTGCCTGGCCCTCTGCGAAGAATGGATAAATATCTGCAGAATATTTCAAGAGAACAGCCTTTGGGAGCCAGCATTTTGAGAGTGAGGGATGTAAAAGCCCTGGGAATCAGAAAAACATACAAAGCAATTATCAAAATGACTACAATGCACAATTTGGAGGAAGGTGGTCATTACATGGGCCTTTATGTTGCTGAAGAAACCAATTGGTTAAGGGAGCCCTAACTTTCATCTGTTCTCTTTGACTTGATTGGAATCTGCTTCATGAAAAATTGCGTTTTAGAATCCATTTTCACTGTCAAATTATAACCCAAAGTGTCAACAAAGAAGCCCCCCAAGGAAAATATAAAGGTGATATTTCAAAGAACCACAACAGTAAACCCTATTTTTAATTCATATGTGGAAAAGAAAAGAGTAAAAAAGGATTTTTACAAAATGTTTGTGGATCCCTTGCTGTAATGACAATAATATGGCTGCAATGCAGCTGCTCTGCACATTTTATATTGTTTTTTCAAAGCAGGTGCTTGTTCTCTCTGCCCGAGTCCAGCATTTTTACACAGTTAGAACGGCATGGACAGCAGGCCTGGATGAGCACGTCCACCAGCGCGGGACCACCTGGCTGGCCTGCTCCTCCTTTCTCATGCCCCGCCCGGGCCAAAGGAAATGCCCTGCCTGAATCCACCGGCGGAGATCTGCACATTTCCGGGTAACTGTGACTTGCCAGTGAAAATCAGACTTTGAAACAGGAAATGATGGATGTTTACTAAACGTACGTGGTAATCACTTCTCAGTATACGTAAGTCAAGTCCTTATGCTGTCTGCCTTAAACGTCCACAGCGCTGTACGTCAATTATATCTCAATAAAACTGGAAAAAGATAGACTTTGAAAGCAAAAAACTCGACCTCACACGCCAGCTCCTACCCTTCTCCCATCAAGAGTCCAAGGAACCAACAAATCCTTACTGAAGGCTCACTTCGCAAATCACAGAGAAGTGTTCCATGGAGTCAAGCCTTGGCTTCTGCCCACGAGAACTGCCCGATCCAGCACAGGGACAGCACACACTCCCCAAAACTGGGCCCTCCGATGGAGTGAAAGATGGAAAGAAGGCGGAAGACAGACGGCGGAGGGAGATGGCTCTGGGCTCAGGAAGTGAGAACAGCATTTTCTGGAAGGAGCTCTGAGGGTATTTGAGGTGAGGACTTAGGCTTGCGCAAGGGGAGAAGTGAGCAGGCAACAAAGCATCGAGGCAACAAAGCATTGAGGCCTGAAGCTTATCTGGGGTGGGAAACAGCAGGGTCTGCTGGAAGCAAGAGTGCAAGGCAAGAGTAGTTGTGAGACAAAGCTGCAAAGGGGCACAGAGGAATCTGGGTGCTCAGCTAAGGCACTTATCTTACTCCTGGAGAGACATCAAGAAATGACAGAAGAGCAGGAGAAAAGGAACAGATCTCCCATCACTAAATCCAGTTTATCTCCAAGTCCGAAATGAATGAGACTCCAGAGCTATCTGAGTAATCAAGCAGGCTGGCCCCACACAGCGTGGCAATCCCTTCTCTGCTTGCGTTCACAGCCAGCGCTGTCCTGAAGACCCCGATTCCATGATGATTAAGAAGCCCAAGTGCCGAATAAAGACCGTTCACTGACACGTTTTTGACTGAAATAGTATTCACGGAAACAGTCCTTTTCTCAACAGGAACATTGCCCTGTTAGTACCAAGAACCTAAACACCATGGTCCTGGATCACTGCCTGATACGGCCCCCGCACTCAGGTGCCTGTCTTTCTCTCAACTCTGTCCTAAGTCACCTCCCTCGCTCCTCCGGTTTAGGACTCACATTTACTCATTCAAAGGCTGTCTCAAGGCTTCACTGAAACCCTTCATCCTCGGGCAGCCTTTTCTCCGTTTGCAAATTCTCTCTGCCTCACCCTGGCTAACGAACAGGTGTAAGGTTTTCCGTGTGTGTGTGTGAGTGTGCATGTGTGGATTAAAGAGCTAGAGTGAGTATCTCATTTTCATTCATTTGGGCATCTCCTTCTCCATCCTCTTCATAACATTTCTTTCCCAAGCTTCTCAAATCTGTCTTCTCTTTTCTTCTTCGAATTTCCTCTTCTCTCTTCTGGAATTATTTTCAAGTATCTTCCCACTTTTATCCCCTCCATTTGACTAAAACTACCTTGACACAAGACACTAACAATCTCTTCGTGATTGCCTCTTCGTTTCTGCTGTCCTACTTTTCCTGGGCTGTGCTTGACAAGATCCATCATGCCTTCCCTCCCCATCCCACCAGCTCTCTGGCTGCTGCTCCTCCGCTTTCCTTGGTCTGTTTGCACCTGAGGGCCTCTGGGTGCTCCTGCCTCCACTCTTCTCACCTTCTCTGGACCACTCTTCTTCTTTCCTTATCCTGTCTCTCTAGAGCGATTCATTTCTACCCAGATTTTAGCCCTCCACTTGCCCCTCCCCCAACTGAGCCGGTGACTCAAATCTTACTCATTCCTAACCTGTAAAAAAAGGCCTCGTTTTACACTTTTCTCCCATCTGTTTCGTCGCCTGGCCTCCCTTCAAGGCTGACAGGTCTGAAACGCTTTCACAGCTCTTCATGTGCCCTTGTCATTTTCCTTCGTCTAATTTGTATTCGGGTCTAAGTCAGACCCTGCTATTTTCTCACTTTGCACACCAAACTCTTTCTTCGTCGCCTGATGCAAGGTCCTAATATTTTCATACAACCGTCTTTCCTGTGGCTTCTTCCCATTCCACATCAAAAATATCTCCAACAAGAACGGCCCCTCTGGCTGCCAGATTATACTTCTCTTCCTTTAAAACCCGCTATCTTGTTTCTTGGTCTCCTCTTCCCTGAAGAGTCTGCACAGAGACCTGGCAATGACAGAGGCATAACCGATCCACTCCCAGCTCCATGGATTTTAATGGAAGGGATGCTAAGCCTTTACTCCTGCACCTAATTAATCATTCCTGCCTTAAAATTCACTCATTCTTCCACCAGACACACGCTGGGTCATCCCCACACCAGTTCTCCAAATTTCCACCTATCTCCCCATCCAGAGTCAACAGGCTCTTTCTTATACAAATCTCTCCAAGAGACGGATGTAGAAATAAGGTAGAGATCAACTGGTTATGTTTGACACAAACGATGTGTCACATTTGCCAAAAGGAAGGGGTACGGTGAGTGCCCTAGTCATCAAGAGTGTTTTCCCCAGAGATCTACGGTCTGGAGGAAATGGAAGTGCTCCGACAGAGGGCATGTGAGGGAAATGGAGTGGGTGAAGCACCAGGAAGCTCCCCGGAATTGGTCTGGACCACAGAATAAGTGCAAGGCGCCAAAGCGGGAATTCCCAGCTCATCAAGGGGAAGAAAGAGCACCCAAGTAATCCATGATGAAAACAAACTTTTTCTCATTTTTAAAGAGCTACTGAGAACTTGTAGGGAAAACCCTGAATTTGAAAGAATTTTTACTGTGTGATCTTAAGCACATCACCTAGGCTCTCTGATTCTCTTGAGAGGTGGCCCTCTCTAAAATGTGCACAATGACGTGAAAGTAACCCTATTTCATAAGGCTATGAGACTTACATGAGAAAAGAGGTATGAATGCAGCATATAAATTGAAAAGTACCGTGCGAATGTGGAAGTGTGTTATTACTAAATGGAACTGACAAATTATCCATTCATGCATACATCAGTACGTAAATGTTAACTAATAACAAAGTCCTTGTTTTTTAGGTCTAGTTTACTGGAGTATAATTTACATACATTAAAATTCACCCTTTGCAGTGTACAGTTCTATAAAGTTTTACAAATGTATACAGTATGTAACCATCAAATAGTCAATATATAGAATATTTCCATCACCCCAAAAGTTCCCCGTATGTACTCCTTTATAAGAAATCCCTTCCCTCCACCCACCCAGGCAGCAACTGATCTGATTTTGCCCCTAGAATTTTGCTTTATCCTATAAGTGGAATCATACTGAAAGTATCTTCTGTCTCTGACTCTCTTCACTTGGCATAGTGGCTTTTGAGGCTCCTCAATATTGTTGCAAGTATTGGTACTCACTCCTTTTTATTGACAAGTGATATTCCTTTGTATGAATGTACTTATCTATTCACTGCTGATGGATGTTTGGGGTATTTCCACTTTTCTTGATTATGAATAAAGCTGCTATACCACTCACATAGTGGTAATAAGGCATAGTTCTTAGACATATATTTTCTTTTTGCTTAAGTGGGTACCTGGGAATAAAGTTGCTGGGTTATATGGTAAGAATAATTTTAATTTTATAAGAAATTGCCAAATTTTTCCAAAGTGCCTATACCACTTTGCAATCCCACCAGCAGTTCTTTCACATTCTTACCAATACTGGATCTTGTTAGTTTCTTCTTTTCTTTCTTCCCTCTTTCCTTCCTTCCTCTTTTTAATTTAAAAAAAAATGTATCCATTCTACTGGATATTTAGTGGTATCTCACTGTGGCTTTGATTTAAATTTTCTGCCAACTAAGAATATAAAATGGGAAAAAGACAGTCTTTTCAGCAGGTGGTACTGGGAAAACCGGGCAGGTGCATGTAAATCAATGAAACTGGAACACACCCTCACAACATGCACAAAAATAAACTCAAAATGGCTTAAAGACTTACACGTAAGACCAGACACCATCAAATTCCTAGAAGAGAACACAGGCAAAACATATCAGCCTTACAAATGTTTTCTCAGGTCAGTCTCCCAAAGCAACAGAAATAAAAGCAAAAATAAACCAATGGGACCTAATCAAACTGACAAGCTTTTGCACAGCAAAAGAAACCATTAAAAAAAAAAAAAAAGACAGCTTATAGAATGGGAGAAAATAGTTTCAAACAATGCAACTGAAAAGGGCTTACTCTAAAATATACAAACAGCTTATACAACTCAATAGCAAAAAAGCCAACAACCCAATGGACAAATGGGCAAAAGGCCTGAACAGACATTTCTCCAAAAAAGATACACAGATGGCCAACAAACACATGAAAAAATGCTCAACATCACTGATTATTAGAGAAATGCAAATCAAAACTACTATGAGGTACCACCTCACACCAGTCAGAATGGCCGTCATTAATAAGTCCACAACTAACAAATGCTGGAGAGGGTGTGGAGAAAAGGGGACCCTCCTGCACTGTTGGTGGGAATGTAAATTGGTACAACCACTATGGAAAACAGTATGGAGGTACCTTAGAAAACTACACATAGAACTACCATATGACCCAGAAATCCCACTTTTGGGCATACATCTGGACAAAACTTTCCTTGGAAAAGATACATGCACCCATATGTTCATCACAGTACTATTCACAATAGCCAAGACATGGAAACAACCTAAATGTCCATCGACAGATGACTGGATTAAGAAAATGTGGTATATACACAATGGAATACTATTCAGCCATAAAAAATAACAAAATAATGCTATTTGCAGCAACATGGATGGAACTAGAGACTCTCATGCTAAGTGAGGTCAGAAAGAGAAAGACAAATACCATATGATATCACTTATATCTGGAATCTGATATATGGCACAAACAAATCTTTCCACAGAAAAGAAAATCATTGACATGGAGAACAGACTTGTAGTTGCCAAGGGGGAAGGGAAGGGAGTGGGATGGACTGGGAATTTGGGGTTAAGAGATGCAAACTATTGCCTTTTGAATGGATAAGCAATGAGATCCTGCTGTATAGCACTGGGAAATACATCTAGTCACTTATGATGGAGCATGATAATGTGAGAAAAAAGAATGTATATATGTATGTGTGACTGGGTCACCTTGCTATACAGTAGAAAATTGACAGAACCCTGTAAACCAGCTATAATGGAAAGAATAAAGATCGTTATTAAAATAAATAAATAAATTAATTATAAAAAGTAAATTTTCTGCCAATAATGATGTTAAAGATCTTTTCAAGCACTTATTTACCATCTGTATCTCTATTTTGGTAGAGCGTCTTTTGCCTGTTTTTCTAATTGAGTTGTTTGTAATACTACTGAGTAATAAGGGTTCCTTATATATTCTGTACATGAGTCCTTTCTATAAAATATGTATTTTACACAATATTTTCTCTCATTCTGTGACTTATTACTTCTTTAACAATGACTTTCAAAGGACAAGTTTTTATTTTTAATGAAGTCCAATTTATCGGTTTTTCTTTTATGGTTCACACTCTTTGTACATCTAGGAAATCTTCACCTAAACAGAGACACCAAGATTTTTTCTCCTGTTCTCTTCCAAAAGTTTTTTAGTTTCATAGTTATAGTTCTATGATACATTTCATGTTAAGTTCATGCTTTTCTATGACATAAGATATGAATCTTGGTTTTCTGTGGGGGTTTTTTGGTCAAAAATCAGTTCTACTCCTGAACCCTCTCTGCAGCCTGACTGACTTTTATGACCATTCTATGCCATTACCACACGATCCTGATTACAGTTGCTTTAAAGTCTTATAATCAGTGTATGTCCTCCAGTATCATTCCTTCATTCCAAAGTTCTTTTTGCCTTTTTTACTTTTCCATACAAATACTAGAATCATCTGTCAATTTCTACAAAAAAAATCTGCTGGAATTTCTATTGAGCTTTGCTGAATTCATACACAAATCTGAGAAGAATGGACATCTTAACAACACTGAATCACAAATTTTATAAAATTTGCCCCTATGAATACCATTTTCTGATGTCATACATTTGTTTCCTAAATTTCAATGTCTAATTGTTCCCGAATACCATTTATATACACAATTAATTTTTGTATACTGGCCTTATATCCTATGACTTTACCAAACTTACTGGTTCATTTCAGATTTTGTTTTGTTTTTTTTTGTCTATTCTTTGCTACTTTCTACACAGACAATCACAAATACAGTTTTATTTTTCCCTTTCCCTTATTTTTCCATTTTTGTTACACTGGCTAGGACCTCCTCCAATACAATTCTTCAGAGTTGTGCTACACGGAATATCCTTGTTTTGTTCCTAATTTAAAGGTAGAGCATTTAGTGTATTTCACTTATTAAGCAGCATATTACCTATAGAGTTTTCATAAATGCCTTTTGTCAGGTTGAGGAAGTTCCCTTCTAGTTCTAGCTTGATGAGTTTTTTATTCATGAATATGTTTATATGGTTGGAAGGTTTTGTTTGTTTCCTTTACCAGAAATTTTTTCTCACCTTTGCTTCAAGATTCCTTCTAGGAGTTTGGCTGCTCACAGGGACTCAAGAAGAGAGTGGTGCACTTAAATTAGCACATGTAGTGGATTATTACGATTAGAGTATATGAGTCTGACTGAAGTATAACAGAAAGCAAGAATTCCCCCTTCTCAAGTAAGCCATATCTATTCACATAGAAGATAATCAGACAAAAAAAAAAAAGATGCTGAAGAGACAACAGAACTGAAATTGATGAGGAGTAAAATGCAGTAAGACATGGAGAAGCTGAGAAACCAAAATCGTATTAAAATTGGCCCCTATATCACTGTTTGGGGAAGAAGTCTGATGGGAGACAATTTAGGGATTATGTTCTGTGTATTTTATATCGATTTCTAGGTGTCAGCAGTACACACAGTTGCAGAAAATCTTATACGCAATGAAAAATAAACACTAAACCACAGAAGAAAGAGCAGTCAGAGCCACAAAAAAAAAAACAAACTGATTTAAGTGACAACTAAATGAAGATGAAACTCTCTCTTAATTGAATGCACAAATACACATCCTTGAAAGACGATTTTCCCATCTATCTGGGTATGGTTAGAAACTCCCCAAAACAAACTTTTTCTGCCCATTAATGCAAGAATTTTCACTCTTTCTTCCTTCATGTCTACTTCGCTCTTTATATAAATGATTTTCTGAGGCACCTCCATCACTGTCCCGGCCTATGATCCCACGTCCCTCACACCAAGGCTTGCCAGCTACAGGGTCTGGAAAGCGCTGGTTAAAAAAAAAAATGCTCTGGGAAGCTTAACTAGGTTTTTATATTGGCTTAGGAATTTACCAACCTTAAGGTGTTTTGTGTTTTTGTTTTTTTGTTTTTGTTTTTGTTTTGGCCCCCCTCATGGCATGCGGAAGTTCCCAGGCTAGGGACTGAACCCGAGCCTCGGCAGTGACAATGCTGAATGTTTAACCACTAGGCCACCAGGGAACTCTTTAAGTCATATTCTTAAGTTTTAAACAAGAGTCCAGAAACTGACTTTCAGAATACAACTTGTTCATAAGCTAGAGCACTCAGGCACTGAGAGGAAAAAAGGAGGGCAAAGTATATAGTTTATTAAAGAACTCTCAGCCAATGCAGTGTTTCTTCAAATACGATCTGCAAGCACCTTACCTCAGAACCACTTAAGGACTTGGCAAAACCTATAGATACCCAGGCTTGACCCCAGAAAAGGAGATGCAGAATCTCTGAAGATGAAGTCTGGAAATCCACAATTTCACAAGTGCCCCCAGGTGATCCTGTTGTGCACTACAGATAAAGAAGCCCCAAGTGGTGGAATGGGGGAAAGCCAATCACTCCCCAGGCTAATCTACCAGCACACACAGGTCTATGCTTCCTCTCAAATGAAATTTCAGGGTCGAAAATAATGAAAAACTAAGCTGAAATGCTTTGGGAAAAAACTTCAATGAGACAGAAGAAACAAAAACACAAAGAAGAGAACAGATTACTAACACCTGAATAACATAAGAGACTTTTAAAACACTTTTTATTAACCTGTAACATTTACACAGACAAGTACATACCTTATAAGTATGCATGCAGCTCAATGAATTTTTATAAAATAAACTGCCACTGGTGGTTCCAAATGTCTTCATAATTAAGTAAGTATAGATAAATCTTCATGGGAGAGAAAAAAGAATGCTTGCTCTCTCTACCCCTGAAATTAAATTAAAAATAAAAACTCTCTAATACATAGGGGCAGGAGAATAAGGCACAGAATTCAACAGAACTCTTTATAAAAAGATCAGAATAAGATAACATGAATGGAAGCAGAAAAATAATAAAAGGAAATCAAAACTCCTAAAAGAATAATTCACTTCTTAAGTCAAAGTGACCTGCTTTCAGAACACTTCGGAGGTTTGGTTCAGTCTTACTTACACTTACCCACTCACCCAGGACACACAATAATTATGCAAAGTGAGTAATGAGGACTGGGGCTTTCTGGACCTCGTGGATTTTATTTCTTTGGCACAATCCTGAGGAGGAGAGAGGGCCAATAGCTCTTAAGTATGGGGTTTCTGCAGCCTGCTTTGGGGGTACTACATTTGAAAGAAGCCATGTCACATGGAAGGTGACCACGGTTCTGTTTTAGTGGCCACGGGCTCAGCCCTGGGACTGACAAAGTCCGTGGTGCTCCTATATCCACTTTGACAAGTCTGTTTGCTCCTCTGTCCTAATTCCAAGTCAGTTAAGCAAACAATGAAACAGCTTAACTGGCATTGGAAAGAGAAGGCAAAGAGACAAGCAAGGACTAGGGAAGGAGCAGAACGAATATAAAAGCGGACAGAGAAACAGTTGTGTTTCACCCTGGAATTAAGACACATCATATCACTAGGCAAGGAAAACAATGTTGCTATCACCTATAAGCACAGCTTAGGGCATAAGAAAGCTTTATTATCTGAGTCTGCTGAAGGGGTTTTAGGTAAGCACAGTCTAATTACCCAATTTACTATGCCAGAGTGCTTCACGTTCCAACTACTTTATGACCTTTACCTAATTAATTTTCACAAAACCTCTGCAATGTATGTGTGTATTAAACACCCACTGTAAGTGGACAAACCACAAGCAAGAGGTTAAGTGACTTACCCAAAAGTGAAGAGACTTTGGTGTGTGAAATCAGAATGTGAACAGCAGTAAAGTACTTCTGTTCCCCAAGACCATGCCAAACCCATATTTTCCCAAATGGCTTGTGTTTTCAATCTCCCATCGCCATGGAATGGCACCAAGGATGGATTTTTGCACTAGTAAAAGGTGCACACACTTGGCTTTCGTATTTTAGACAAAAAGAGGTACATTTCTCCTAAGTAAATATGAGCTCAGGAAACTAAAATATCCAATAGTAATAAGCACAGAGAAGTACGGTCAGCAAGACAAAGCTTAATATCAGTCATTCTTCAGCCTTGCTGATGTGGAGACGTCCCTGTTTTAGGTTTCTAAGCAAAGCCTTGGTCAAAGCATCAGTCTAGATCCCTCCAACCAGTGGAAACAAATAGTGTTCAGACCCTAATTCTGTCCTCCTAAGAGGAACTGAGACCGCGCTGCCCAACTCTTGGGCTGATCTTGACCACGTGGCTCGCCCACCTTGCCTCCCTGAATGCTCCACAATCCCCTATCGCAGCTGGAGGCTGGCCTTGAACTCTAGCCCACCAAAGAGAGCCTGACCCTCTGCTTGGCTCTTGCCAGTTTCTTCCTTCTAAGTGAATACAAAGTTCTCCAGATTCCCAGGAAAGATCTGGCTTGTTCGTGTCTCTTCAGACCCTATCATTTGGTGGGTTCTCCATCAGTCTCCCTCCCTCCTTTTCTCTCCGTCCCTCCCTCCCTTTCAGAAAGTATTTTGGAAGCTATCTCTACCGCTGGTCGGTCCTATCTTCCCTGATCTCACCCTCTCACTCGCCATCTTCATCCTCCCTTTTCCCCAGTGCCTACTGCTAGGATCCCAAGACATCGTGAAGTCAAATCTTCATAAACTATGAACTTTAGACATTGAGGACATGGTTTCAACATTGATGAAGAACATCTCCTCTCTCCTGGATATGTGCCACTCCATATTAGCGCATCACTGCCGCCTCCAATAACTTCCTTTCATCCCATCTGTCTCTTCTCTCAGACCCTTTTGGTTTTAACATCCTGAGAAGTTTGTCCACCTACCTATCGCTTCTAGAAAGCAAAATACATCAGGGACTTCTGTACTTGGAGTCTCCTACAGATTACACTCAGAAACTTCTGAAAGTTATACTGGGGATTTGGAAACTGCAGTGACTAAACTGGATTTGAAATCTGACTGTCTGCTGCTGCCTGGGGCGGGGTGGGGGTGGTGCCACTGCTACCACCCTCTGTACTCAGCAACTGCACCAGAATGTCCATTTAAGAGAGGCTTAGGAGCACCAATCTGTTTGGAAAAAAAGAAGCTAAGAGACTTGCATGAGATGGCATGTACATGGCAAACACCATTTTCACCTGGTGTGTTTATGGAGAAGGAGTGCTATAAGAAGGCTTGTAGATACTATATTATATAGGTAGCACTCTATCTCACTGCTGTCATCTGAACCATCTCAAGTATTTGGGTCTCCAACACCAAACTGGAAGAGCCAGTGAAATCGAGTGACTGGTGGGTGTCTGGTCCACAGCCCTGCTCACCAGTACCCTGTACACAGTGTGACTCTCACCCAGCTCAAGTCAGGATTTAAGAAGACACAGTGCTGTTTGGACACCATGCAGACTTTCCACTTTAGGAAAGAGGCAATACCTGGGAACCACGGTCTCTGGGGCTGCAAACCCCACTGGGTCCAGGTCCATATAGCAGACTTCCTCTGCAGCTGAGGACACTTGAGGACAGTGGCTATGCCAGTCTTGCATGCCAGCCAAGCCAGACAACCTCTGCTCCCTGTCAGTCAGTATTATTGATGCACAGCCACCTTCAGCTGACTGCCATCTTTCGTCTTCTGGAATGTGATTTTTAAATGTGTTATGTATTTCATTTGTGCAATACCCTGGAAACTGGATTGGAACACAACTGTAGCAGATTACACTATTTATTTTACATACTTGAAGATAGAGCCTCTTGAACTCAATATGCAAATGCATGTGAATAATATGCAAATCTGTGTTTTCCGCCAAGACTCTGGCATTTTTCTTCTAATGGGACTGTGATTCTTATTCAAGAAGGAAGAGCATCTTCCTTGCATATCCTTGCATTAGTGCCCTCCCTCTCTTCCCTTCAAGGTCCTGACCAGCTAGTAACTTCACTAAGCTTCAAAGCCCTGAGAAAATTACAGGCTCCACTGAATTACATTTACACCTATACTGGTCATTCCAAGACATTATTTAGTGCCTTTCAATAGGTGTGCTACAAATGCAAGGAGGGTCGCACTCCTTCACTGCCAATTTGGGATTTTATTCTTAACCTCATGGAACCTGACAGTCTCCTTAGTAATTCTAAATTTAAATGTTCTCACCTACTGTACAGATGCAGCCACACAACCTTTCTACGGAAAACAAAAAAAAAGGCAGTTTTAAAGTGAAATCGACAATGGGGCTGGTAAAAGGTGTCAAACTGTCACCTGCAACCTTGAATCCTCTATTTAGCCCCAGGATAGTAAACTACATGCAAGGGACACATGCTCCCAGGGCCACCACCACCACCATTGCCACAAACACCATCAAAGCTAACAAAGAGGAAAAGACTTGCTTGGACCCAAGAGAAGCAACTGAAGAAACTAATCACATTCAAAAATTATGTGCCTACAATGTACAAGACACTCTTCTAAGTTGTTAAAAATAGAAAGGTAAGACCAGCCCTGCCATTTAGAAGTGTGCCATCTAATAAAAACAATGACAAGAATTAATATTCACTTAGCATTCATTTGGCACCATGCTCAGCACTCAACACGATCCCTCACTGGTTCCCCCGACAATGGTACTTGCCCGTGAACTTCAGTCCCAAAACTGCAGAGGTCAGATTCATACCCAAAGAAACCATCCTAGTGACCCATGTACAAATAATTCTTAAGTGAATTGAATTAAAATTTCATAGGCTACCTACAACTGTCCCAAAAAACCGAGGTGAGATCCTTAAATTAACTGTCAGAAAAGGTTTTCATTTGGGGCTATAATAAAAGAGGGGAAGAAAGGAATCAGAAGTTCCATCTCCCAGTGGCCCAGTTCTAATTTGTATTTAATACTTCTATGTTGAATTCAATAAAATAGCCTCATGGTTCTCTAGTGCTAATCCCTTTATAAAGAATATTATTTTTCAAAAGCTAGTTCCAATTCTCACAATGAAATATCTCATTTCTAGACTTATCCTTCCTATGTTGGGAATGGAATAGAAGAAATACCCTAAGCAATCTAGGGGGCAATGAGGGCCCAAGATTCTCTGGGACCCTGAACCGTGAAACAGCACACAGCCAGAATGAAGCTACACCTTCCATTCTCTACTCCCCACCCATTAGTTTATTCCTCTTGGTTCTGCAGAGAACAGATAAGCCAGGGAGAGACTGCCACCATGGATAAAGATGCTTCTCCCTGTAAATACAAAACATTCTCAAACACCTTGTGGACAGGAGAATACAGTGGGGCACCAGTGCTTCCAACAAGAGTCCCATATTAACCATACAGTTCTCTGGAGGACTCTAGAGAAGTGAAGCTTATCCCATTAGATCTCCATGAGGACATGTCATTCAGGCTTTAGAGCATGAACCCTAAAACTCGCTCTGAAAGAATTCACTTGACACCTGAAAAGTACTTTCTGTTTCATGGAGCTAGTGGATTCAAAGCTCAGAGCTGCATCACCAAGGAGGAGAACCTGGAGTCAGAGCTGAACAGTGACCCCACCACAAACACACCCATCCCTTGAGAACAGTTCTGTTGGTTCCGGGCTTTGTTCAGTATGCAAATAACTCAATTGACAATGATCAATGACTAGCACTTGGCCCATATCTACGTGCTTGTGTACAAATAAAGATGATTAAGTTGTTTTGAACAGCTTTTGAATTGCATCTGAGCTGCCATATTTTAAAAGAGCAAACACACTCTATTTCACCAGTTATCAATAAAATATTCATGGGGCCTGTACACACATTGATTTCTAATCATATGGCCAAGTACCGAAGAAATGTGCCTTCCAGTTTTTCCTGAGCTTGTGGAGTCTAATGCATAAGAGAGATGGTGGGAGCTGGGGGTGGATAACAGAAACACTTAAAAATTATATTTCCCAGAGTGTTTAGGTAGTCATTTAAAAATCCAAAAATTGTGATATCAAATGAAAAGCACGTGAAAAATGTGTGATTTCAAATCAATGGAATAACCCATAAAAATAAAGAAGGCAATACACCAAAACAGTAGAAGAAAACATCCATTAAATTCTTTGTCAGTCATGATTAACTAACGCAAAACTGCAAAAAAAAAAAAAAAAAACACTCAGGAAGGCTTCAGACCCCACACGTACTACCTGGAAATCTGTGAAAAGATATACACGAGCACATCTCACTTTATTAACAGACATGTTTCTTCAACTACACATAAAACTTATAAAATTAAGTTTATTCCATAAATATTTTAAGCTGTCTAACAGAAGCACATCATTACAACTTGCTATTTAAAACTACAATTTTGAGAAAACTAATGACCCATGGGGGGAAAAATCAACCAAGAACAACCAAAATAAGCAACTTAATATGATGCTTTAAGGGAAAAGGGGGTTTTCAGTCATCTGATTTCTATACTGATGATACAAAATTACGTTCATAAATATAACAAATAATTTTAAAAGACTGTAGACACCAGCAGAAATTTCACAAAAGAGAAACTACACATGATTAGAAAACACAGAAGGTTATTCAATATCACTGGTAATTACAGAAATAAAAATTAACCCAGCAGGGGAGTCTAATTTTTACCCACCAAATCATAAAGATTTTTCAGTTCGTTATAAGAGGGGACTAGCCAATGATACGGTAGAAAAAGGCAATCTCACATATTGCTATAGGGAGTATAAACTGATTACAAAAAATCCAGAAAAGCCATTTGGCATTATGGATCAAGAGCCTTAAAAATGTTCATACCTTTGACCCTGCAATTCAATTTCTGGGAGTCTATTTGAAGAAATAATGTTAAACAGAGACAGAAAAGCTTCATACACCAAAATGTTCACTGAAACATCATTTATAACAGTGAAAAATTCAAAGTAATTAAACGGTTGACAGTAAGAAGGTAGTTAAGTAAATTATGCTATAGCTGTATGACAAAATGCTAAATACCCTAAAAAATTATGTTTACCAAGAATTTTTAATATCACAGAAAACCGCTTATGGCTCTAATGTTAAATAAAAAACCAGCACACACAAAAAATAGTAAGATTCCATCTATATAAAAATGCTGTTAGGAAATATACCAAAATGTTAACAGCAATTATCTTGTTGGAATTTAAGTGATTTTTTCTTCTTTCTGCCAACTTTTCCATTTTTCCCAAATACTCCACAATGAGTATGTATTACTTTCATAACCCAAAAAAATTTATTAAAGTTATATATTACATACATTTCAAGTATTTAGAGCAGCCATTTAATTAAAAAAAGATAAAGACGGAGAAGAATAAAGGTAGAGAAACAGATTAATGGAGCCTCTTTCTAGCCGCTTTAAGGTATTGCCACTCAATTTTTTAAGGCCACAGTGTGTTCACAATTGCAAGCAGATGAAATATTTACCCCATTAGCTAAATAAAATTGTTAAGTGCATAAATCTGTCTAGAGTCACATATTTCCTACTTCTGACTTCAATGCATCACATAATGAATCATTTTGGAAAGAATCATTTCTGTTAAGTGAGAGTCATGATCTAATTCTGAGTTTTCAAGTTTATTTAAAGGGCTGCACCCGCCTCTGTGTACCTAGAGAGGTACATTGTGTAAATACTGCGAATATATCGACATGTAGATACGTACTATAGTGTATAAGAGCAACTAAGAGTTGGACGGGGTGATTTTCTTCAACCCTCTCCCTTACCAGATGAAGAAACTAAAGACCAAAGAAGTTATGAGGCTAAGAAATTTACTCAGGGTCACGTGGCCAGTCAGTGGCAACGCCAGGGTGGCTGAACTACCGGTTTGGAAGTTTTCCACTTATCTGCATTGCCAAGTTTATACCCCAGGGCTGTGACTGTACAAAACTGAAAGTTGAAATAAAGTTGCAATAACACCCAACTCTTTCTCCACCCAGGAAATGAGCACTTTCCGTCTAACCATTTTGTTTGATGGGACTTCAAAAGCTATAGTGAGTGTGTGGCTGAGAGCTTTGATCTATGCATAACGGTCCTGAGTGGTCGCTAATCACTCAATTAGCAGAATAAACTGAAAGCAGAGGATTAAGCAGCATTTGTTTTATGGGTATTGTAAGATCAAAACAGCTCTTTCCAAAATTGGAAAGGCCACGAATTTAAGAAGTTCTTGAGGAATGACAGAAAAGTGAGTTAATAATGTAAACTGAAGTCTATAGATAATAAATATTTTACTGCTCTTGTACAACATGAGGCTAGCCATCACTGCCTTGTGATTCGTGGTGGCTGTGATTTAGCATATGTAGAGTATTATTTCAAGGTGACTTATTAAGCTTGAATAAGTCAAGCTTATTCAAGAAGGCTTCAGAAAAAGGGCTTCAGCAACAGTTTTTGAATGTAGATCTTCAGATCTTTTCTGCTGTGTCAGTTCCTCCAACTTTGGGGTCTAAGAAAGTGTCTTTTGGCTTAAGAGTCCTTGTGCATATTAATCAGGGTATTTTTTTTTTTTGGTCTTTTGTCCTTTTAGGGCTGCACCTGCAGCATATGGAGGTTCCCAGGCTAGGGGTCTAATCGGAGCTATTGGTGCTGGCCTACGCCACAGCCACAGCAACACCAGATCTGTGCCATGTCTGTAAACTACACCACAGCTCACGGCAACGCCGGATCCTTAACCCACTGAGTGAGGCCAGGGATCGAACCCACAACATCATGGTTCCTAGTCGAATTTGTTTCCACTGCGCCACGATGGGAACTCCAGGGTGTTCTTATATGTAGCAGAGGTGACTACATTCAAATGTAAGCAACTTTGGCAGAACACATAAACCCCCTTTGTATCCACTGAGCTTTCATCAAACTTATGTGTGCATGTTATAGTTGGTTTATACACCTAATATTTCCCTATACTATTTAGGCAAATTTCATTTAACTAAATTTTCAACTCACTATTGATAATACAGTTGAAAGTAACCTATGCAAATAGAGGATCAATGTGCGACTTCAGAGGAGAGGTGAAGTGTAAGAAAAGGTAATACCAACGTGGAGGCTCCTTTAACTGGCTATAAACTCACAGCTGAGAACAGTAGGATCGTGCCAAGGGAAATGAATAATAGTGAGAAGACTGGGACAGGAGCGCAGAGCTGACGAAGCTAAGGTGCAGGATGAGCCTGGCTAGGACAAGCCCACGGAGAACTGTAATTACAGATCAGGGCAGACATTTGGAATGGCATCAAGAAGGGGGGATAGGCTGTCCAGTGTAAAGAGCAAAGTGACTGGGTAAGTCCTTCAAAAGGTCTGCAGCATCACCACTGGCCTGGTAGGGCACGCGAAGAATCCAAAGTTATGAGAACACAGAGGATTTCAGAAAATGACCGTTAAGGCCACAGTGGTGTTTGTGAAATTGGAAACACATATCCAAACATGAATGTAATGCACAACTACAATGTAGCAATGTCCCTAAGTCATACCAGAAAAGCCATCTATTTCACTATTTTATCATACTCACCTGGTGATTTCATGGCTCTGTGTACAAGTTAAGTCCTTGAGAGAGAAAAGTCTAGAACATAAAATGTCTTTGAGGGAGGCCTTTAGAAATCCATATATAAAGAGTTATTATCACTTTATGGGAAAATTAAGTTTTATCGGCATATTGGACTCTCTAGCAAGGACTATAGACAGAGCTGGCCTAGCTTGGTCATTTACCAGCTGAGTAAGCTGTTAAACTTTCTAAGTTTCCTCATCTGTAAAAATAACATAATTGAGATAAGAATACCTACCTTGAAGAATGCTTATGAGAATTAAATGAGATCATGTATGTAAAGTACCTAGAAAGAAGCCTGGCACATCTGCCCCCATAACAGATACTACTTATGAAAATAATTATGCTAATGAGTTAGGATAATATTGTTACTTACTTAAAATATCGAAAACATTTAAATTTCTCCTTCCCTTGCTCTTTTCAATTGCCCTAAAAAGAAGCATCATTCCACTGTTTCCCGTCCTGCCTACAACTCTCTGAGAAAAGGACAAGAAAATAGGGAAAAGCTGATGTGTGAGGAAAATTTCTCAATGACCGAGCTTATTTCCTCAAAGCCTCTCATGTTAGTCAGCCAAAGTCATACTTCTCTCATGCAGGGAACCCAGACCAGCTAGAGCTTTGCTGCAGAAACTATCGAACTCACCCCACCACCTTCTCTGTTAACATGTTCTAAATAAAAGACCCCTGAACCCAGCCCCACTGCCTTACATACGAGCAGGCACAGAGGAGAAAAACACCACTGTGTAATACAGAGTACATGTGATGATCAGACCAAGAGACATCTAAATCTTTAACATCTGGCAAGAATACAAATTAAAATATTATCCTCCTTACCTATCATTTCCCAAGAAAGGTTTCCTGAACTCCTGCATTCTAACTCTGTTTTCAGTCTGCAGGATGCATAGGCTCACCCACTGGAGTCAGGAGCTCTTAGGCCTTCATAAGCCTATAAGATCTCATGCAAGACACTTATTTCTCTGGGCCTGGATTCTCCCTCTAGAATACAAGAATGTTGTATTTGGTAATCCTAACAGTCCATTTCAGAGATATATAGACAGATAAGAAGATTCATTTAACTCTTAAACAATACAGAGGTTATGGGTGGTGACCCCTGCCAGAGTTGAAAATCCCTGTATAACTTCACAGTTTTCCTAAATATCCATGGTTCTGCACCCCCGAATTAAACCAACTGCTGGTTGTGTAGTGCTGTAGTACATATTTCTTGGGGAAAAAAAATCTGCGTAAAAGAGGACCTGGCACAGTTCAAATCCATGTTATTCAAGGGTCAACTTTATTTAGATAAATGATCAATAAATGATAGATATCTAAGGAGAGCATATTTTTACCGGGAAAATAAAAATAAGTAAGTATGGTTTAAATATTTAGTTATACTGGATAATTATGTCCTGATCCAGATTATTTTAATAACTTGGTCCTTATTGAGAACAAAACCACAACACAGCAAAACTTATGGATTGGAATAAAAGAAGTTAAGGGGGAAGCTGATTATGATAAACACTTAATTTAAATAGGACGAAAAATCTCCAATCAACAACCTAACTTGACACTTCAAGGAACTAGAAAAGGAAAATCAAACTAAATCCAAAGTTAGCAGATAAAAATTAGAAATAAACATGACAGAATAGAAAAATAGAAAAAAAATCAATGAAGCTGAGTTGGTTTTTTGAAAAGATCAATGAAATTGACAAATCTATAGATAAACAAGGGAAAAATGAGAGAACTTAATTAACAAAAATCAAGAGTTAAAGAGGAGATATTACAACTCATGTCACAGAAATAAAAATAATCATTAGAGACTACTATGAACAATTACACACTAACAAATAATATAATCTATAAGAAATGTATAAATTCCTCAAAGCCTGCAATCTATAAAGACTGAATCATGAAGAAATAATAAATCTGAACATACCTATAACTATTAAGGAGACTGAATTAGCAATCAAAAAATTCTGAACAAAGAGAAGCCAGATTGCTTCACTGGAAAATTCTACCAAACATTTAAAGAAGAACTAACTCCCATATCAAACTCTTCTAAAAAAAAAAATAAAGAATGAACACTTCAAAACTTACATGATGAGGCCAGGATTACCCAGGCAAAGATACTGAATGAAAACCATGGGCCAATATCTCTGATGAATATTAATGCAAAAGATCTTAACAAAATACTAGGAAACCAAATTAGCACATTAAAAGAATTATTCACCATGACAAAGTGAGATTTATTCCTGTAATGCAAGGATGGTTCAACAAACAAAAATCAGTCAATGTAATACACCACATTAACAGAATGAAGGACAAAAACAGCATGATCATCTCAATTGATGCAGAAAAGCATTTGACAAAATTCAACACTCTTTCATGATACTCAACAAACTAGAGACAGGAGAAAACTACTTCAACATAATAAAGACCACATATGAAAAACCCAAAGCAAACATCATACTCAATGGTAAAAAACTGAAAGCTTTTCCTCTATGATCAGAATCAAGGTAAGGATGCCTACTCCTGCCACTTTTATTCAATACAGTACTGGAAGTTCTAGCCAGAGCAATAAGGCAAGAAAAATAAATAATTGGCATGGAAGCTGGGAAAGAAGGAGTGAAACTATCTGTGTTCACACATAACACAATCTTACTTAGAGAAAACAAATAATATAATCCACAGAAAAACTATTATAACTGTAAGTGAATTCAGCAAAGTTGCAGAATACAAAATCAACACACAATAATCAACTGTGTTTCTATACACTAACAATGAATAATCTGAAATGGAAATTAAGAAACAACCCCATTTGTAATATCATCAAAAACAATAAAATACTTAGAAATAAACCTAACCAGGAAGACAAAAGAACTGTACACTGAATGCTACAAAATATTCCTTAAAGAAAGTAAAGAAAACACAAATAAATGGAAAGACATCCCATGTTCATGGATTGGAAGGCTTAAGATGTTAAAATATCCATACTATCCAAAATTATCTACAGACTCAATGCAATCTCTACCTAAATCTCAATGGCAATTTTTCTTTTTGTAAAAATAGAAAACCAACCTAGGAGTTCCCTTTGTGGCTCAGTGGTTAACGAATCCGACTAAGAACCGTGAGGTTGTGGGTTCGATCCCTGGCCTTGCTCAGTGGGTTAAGGATCCGGCGTTGCCATGAGCTGTGGTGAAGGTTGCAGACGAGGCTCGGATCCCACGTTGCTGTGGCTGTGGCGAAGGCCAGTAGCTACAGCTCCTGTTAGACCCCTAGCCTGGGAACCTCCATATGCCACGGGTGCGGCTCTACATAAAGGCAAAAAGACAAAAAAAAAAAAAAAAAAAAA